>JAWNPG010000009.1:600000-955000 GCA_035045145.1 Drosophila meridionalis | reverse complement strand
AGAAAAAAATAAATAGATTAAACGTTCACTTTCGACTCGTGGCTTTGGAATTGTTATTAAAACATTTTTGTTGTTGTTTTCTATTATTTATGATATTTGATACTTCACATCACATTTGGCACTTGTTTGCATTTCCGATATATACATATATATGGAAAATATATATATATATGGTAGGAAAAAAACTGTTTAAAAAAAAGTCAACAAAACTTGAATTTTGTGAATTTTACGCACGTAACTAATAATTTATTTTATTTGATTTTAATTTTATTTTTTTTTTTAGAATTAAAGTCAATTATTTATACTTTTATTTTATTGTGTTTTTATTTTTTATTTTTTGTTTGGTTTGAATCGCGCATTCCGTTAGGCGATAATAAAAGACGACAATTGAATTGGATGTTCCGCCAGTGCGGGGCCAGCACGTTGGCATCGCTTATCCTTGAAAACCGTAATGAACTGTCGTTCGCAAAATTACGGACACATGGCGTAGCATCCAAATGAACAGCTCGGCTAGCTCTGAGTGCAAGCTCAGCGTTCTGCACACACTCAACTCTCCAGCCGATGCCACTCGATTCAATTCACTCAAATCTCGCTCTGCTCACCACGATGCCAGCCACTGCAGCGCTTCAACGTGGGGCCGTGTCCCAAAAGTGTCCCAAAGCTTGGCCCGAGCTTTGTGCAGATTGAGGGGTGAATTGAGCTTCTGCTCAGATGCTCAATCAACGTTTACTCCTTCCACATTCACTCTGAGTCTGAGTGCATTTCATTTGCACTCAAAGTTCGGTTTAGTTAGGAGAAATTGAGAAAATGTACGCTTTTCCCTCATAGACCTGGAGTTGAAAGATCGATTTGGGTAACGCTTGGTTATGCTCATCCACTTCTCCCACTTCTCACTTATGTTGGATTTCAAATTTAGAAAAAAAAAAAAAAAACGTAGCAGTAGACGCCTTTTCCCTATCCTTCTCATATATAAACTTGATGCGACTTCAAATCTAATCAAATATACAAAAAACACAGCAGAAAAAAACTAAGAAAATAAATAAAATTGATTTTGAATTAGAAAATCGGTAAAGTTCTTTGCAATGAATAAGCGTAACAAGGAGGTAGACGATGCGCTGAGGAAGAAGCTCGCCAAATTGCGCTTCAAGCGAGTGGTACGCGTGGCCTACGCGAATCATCTGTGGGTAAATGAGATGGATGATCAGAACATCACATTGAATGTGAAGAAAAATGTGGCGATGCTAGTGCGCAAGAAGCACAAGACGGGCATATTGACAATGGCGGTAAGCAGGCAACAAATATAGAGTATATAGTGTATATAGACTATATTGCGTATATAGAGTATAGAGTATACAGAGTGAAGAGTATACACGGTATAAAACACTTGAAATCATATATAATCACAATATAGTACATACTCTATATTGTGATAATATATATAAGTCGCTAATCGGATTTTAAGTGAATTATACTCTATATGTTCTTTATTGTATATACTTTATATACTCTATATACTCTGTATACTCTATATACTCTATATACTCTATATACTCTGTATACTCTATATACTCTATATACTCTATATACTCTATATACTCTATATACTCTATATACTCTATATACTCTTTATATTCTTTACACTTTATATAATCCTATATCTTATACTCTGAATGCTCTCTATACTCTTTATACTCTACATACTCTATATGATCCTATATACCATAAGATCCGTATAGAGTACTGTATACTTCATATACTCTCTACTCTGTATACTCTGTAATCCATTGCATTGCAGCAAAAAGGTCTCCTGTCCACTTTGCATTCGACGCGCTCTATAGCAGAGCGCAAGAAACTTTGTACGATTGTCGCTGGCCTAGGCTGTTTTACCCAAGTGCCACCGGTAGGATAACTATATAATTTTTTTTACATATATAAATATATAATTGATATACATACATATATAAACTGGCTAAAATCTCTGCAGAAAATTCGAGCACGTTTGGTGCCTTATCTTCACTTCATGATCGTTAATTCGGGTCGCACCTTAATGAAGGAGGGCGATGTGCCCACCTGTGTTTATTTTGTTGTGAGCGGCGAAGTCGAAATGTCTAAACTTATACTGAATAAGGTAAGATTGTAATATATGTATATATGGTCATATAAGTATATACATATATCTGAAATCTACCTTGATTTGGCAGCTAACACGCAAGCTGGAAGCGAAGCCTGAGGCATTTTTTGGGCCAGGCGATTGGATTGGCGATATCGAACTGATCGAGGAGGATTTGAGAATGAATACATACAAGGCTACAAGTAAATCATAAGCAAATGTCTAATGTTGAGTTGAGAATAGCTATTTTCATTGTGCTTTCCTCTTCTTCAGCTAATTGCGAAATTCTAGTATTGGACGATTTTGATTTTAGAGCTATGCTCCAGCCCTATGTTAAAAAGGTTTGGATTGAGAAGAAAAGGGCGATTGCCTCGCTAAGCTATCTGAAATTCATGAACCATTCACAGGTAAGACTTAAAGATTATATGAAGATTATATTAAAATTTTAGTTAAAATCTTCGTTTTTCAGTTTAAAAAAAGTATATATATAATATTTTTTTTTTTTGCTTCTGTTTCTCAGATTGTGAGCGCCTGTAAGTTTGGTATTCTACGGCAATACGATCCATTGAGCACAATCTATCCGGAATCCTCGGATAACATACAACACGTATACTTTGTGCTAAGCGGCGAATGCGTTCTACTGCAATGCTTGTATATGATGGTAGATATTATGAGCGTATGTGTATATAACTCTGTATTTATTTCTCTCTCTCTCTCTCTCGCTCGCTCTCTCTTCTGCTAGGTACAATTTGAAAAGGGCGAATGGAAATATGAACTGTCTCCCGTGATCGTTGAGGATTCGGATAATGAAGGCGATGACGACAAGACAGAGCCATTCGATGTGCGTGAGCTGCTGCGTTCGAGCTCTTCGCTGAATGAAGTCGAAAAAAACAAGAAGAAAGCAGTATGATCATAATGATTATGATTATACAATATAAGTATATACCTAATATATTTCCTTGCTGCTTCCATCTCTTTCCCACATGCAGAAGCGCAAGGCGGAGTTTGCCAAGATCGAGGCGAACTGCAAGCTGTTGAACCAGAAGCCGGCGGCAGTCGAGGAGCGCCCGCAGCGTCCAATCCGCCAGTCGCATCATCACAGATCTTTGGTGGAGCCGAATTGGGATGACGACTTCAACTTTTCGGTTGGCGAGGGTTATGAGGATTACTATTCGTCGGGCAGCGACAACAGCTCCTTTTTGGCGCAATCCCTCAAACATGACACACCAGACCCCAGACGCTCGAGTCACCTGAGCAGAGTGAGCAAGCTCAGCAAGCACAGCAAGTTAAGCAATTTGAGCAAGCGCAGCAAAGGTACTGAACTTGAAGATATGGAGGAGGAGGAGTCGGAGATTTTTACGGCCTCGTCCTCACGCGGCAGCTCGGAGTCACTGTCCTTTCTATCCGGGAAATCTAAGGTAAATAATGCAACTATATAAGATTTATATAAATTTTACCTGATTCTTCTTCTTCATCCTCTTCCCCATTCAGGAGGATAGTAATTATGCCACCCATTTCGTGGACGTTGGCTCGATGACGTTTGGCGGCCTCTTTGGCGTGGGCGAGAAATGCGATCATCGCGTCGTCATGGCCCGCACCACAGTTCAATGCCTGCTGATTCCACGCTATTGGCTGATGGAGGAGGATCAGAATCCGGGCCACATGTGGCAGCGTATGCGTTTCTATCTGGACCGCTGGATACCGTCGCGCCAGACGCTGTTCGACGACTTTATCAAGACGCGCAAATGGGCGAAGTTCAAGAGCGACTGCGTCGAACAGTTCACCCACTCGACCACCAGTGAAACTAAGATCGAAGATATTCCCATCATAATTCGCATAGTTGAATCCAAAGAGTCCAAGGTCGGTTCGGGCGACCATTAGAGTTTTCTGTTTTTCGCAACAAGCCATATCGTCAAGACATTCAAATGGGGAAGATAAAGAACGACATTCAGATAAAAGATAATCAAATCCAGTATAGCTGAGATCGAACATATTCCGTTCATAATTCACATAGGTGTATCAGTAGAGTCCAAGTCCGAATCTGCCAACCAGTAGAAATTTTTTTTTTTCACGGCAACCCAAGAATAGAGTTTTATATTCAACACTATGCAGACCCGAACCCATTTCTAGATTTCTAACAAAAAAAGTCAACATAGACCCCATTGGATGCAGGGAACTCAAGTTCCGCAATTGCAAATATCAGATTTTATTACTTTTACAATTTACGATATACAAACCAAGCGTCAAATTTGCCACTGAAAAATTATCGTGCTAAGGCAAAAACCAGTTTAGTCAATGCGAATGTCTCAAGTTATCCGTTAATTATAAATGTATTTACGATGTAAATAACGCTTTAAAGGTTTATTATGTTTTGAATATAGAATAAAAATTAAAAAAATAAAATATAATAATATTGGTAAATTTAGCGGGTACACAGTTATGCTATCAAAAAGTGTTATTGGGCAATAATAAATTTCCTAGTTGCTGTGTATTTTGTAGCCAAGTCACAAACCTATGTGAGCTGAGACTTAGCCAAGTCACAAACCAACAAGAGCTGAGGCTTAAGTTTATAGAGAATATTTTGTATAGGGATATTCATGGATATTTGAGAGCGATACGTTTTTACGATATTTCACATTTGAAAGGAAATTTGTGTTTTTTTTTATCCAAGTCATGAATCAATTTGAGTTGGGATTAATATATATAGAGCAAGTTTCTTAAAGGAGAAATTTACTATAGTTAAAATACCATAGTATATTTGTATATTTTTTAGCAAAGTCATAAACCAACTAGAGCTGGGGTTCTTGTTTATAGTGTGTTTTAATAGGGAAGTTAACGGATAATCGAGAACTTTGCGCTTTTACGATATTGCATATGCATTAGATAATTTGTGAACTGAATGACAACAATTTAAATTGAGATTTATGTTTATAGTGAAAATTTTGTAAAGAAGAAATGGAAATTTAAGAACAATGAGCATTTACGATATTGAAAATGCCATGGGAAATTTGTTTATTTCTTAGCAAAGTCATAAACCGACTAGAGCTGGGGCTCATATTTCATCTTTATAGTATAACTATTTATAAAGGGAAATTAACGGATAATCGGAAACTTAGCACGTTTACGATATTGCATGTATTATATGTGAAGTTTGTGAATTGAAAGACAACAATTTAAGCTAAGATTTATGTTTAATTTTTTTTTTTTAATGGAAAGGTATGTATTTTTAAGAACAATGCGATAAGAATCTTTTACGATAAGAATATTTTAGTAAGGTCGTAAACCAACTTGAGCTGAACGGTTATATTTATAGTGAAAGTTATAGTTATAGGGAAATTAATGAATACTTGAGAAAAGTACGTAAGTTTTAAGGATATTTTACACGCCAGGGGATAATTGCGTATTTCCCACTGGTTCGGTTTTCGAATGGAATACATATAATAAAATAAAAGCGTTTTGAATTTCCCACTAAGACAATTGAAACTTATCTTTTGCTTACATAACTAGAGGATAATAAAAGTCCCATTAGGCACAGTTTGGAATTTCCTTGAGAAATTTCACACTAAGGGCTTATCCCTACTTGGGACAGTTAATACTAAGAAATAAAGGTATATAATTGTTGTGCAGGAGAAATTGAGTTGGATTCAAGGGAAAAACGATATCAGCCGGACCAGGTATTATAGCTGTATTCCTCACCTTCCGCACAGAGATTGGTGTAGTTGGGATTGCGGCCCTTGATGCACTCGGAGGCCGGTGGCCCGGCCCGGTAGATCGGATTGTTCTGCACATTGGTGACCGCATAGTTGCAGGCGAGGAGTGTGTTGCCTCTGCCATTGGCGTCCGTGAAGCGGGCGACGGCGCAGCCAACGCGATTGTTGCGCTCGTTCACCATGGTCGTGAAGTGGCCAATCGCACTGCGGGCGACAAAGATGCCCAGAGTTAGGCAAGCTAAGATACGGTATTCGAGGGGCATACTCACGGACCGCCACGCGGCACATGGACCTCTACGTCGGCACTGGTAGCATCGCGATACTCCTCGAACCAGGCGGCGATGCGCTGCCGGAGGAACGTCGCCGTGTCGATGTTGCGCGTGAAGAGAATACTCAGGTTCTGGCCGGAGTAGCGGTAGGTGTTCGTGTTGCGGCACTCGTCGTGCGCCATGCGGCACTGCAGCGTATTGTAGGCGGCCACCTGGGCGAGCGTGGAGTCCCACGACATCGTGGCCATGTGCAGGGCACTCGGGAAGCCACTCAGTCCGCCGCCAGCCACCAGATTGCGGCGATCGTTGTGCTCTTTGAGGATGAGCGGAATGTGCGCATCCAGCGAGACGAACTCGCCCCGACAGCCGCTCGCGAATTGCTGGCGATAACAGATCTTGTTCAATCTCTTCTTTTATTCCGGTTTGATGTGGGTCTACTTACTCCGCTGTTGCCACAGACGACGTGGCGCAATCCGCCCGGACAGAGTGCGGGATTGCAGTAGTTCTGGGCGCAGCTCAAGCGGGCGCCCAGCCAGAGCAACTGCAGCAAGGCCACCAAACTGTAGCTCAGCAGCGCCATCGGCAGTCGAATGGAGTAGCAGCTCCATCAGCGAACCGACTATTTATGGACGCTGCCAGTCAGTGCCCATGGTGACAAAGACAATGCCTTCGCAGCGCGTCACTGCCACATCTGTTGTTCGCGCTGCCATACAAATCACAGCTCAAACAAAGACAGAGAGAGAGAGAGAGAGAGACAGAGAGGGAAAGCAGACAACTAGATGCATTGCCGATTGTTCTGCTCACTGAAAGTTCT
Source organism: Drosophila meridionalis (assembly GCA_035045145.1). Lineage (NCBI taxonomy): Eukaryota > Metazoa > Arthropoda > Insecta > Diptera > Drosophilidae > Drosophila > Drosophila meridionalis. The sequence continues at coordinate 948,097 of JAWNPG010000009.1, read as the reverse complement.
GTTCTCGCGGTCGTATACGCAATAAGTCCGATAACAGCTGTTGCGCTGCCCTCCTTAGCCAGCTTTCTACACAGACTCGGCTATTTCAGTTAATTTAGGTCGCTGTCTGACTAGCCGATTGACATCAAAAGATTGCAGTCTTATGACTCAAGTGAGCGGCCTCACCTTGGCAATGCTTTGCCAGCTCTGTTCCTTTTGTTCCAGTTGGAAAATTTATTAATTTCCCATTGAATCTATTGTATTTAAGAATATCCCAGGCAGAACTGTGATGGAATTCATATATGATATGTATATAATAAATAATATATAATAATAATCATAGTATGATGGAAATCTATGATGTATGATGAATGAATGTTGTATGAATTTATAAATGCAGGAATGCATGAATCTATGAATGTCTGAATGTCTGAATGTCTGAATGTATGAATATATGATATATATATGTATTGAATATATTGAATAAATCCATGAATTTATGAGAATTTAAATAAATGAATGTATGAATGCATGAATGCTTGAATGTACGATTGTATGAGTGCATTAATGCATGAATGCAAGAATGTATTTATGTACGAGTACATGAATGTATGAGTGTATGAATAAATGAAACTATGAACGTATGTGAATGTATGAATATATGATATATGTATTGAAAATATGAATATATGAGTGTATAAATGTACAAATATAACGATGTATGAATGTACGAATATTCATACATTATGTATGAATGTGTGAATGTATGAATATATTATAAATGTATTGAATATATGAATATGTGAATGTGTGAAAGGATGAAGGTATGTATGTATGAATGTATGTGAATCTATGTATATATGATATATGTATTGAATGTATGACTGTATGAATGTACGAGTATATGAATGTATGAATGCACTCATAGTTATAAGCATACAAATATATCTGAAAACAAAGTCTTTGCGCACTCATTCGCTAATAGATAACAAAGTGGTTTCCGCTACCCTTCTATGCGCTTCTCATATGAGGAAGTAGTCCCTATGGGTCAAACATCACTCTTTGATGTGTGAGTTGTGCTGCCAATCTAAACTAATTTATTTTTAACACTCCATTAAACTTACTCTCTATGCAGCTCATCCTCTTTTCTCCCCCCGACTCTCTCTCTCTTTTGTTATTGTCTTTTATTCGTTTTATCTAGGTATTTGTGTTCATCTTTTGTGCTGCTGGCCAGAGCGCAACCCGCCTTTGAGCTGTTTTTGCACTTGAAGTGCTTATAAAGAAGTCGTTCATGAAGATTGCAAGATTCCTGTGATGCCTTCCGCTGGGCTGGGGTGGTGTGTGCTGGGGAGATTCTGGGGCCACGTTTGAAAAGTTTAATTGAATGGCTCGAACTGGAGCAGCTGCACTTTTACTTTTTGACTGCCTGACTTTGACATGTGCCGACAGCGCCCACGTATCGCCGTCAAGGACCAGACGAGCCAAACTTCCGACTCGATGCCCGCCCATCCTGAACTTGGCTCGACGCACTGGGCCAATCAGGCCTGGGCTGCAGCTTTGTGTGATGAAGCTTTTGCGTTTCATCATTGACACAGAGCTCAACAAAGCTCTGACGGAACGTCGACAGCGGCGACAGGCTGGACAGGCTGCTGCACAAGTGGACAAGGGATGAGGGAGCGAGGGGGTGAGGGAGTGCGGGGCTCAGGAGGCTCGTTCGCATCGAGACGTTAATTGAAATGCTGCAGCTGCACACGTTGTCTGCCATTGGCAACCGTCCATATTTGTTCATCGCATTGAAGCGATGTTGCCGTGTGTGAAATTTTCCACAGATTTCATTTTCATTAGCCAGATAGGTCAGTGAGATCCAGCTCGTTTTCCCTTTCACTTGCAGCTGTTGTTGTTCGACTCCCTCTTTACCCTGAGCTATGCAACAATTTCGTTTTCATTTTAACAATTCTCATGCAAGAACAGGCCAAAAGAGTTTTTAGTTTGTACGAGATGTCGGGCCCTTGCTATCCATTCCCTTTTGTGGTCAAAGTTTTGCACTTACACTGGGCGTTCCATAAAGTGGACATGAGAAAGTGTTCAAGCATGAACAGAGAACATCTAGAGTAGAGGAACGGGAGAAACACACTTGTGCCCTATGATGATGTGGGGGACTATGGTAATAGAGATACTTAGGATTTGATGGAAAAGTCAGAAATTAACCTCATACCTTTCGTATAGCACTGAGAATACCTATATAATATATACCTCTATAAGACATAAAGAACTTGTCTTATCTCTCTCTCTCTTCAGTTTCATCAACTTTCTGTTTCATATAACACAATTTCAGCCCATACCTTTCGTATAGCGCCTCCGCACACTCATGACACTCCATTCATATGTTACTTCACAATATATCTAAGACTTCCATCTCAACACGAGTCATGTTGTGCAGTGTAAACAAGCGCGGCTGTTGATTCCGCTGAGATTGTCGCTAGCGGAAATGACTCTCAGCTCTCGCCTGGACCTGACCTGGCCTCGCATAATTAATGCAAACATTGTTTTTTTTTTCGCTTTACGCTCGTATTATTTGTTTTAATGTAATGAGTATTTACAATTCGAGTGGTCAACAAAATGAATGCAAAACAAAGATGTGAAAGGGCTGCCACAACACATGTCACAGAGGCCCAGACACAAAGGTAACTCGTGTACGCGGATTGTGGATCGCTGTTTACCAGCCGCCGGAGGCCCAGCCACCCTGAGGTGCCCAGCCACCACCGCCACCGCCGCCGCCGCCGCTGATGCCGCCTGCATCCGAGATGACCTTGACGATTTGAACAGTGCCGGAGCTGCCTCCATGGCCGCCTCCATAGCCACCGCCATGACCGCCTCCATAGCCACCTCCATAGCCACCACCATGGCCGCCGCCATAGCCGCCGCCATAGCCGCCGCCATAGCCGCCGCCTGCACCGCCTTCGGAGATGACCTTGACGATCTTAACAGTGCCGGAGCTGCCTCCGTAGCCGCCTCCAAAGCCACCGCCATGACCGCCTCCATAGCCGCCTCCATAGCCACCGCCATGGCCGCCGCCGTAGCCACCGCCATAGCCGCCGCCTGCACCACCATCAGAGATGACCTTGATGATTTTCACACCGCCGCCGCCGCCGCCTCCATGGCCGCCGCCATAGCCACCGCCGTAGCCGCCGCCATGACCACCGCCGTAGCCACCACCGTGACCACCGCCATAGCCACCGCCATGACCACCGCCATAGCCGCCGCCACCGCCGCCGGAGCTAAGGGCGCTGCCGCCGCTAAGGAAGCCCGCATGGGCCATGCTGCACACAGCGAGCAGACAAACGAATACCTTGGAAGAGAGACAGGCACAGTAAGTCAAATTAGATCAAAACATTTTCACCGCACAACACAAAACAAAAAAATATTTAAAAAAATTAAAAAAAAAATTAAAAACGATTTCTCGAGCTGAACCGATTCGAGGCAAGACGCACCTTCATGTTGGCTCTGTGTCTTGCTTGGAGCTAGGAGTTGGGATTGCAAATGCGACTTCGACGAGAGCTGAACTTCAACTGTGCCGTTGCGGTGCACTGGCGCTGGCTTTTATGGCCAAATGTCGTGAGCCCAGCTGCCCAGCAGCGCCCAAAGCCACAAAACCAGCTCGACCCTGCCCCAAGCTGGTTGGCCAGCCGGACAGACGGACGGCCCGTTGGCCAAGTGTATGCTAATGCATGACACTCTAATTGGTTGTCCACGCGATGCTCTGCTCTGCTCGGATTATGCCATCATACAAACCATTAAGCACCAAAGACCACAAAGCCATCTAGCCATCTAGCCATCGCCCAACGCCTTCGCCGTTGAGCTGTGGCTCTCAGCTCTGAGCTCTCTTTATTAGCTCGTTATGCAATTCATCAAAGCTCTTGCACAAAGAGCATTAACCAAACATAAAAAAACAAAATGCGAATAAGTAGCGCATTTTAACACTCCAAACACCAAGCACCAAACCAAACCCAAACCCAACTCCAAATCAAACGCCGCCTTCAAAAAATGCCCTAACAAAATGGGCATTGTAAGATTTTAATGGCACAGCTGGAGCAACATTTGCCATTTTTTTTTTTTGCTTATTATAAGTTCATTTCAATGATAAGCAGGTGAGAGTGTGATAGTAGGGAGTGCGCGAATAGGAAATACCGTGTACTCTAGTAAGAGTTGCTATTCTAAATTCACGCGCTTTCCTTATACATACATAACTAGCCATACATACATATATACTCATACAAAAATAATAAACAAAATAAAAATAAAAAAAAAAATCCACTCGCACATTTAATAGTTTAATAACTTATATTCTAGAAAGAAACATAATAACATCCAGATGTGTGTATATGCCAAAGAACTAGTCTCTAGTACTTAAAAGTTGGGGAAAGGTAACCAAATGCAAAATAAACAAAGTGTACGTATTCATTACAGTAGCCAAATGTGGAAGCTTAAAGTGATTATATTTAAAAATATACTCTTGAAAAACAAACTCAGATTAAAAATTTGCTTTATCGAATAAATATACCCAGATTTCCCAAATTTCCAATGATACAAAATTAGAGCATAGAAATTTAACTTCTATTTGTGCTGCATTAAATACATTGATTTATATGAGATAAGTCAGTACAGTAGAGTGTACAGTAGAGGAAAGAGGGAGAGAGAGAGAGAGCGAGAGAGAGTGAGAGAGAGAGAGAGAGAGAGAGAGAGAGAGAGAGAAAGAGAGAGCTCTGTATGCATGGATAATCAGCTATTTCAAGTAGTATGTGTAGTCAGTTCTTATCAAGGGCAAATCCCTTTAAGATATATTTTATACCATGACTAACCAGTTCCGACTCATAGATCACACTCTATCAATTATATATCTTAGCTATCATCTCATTTGAATCACTTAATTCAACTTAGTCTAAGATTCCATATCAACTTCTAGTTTTAGATGCGACTTAATGTGAGCATCATTGAAGTTCATCATCTCGAAGGCAGATCTCTTCATTATTGTTGTCTCGATTTCGATGAGCATGGATAGTGCGCCGATGGGGCTTATTAATTTGTTAAGCCTTGGGATCGACACTTGATAGATGGCAAGTATAATTTAACTATGTTGCGCACCCCGTTAATTGCTTCAGTATTGTTGCAGAGTTCGCGGAAGTTCACAAATCCCACGCAGTCACGACATCTAGCGCTGGCTGGCGCGGCTTGCAACTGGCTGCGGTCCATTGTTGGGCCAGCAATTATGTTGAGTTGTAAATGAAATAAATTAAAGTCCACAAATCTCTACCATTTCCAAGTTTTCAAAACTTTTTGCCGTTGGAAATTTGTTAAATTTACGAGTTAGTATTAGCTTAACTTCAGTTCAGGGCTGTGCCGTCTTCGATATTTGACGAGGGTTCGTCTGCCGGTGCGGACAGTTGAGACAAAGTTTTTCAGCCTAAGCCGCTAAACTGGTTTCCAATTTACATCATATTGCCTGATTTCCGACATAAGTACATGCATAAAGTTTCATTATAATTTCTTCATTTGCCATAATTAGCGTTAGATTATGCAATTCCAAGATTCGATACGTTGATATTATATTAAATTTTATTATAGTTTTTTATAATTATCATGATCATTGGTTAAGAGTTAACAGACCTTTAATGACTGCCCAAGAAGCACTAACAATTAAGAGTCTTGAGATATAGTCAGCATATGAGATGCTATAAAAACCACCCGTAATTCGGAACTCCTATACTCTTATATAATTTGTATAGTCCTTAACTATTCCACAACTTCACCGAATTACCGAATTCAAGTGAATGCGCTCTCTGTCTGCTTGGGGGCATCCCCCAATTGAACACTATCCATCTTGACATCATTATAACTAAATGTTATCTAAATGTGGCGTGAAGAAATAATCCTATTATGATGTCTGTCAACTTGACTTTCTGGCATATCATCATCATAGCGACAAAATAAAATCATTGTGACAAATATGTTTTTGATTAATGAATGTGTTTTCGATACCCACTCAAAAGAGCTGCTAAAAGTGGATAAATGCAAATTATGAAAGCATATGTCACGGGCATATATGGCCATGTGTTAAGCAAAGTTCAGCTGTGAGTAGCAAAAGTTGCGAAGTATATAGCCTTTCTATGTGATTCTCAAATATGGATATACTCATATGTAGAGCATCTTTTAAATATCTATGGGACAGCTAGGAATATCTGTTATCATATGTAGAGTGTTATTAGTTATTTGAATATAGGCAAGCTGGGAATATCAGTTTTTATTTTCCTTTAGCATTATAGTGCTTCTATGTGATTCTCATATGTATACATATATATTTGTTCAATATAAATGTAAAATATTGTTCGTTATGAATAGAACTATGCTTGGTAGATTGTAAATAGTTTGCGTTTTTTTTTAATCTTAAGTCTATAGCGCTTCTATGTGATTCTCATATATTCAGAAATTCAATGTGTGTTATATGTAAAATCTTATCTATTATACAAGCTCAACTAGTTTATAGTTTATAAAGCGTGCTTAGTTCAGCTTCAATCATAAAGTATTTTTATGTGACTGTCATATGTTCAGTACTTGCATTCATCATACAGTCTTTCTATGTGATTCTCATATGTTCATATACGAAATGTAGAGCATTGCTTATCGTAGTAAAGCTAATTTAAAGGTAGGACTTTCTAAGCTTTTCTGTTTATTTCAGCTTCAAATATATTGCCCTTCCTTTTGTAATAAATAAAGTTATAAGCAATGCATATTGTCTACTCATATAAGTATCTGTATATTCAGTTAATATTATCGTTTGAGTTATCAGTTATCAGCTCATCTAGGCTAAAAACATCATCTATTACATCTCTAAGTGATTCTCATACACTCGAGTAGACCACGGTTATTGTTTCCTTTCCTATCACTACATTCGCTTTCAGGTTTAATTTCTTTCTTGGCTGCTAGTTCTCATCTGTTTAATCTTTTCTTCTATGATTCTCTCATTTCATTTTTATCACTCAATTATTTTGCACGCATGCTTATAGGGTACCTGTGAGTCGTGAACTCTGCCCGCTACTTGGTTTAATTTCTGAATAAATTGATATAGCTGCAATCAGCAGTGGCACGAAATGTAGAGTGGTTCATATAAAATCTTATAGCTGCGCGAAAAGAAAAGCAAAGCTTATTAAAGTTACTTAATGTCCATAAAGGTAACTCACTCTCTCTCGCCCTCTCTCTCACTCTCACTCTTTCTCTGCGTCTATGATAGCTATGACTATACATAAATTAAGGCGGTCCATTTGTGGATTGTGCGAAGACGCCTTTCACCTCATGCCAAAAATATTAATGGGTCTTATTTAAGTCAGAGCTTCCGACCCAGAAACCAGCTTGTTCGCCTATTAGTTATGCATGTGTATTATTTGATATAAATATGTATATAAATAAATATATATTTGGATGGGAAATGCTTTGTTCAAGGTGTCAAAATGTCTTTAATGTATTTTTTGTTCGTCTTTCAATTTTCTGCAATTTTCTATTAGGTTGTGTCTGGGGGCACATCTTGATCTGTTTGGATCTGTGCAACATGTGCAGCTAATGATCGAATTAACCGTCGGGCCAATTGCTGCTTGATGTTAATGATAGATCAGAGAGCATTACCATGCATAATTGCCGACGTAAAATTGGGTACGCGACCCTGTGATATCTATGTATGTGGCTCGGGGACTCCCGCTGGCAGCCACACGAAGAATAATGATTTTTGAATGTTTTTTTTTTGTTTTTTGTTTTTTTATTATATATTTTTCAACACAGTTGAAGATGTTTTGTACAGTTTATAAACTATTTAACACGAAAAAAAAAAAGATTATGTATTGGTTACAAAAACAACAGGCACACGTTATGTGTGCCATCTTAAAGATATAGTAACAACATCTACAAGGCTAATGCCGTTGCTCAACTCGGACAACAGAAACAAGCGAGTCGAGTGCCCGGCCGATCACATGGTTGAGCGCGCGTGTGTGTGTGTGTGGGAATGGGGCACTGTGGGTGGGCAGCTGCTGCTCTAGCTAATGGGCTAATTGCGCTTAGTCCCAGCCATTGCCACCGCCAACAGACCAGCCGGCACCACCGCCAACAGAGCCGCCGCCATAGCCGCCACCATAGCCGCCCTCGCCCAGCACCGTCACCACCTTCACATCCTCCACTTGGTGTCCGTGATCGGCGACAAAGTGTCCGCCATGGCCGTGCTCAATGGCGCCGCCAGCTTCGTGGATCACCTTGACGATGTTCACATCGCCGCCGTGACTGTGACCATGATCGTGACCGTGACTGTAGCCATGGTCGATGCCGTGGCTGAAGCCGCCCTGCGCATAGCCGCCTTCCTGAATGACCTTAATGACCTTGACTTCGCCGCCGGCACCATGTCCGAAGCCACCACCATGACCATGTCCAAGATCGAAGCCACCGCCATGTCCATGTCCATGTCCATGACCATGACCATGCGCCTCCTCTTGGATGACCTTGACAATTTTGACCTCGCCGCCATGTCCATGATCGAAGACACCGCCATGACCATGGTCTTCTTCATGAATGACCTTCACAATGGTGGGTGCACCACCGGAGTAGCCACCACCGCCGGAGTAACCACCACCGCCGGAGTAACCACCACCGCCGGAGTAACCACCACCACCGGAGTAGCCACCGCCGCCGCCGCCGCCGCCGGAGTATCCACCGCCAATAAAGCCGGCTTGGGTCAGGCTCACGCACAGAAACAGGCAAACGAACACCTGAGATAAAAAGGGTATACGAAACTTGATGGAGAAATGAAATTTTTCGGCTTGGAGTTGAGAGTGTTACCTTCATTTTGTTGTCGGTTCTGCTTGGGTTCAGCTTTAGCTCTTGTTAGACGAAGTTAAGCCTGGAAGCTTAATCAGTTACTAATATTGATACCATGCTCGTTGGCTGCTATTTATACGACCATCCAGAGCCAAGCAAACGAACGAAAAAGTTAATTGCTATCCAAAGAGAAATGATAGCAACAACAACAACAACAACAACAACAACAATATCAGGTATCAGCTGCGCTGCATTGAACCCAGAAACAAGTTCACGACCCAAAACAGAAAAACCTATAAATTATTAATGTATTTTTTAATGGGTAACAGCCAAAACTTATAATCTAAACGAAATTTGAAACATATATAAGCTGCATATATGAATGCAGATATATATATGTTTAGATATATAATGTATAATTTATATTTATAATATATATATTAAAAGCGAATGTTGCTTAGCTTCTGCTGATGGGTCGATCATAAGACACACCTACCTATCAACTGAAGCTCTAGTTTCAACAGATTCGATCACTTTTATGTGTGTTAAGGATATCAACTGATTGACATTGCTTTTATTAGTATAGTTAAGTGGTATATTATGGACACACACGCCCCTCTTTTTTTGTATAGCCTGAAGATATATGCAAACTATTGATGGGGGCTTATTGATAGATAAAGATAAGGCGCGAGAGATTGAGATGTATGAATGAGTCATACATACATATGTCATTGGAATCACAAACAAGAGCAGTGTACGCTGTCTGCACTCACTTTTGACACATTGTGATGCACTTTGATTCACTTTGATTTAATTAAGCTTCCTTTGAATGAATTAAGGTCCCTTCGACTTAGTTTAACTCACTCGATTGACTTTGACTCATTTTTGACTACCTTTGACTCACTGTAACTCAGTTTGATTTTCTCTGAATCGTCTGATTCAGTTTAATTCACTTTGATTCCGTTTGAGTCAAATTGCCTACATTTGTATAATTGTTTTATTTTTTATTCTTTTATGCGTTCCGAACTAGTTCACTTTCATACTCAAGAGATAAACAAGAATTCAATTCAAAATGAAATAATATTAAAAATATATAAATATATCAAATAGTAATCATACTTTTATATATACAAATATATAGCAATACCCTGTATAGCTGTGGGACAAGCATGCTCGACTTAAATATTCTAATTTGTTTACCTCGCAAGCAACAGAGTTTCTGCATATTTATTCATATGTTCTCCTCTACTTTTGTTTTTGACAAACTTTCGCATGACTAAACATTTCATTTTGGCATTCTGAATGAGTGGAGTTCGATATAAAAATGGAATTTCTGTATGCAAAAGAAATTCCGAGACGGGTCAAAGGCTGGCCAAATTGCAACAATTGAGTATGAAATGCAACCGAAATGGAGGCGGAAGGGAAAATACTTGAAGAGCAAGTCAACATATCTAACAAGCTGTTTTCCATTAACTTTAATATATTTCACGTTACAAAACTAAAACAAAAGAAAGCAAAGGCCAAAAACAAATGTGAATCTTGAGCATTGTAAGCCAAGTGGGAAATATGCAATATGCATATTCGAAAGTCCAGTGTGACTGAACTGCCCCTGGAGACGTTCGATGTGTCGTAATATTGTCGCTCCTATGGCTTCAAATGTGCCTCCAATCAGCAGCGCAATTAATCACGCCTCATCTAACCCCTGCTCGCCCTGCTGCAGCAGCAGCTGTCTCGAGTCCATTGTTTTGGGTATATATGTACGTCTATTGCCGGGGGTCGCCGGCATTCAAGCATATCCACTGCCCATTAGCTGACACTCAGCGGCTAGCCGATCAGATGATCTGCCCTGTCATTGCCGAAAGCTGTGCAAATTTTTAAAAGTTTTGAGCTTCGCTGAACCAGTTTTATTTTCACACAACTGAAAACCTAATGAGATCGCAGATGCAAAGAGTGCAAGCGCAGAAGATTGGCTCAGTAGATACCCATTGTAGCGAAAACATGTTTTTTTGGACAGAGAAATGTCGGGTCTGCGTATACTTAATATTTGTTATGCATTGCGTATACTTGATATTGATTATTAATATTAATACTGCAGCTCTTAGTCTTCATTATTCAAATTTATATGTATATGCGATTATAAGCAGCTTAGCTCTGATTCAGCTGCCTTTCAGCTTTACTCAATCAATCTGCTTGTCGTTGTTTCTTTGCCATGATGCTGACAAATATGGAAAGAGTAAAGTGGTAATCAATATCATAATCAATATGTTCAACTAGCTGCCGGGTAGACTCACAGTGACCTATAATTTTTGTTTACAGGGTATGTATGCGTTATTAAACAGTTGGAATTGTCAGCTACCAATTGATTTTGATATAAAATAAATATATTGATTAGCTATTATGGTATATTATGTAACTAAACTAACTTATAAGACGATTATAGGGTGCATTTTAGTCGATCAACATCTGGAATTGACAGTCATGAAAAAAGTATATGAATACATATATAAATATGATTTGACAAGTTGGCAAATCAAATGTTAATGTTTATTATAGGGTATGTATGAGCCGATCAATATCTAGCAGAAATCATTAAATATGTTTATGAATATAAGCAACTTGACTCAACTATCTGTATGTACATATATGCATGGCAAAAACGTTGCACATATGTTAATATACTTTATGGACAAGTTAACCTTATATGATTATTACAGGGTATAATTAAGCCAACCAACATCTCGAACTGTCAATCACGATATATAATATTAGATATGAGAAACTTTGCTCAACTATTTAAACTAATGTTTTTAAAAGTTTATATAAATTTTGTAGGGTGTCTACTGGTCGATCAACATTAAAATTGGGTAATCGCAATATATATATAAGCATATCATACCCTGGTTGCCCACTTTCATATAGTATTTCGCCCACTTGTGTTAAATACAGAGTATGTGCTAGTCGGTCAGGTTTTGTTTTGTTAAGTTTTCTGGTAGTTTCGCAGTCTGAATCTTTGATGGGTCAAATTGGCAAACCACATTAAATAATTAAATTATGCAAATTTTCGCTGGCGATTTAAAGTCAAAGCGTGGACGAAATACATGCAAATAATAAAAAATAAAATCAAATAAAAAGCAGATAAAAAATAAATAAAAATAAAAAACAAAATAGAAAATGCAAATGAATTTCAAACAAAATATAAAAGCAAAAGCTGTTTTTAACATATGTTTTAATTTTTTACTGCTCATCGAAAATGGAAAAAATAACAGGGTATAATATAATTTGTGACAATGTATGCCACAGGCAGAAGGGGGCGTGGCAGAGTGCATGAAGTATATATATATTTTTAGCTAGTTGAGCTAGGCAGCGGGCCTTATTAGAACAACTCAGATCGTTGCGCTGATAAAAATATAAATACTTTATATATACATATGATACAATATAGAATTATATATACTTTATCTCAGATGGAGATTGCGCAAAATAAATGTAGAGGTTTAATTGACTTGAATTTTACATGTATACTCGTCTATACCATAAGGAATCAGAGTTTAACATTTATTTTTAAAAACTTATTTCATTTGATTTTATATCGATAATAATCGATAGTTTTTAATTCGTTTTTTAAGCTAATTTCATTTGATTTTATATCGAAAATAATCGATATTTTTAAATTCGTTTTTAAGCTAATTTCATTTGATTTTATATCGATAATAATCGATAGTTTTTAATTCCTTTTTTTTTAAAGCGTGGTTTGTAGAACGATAGAGCTAGAGATTTCAAATTTTTTGTGTACTTTTGTGTATTGAATATGGAGACTGTCACTTTAAGATGTTGAAAACTGAGCCTCTTTTGCCTAAAATTTGGAAAAAAAACCTATTTAAAATACTAGAGACATGTGCTTTGGCAAACACACACATATGAATGTCATGAATAAGTTGTGAAAGTTTGATGAAGATGGTTCTTATATAAGAGAACTTATTTAACAGTTAAGTTCCCATAGTAAAGCCCACATTGCAGTCCAAGCGCAGTTAGCAGAACGCGTGCTAATGGGTGTGTGAGTATGTGTGTGAGTATGTGTATGCGTGTGTCTATGTGTTTGTATGTATGTAGTCATAAAAGAAGCGCAGAATGATTGGAATATTAACTCGTAACAGAATTCAAGGTATCTCCTAGTCGAGCATTTTCGACTAGAACACTCTTACTTCTTTTATATTTATATTAAAATATATATATTTTTTATATAGATTATTTATGCAGTAAGAGATTTGTGCATTTGCCTAATTAACACAATGCACTTCATAAACATTTATTTTTTGTTTGTTATTGTTACTAATTTAGCTAATAAATTATTTGCATTTTTTTCTCTTATCTCTTTGGCAACTTTCTCGCTCTGCCTGTGTCATAAAATTGAATGTAGTTTTAATAAAATTTGTATAATGCTGCCGATGATGATCAAGAGTTGAAGTTTTACATTATGTTGTAGGCTCAAATTAATGCAAATACAAAATGCAAAATACATCAAATGAAATATAAATGAGGGCTGAAGGCCCTGTTAATTATGCGCTCAAGTAATTACTGTAATTAATTATTCATTTAGTGGTTATTAATATTAATACATTTTATTTAAATGTTGCCCAACAGCTGTCCATAAATGCAAATGCATAAAAATTAAATAAATGAATGAATGTATGTATTTTATTTTTTTGTTTTTTTTGTTTTTTTGTTTGTTTTTTGTGCAATCAATCAAAAATTCGTACATGAATATTTAATTCAATAGTCGAATATTCAAATTTGTTTATGCACATATATCATATAATAATTAGTGTATGTGTGAGTATTTTATGCATCTGTCGGCTGTGTTTGTTCTTTGCCTGATTCGATATCTTCTTCAACTGTCGCACTTCCGGCTCAAGCCGCATCTCCTTTGCTTGAGCGTGTCCATGCCGTGGATTGTGTTTGCCGTGTCACAGTTCCATTGATCCGCACTCTCTCTCTCTCTCTTTCTCAATCTCTCTCTCTCTCTCTCTCTCTCTCTAATTTTCTCTTTCTTTGCCTTTTCCTCTCTCTCTCTCTCACTGAAACTCGGCAGCTGTGAGCGGAGGCATAGCTTGTCGAATTGCCTACAAATCTGTCGCCGTTTTGTCTTAATGATTTCCCAGTCATTTCTTCATTATGTTCAATTGATTATGAATTGAGGCGCTTATGTGTGTATGTGTATGGGTATTACTTGCTATGTATGTAGTAGGCTTAGAGTGAATCGAATATCATAGTATAAACGTTGGAAAGCAAAGGGAATAGAGTATATTGTTTTAGTTATTTATTTATATATATATATTTTTTTTTTGCAATTATGATATCTTAAGAACTCATATCTCATATTTCAAAAGGTAAAACTCATTTTGAATTTCCATTCAAATGGAAAAATTAACAGCTCTGCTAACAACATAATATATAACAAACCACAGCCCTTGCTAGAGATGACCTAAATGAATATCAGCTGCTCGCAGCTCAGTTCAGGGTATTTGCTAGTCGAATACCGCGACAAGCACAAGTCTCCAGCATTGATTCGTTTTTGCAGCAGTTTGGGAGAAAATGAAAGGGAGGAGACGGAGTAGGCGGAGTAGGTGGAGTAAGCGAAGTAGGCGGAGTAGGCTGAGTAGGTAGAGTAGGTGGGGTAGGTGGAGTAGGTATCCTAACTAAGGGTATACGAAATCTTTGTTTTTACTATAGAAACATCCACAACTATAACAAACTATAAAGTTTCCAGCTTTAATGCTATTTAAGTTACCATTCAATTAGTTAATAAAACTATCGATTTATTATCGATAAAATGGATGAGTTATCAAAAGTGAAAACATTTCTGTCCAAATAAAAAATATGATATATTTTTAATATTGTATGTATTATAATGTATTTCTATATTTATAAATTTTTAATATTGAAAAAAATATAGAAGCAGTTAGCAAGTCAAGCTAATATATATATAACAAATGTTTGGATCTTGAGACCCAATTTAATTATATAAATATCCGACGGTTCTCGAATTTAGATTCTTAATAAACTTAACATAAGTTTCTAGCTTCAATAGAGTTAAAATATATATGCACATATACATATACATATATAGGATATACACATGTATATAGATATAGATATTTAAACATATCAAGATGAATCATATACAAACCCAATATGCTCCCCTTTCATATCATATTATAAACTGAGTATATAAATTTACTTATTAAATTATTATTATAAAGGCAAATGATCGAAACTAAGCTTTATAAGCATGAAGTCTCTCCCACAGGGTATATTCTAGTCAATCACAAACAGACTTCCAGCTTGGCTTGGCTTACGCGCTAAGTGCATGCATTAGTGTGCGTGCGTACGTGTGTTAAGGCAACTGGAACAACTTTGATTCCATCTATTGGAAATGATTTGGGTTAGAGGCAAAAAAAAAAAAAAAACAGAAAAAAAAACTTTTGTCAATGGGGTCAATAAACCAGAGCACGAGTAAAGCTTTTGGCACGGCTTTTTGGCACAGCTCGAAACTTGGCTAAAGCTAGTGCCAGCACCCATATTTATGCCTATTTGATTAGAGCTTTTTGGGACACACGAAATTTTATGGCAACATTGCCATAACTTTGAGAGGTTGTGATATGTGCTAATGCGTTCCACACTTAACGAACGGCGAAAGCTAACGAAATTTTAGCGAGTGCCAAGGCAGAAAATGTTAATGTATTAACAGCAGTTGCTAAGCATAGACATGAACCCAGGTTAAAAGGCTTAACATTATTTTTTATTATTATTAAAAATTGTATTTATTTTATTTTTATTTTATATTTTTGATTTTATTTTTTTTAATTTAAAATTAAAAAATATAATAATTATAAATAAAGTTAAATTATTTTAAAATAAATTATTATTAAATTATGGTTTTTTAAATTTTTTAAATTTTGTATTGCATTTTAAATATTTTTTTTTTTCGTTTTATTTGTTGTTGCTGCAAACTCTTTAACCTTTGCCTTTCGCTTGCTGCTTGTGCATTTCGTGTGCTTGCCCTCTCTTTCGCTCACTCTCGCCGTCTCGTTCTCTCGCACGTCCTGCTCGCTTTTCAGCTTGTCAAGCGGCCATTGTCAATGGATTTGCTTTGGCTTCCCGCTTTTCTAAATATCGCTTAATTGCTCATTAACTTAATTAAAAAAAAAAGAAAAGAAAAAAAAGGAGAAAAATAATGCTCGACTCCTGCCAGCTACTCGACTGCAGGATGCTGTGCAATGCGCGAGATCTCTGAGCACATAAGTATGCTATGCTTTAAGCTGAGAGAGGATAAAGCCCGATAAGTCCTAGAAGTGCATTCGACTCGAGGCGACTGTGGAACCTCAGAGTCCCAGAGACCAACTTTCGTCTTGCCCGTAAGACAGGGTATTCGAACATGAAATGGACGCACGTTCGCGCTGCAAAGCCATCGATTACAAACCTTTCAACCTTCCTGTGGACCCTTGCGACTCCGACGACTCCGACGACTCTGCCCACTCAGCCCGCCCTCCATCCCCCCATCCCTCCCTCCATCCCTCCGTCCGTCCGTCGAAACCTGTTCCGCGCTTCAAGATTGCGCGAGATGTTCAATTAAAAGCTGCCAACTTTTAAGCATTTAATTATAGCCAAAGAAACTTTATTCGAGCAAACAATTTTTAACTGCGATTCCAGTGTTGCGAAATGCCATCGCATTAAAAGTTCGAGTCTATGCAAAAATAATTTTCATTTCTATTTAAATGCGATTTGAAGTCGATGAAATGTTCATTCAATTGATTCTTTATTATTTTCCGTTTAAAGGCATTTAAGTGTTGGAAAATTCTTAAAAATTATTATATTAAGATAGAGTTACTGAATGGTATTCGAATATGTTTATAAATATATGAGTAAAAACTTATTAATACATAAGGAGTTGGTTTATAGTGTTGGAAAATATTGTATATGTTTTTATATAACAATTTTGTAATATATTTAATAGAGAAAAGTGTTCCATACGAAAACATTATAAGAGTTTATTTTTTACAGTGTTGCAAAATGCTTAGACATAGCGATATAATTAAAAATATATGCTTACATAAAGAGACAATTTACAGTGTTCGAAAATACCTTAAAAGTTCCAAAATTTTTTCTATATTTATTGATAGAAACTTTACCTACAGTGTTGCGCAATGCTTTAATGAATTTAATTAAGAATTTCTCTGTGTTGGGAAGTGCTTAAAAATATATATTTAACATATGTTAACAAGAGACTGCTCGACTAGGAGATACCCTGCGCTCTGTGAAAAGAATGGGGCATGGCATCCAAAATCTAAAGATTATGTTATCTCCGTATGCATTACATGAAACTTCGACATGTAAATAGCCCCTTATTATGTTTTCTAGTCAATGCATACAATTTATATACCTGACAATAAATTACTAAAAACACAGCTATATTTAAACAACTAAGAGTTAGAGGGGAAGTCCAAGTGCTAGTCGGGCTTGCCTGACTAAGAAATACCCTAATCGCAGATACTAACTGCTAAAGTCCTTGATATTTGCACATATGAAGACTTGCTTTACATTTGCTAAATGATCGTTATCTTAATGATCGTTATAATAATTAATAATATTTAAATTTAAAATATATTATATTTACATTAAATAAACATTAAAAGTATAACTATTACATTTTCGCTTAACATATTTAACTATTGTATTTTAATACTTACCATCAGACAGGAGAAGCACCGCGCTGCACTGCACGACTGACCACCAGAAGATGAGGAATGCGACTGAAGCTGCGCTGCAACAGGCTTGCCTTTATATAGGACAGAGACAGCGACAGCTCCACTCAAGTCAAGCTCAGCTCTTGAGCCTCTTTCTGAGTCAGTCTTCACACTCGATCATTGGGCGACCAATCAGAGCACTTTCTGCTGCTGCTGCTGCTACTGCTCTGATCTTCAGCTGCCTTTATATAGTGCAGCGAGACTTCCACTCGAAGTCTTGCTCAACTGTTAAGCTTCTCTCTGAGTTAGCGTAAGCGACCAATCAGAGTGTTTTCTGCTGCCTCTGCTGCATACATATGCAAACTAAGATCTCCTCTTCAGAGCCTTAACTCTTCTTCAGCTCTTCTTCTTTCTGGTCTATTGAAACGCCTCCCTCTGCCTGTTACATACATTTAAGATATACATACCATACAAAGAAAGAAAGAGTTCAGGTCTTAAATCAGTAGCAACAACTGATGGACGAGGAGTTATGCCTATTTTTAAATTTAGGAAACCCAACAGATTAGATATGGAACGCGTGGGGCGCGAGCTTCAATTTTACAATTTAGAAAGTTTAGCCGAAATTAAAAGTGAGCTAAAGGCATAGGGATATGGAAATGGAATACCCCTGCTAAGCATTGCACGTGGCAGCCGCAACACGAAGAAGTATAACAAACAGCGAGAAAAGGCGAGGCAGCAGCAGCAGCAACAGAGGCAGCGACGCCAGCAGCAGCAGCAACAACAGAGGCAGCGACGTAAATCTTGCGTTTATTTGTTTATATTTCGTAACATTCCGGCTGCTGTTAGCTAACAGAGCGGCTAACAGCAGCCGAAGTGCGCCGCTGTTAAGACTTCGTGCATGAAGGAAGCTGTGCGGCAATGGCCTGAAGCAGCATCAGCAGCAGCAGCAGCAGCTCGGCATCGTTGCACGTGGCTGGCAGCGCCGAGTTCAGTTGAAAATTGCGCTTCAGTCGAAGCAGTGCAGCCAGCGAGCTAGTTGATTGTCCGTGGTCGTGTTGCCGTTGCTGTTGTTGTTGACGTAGTCGCCACGTTGCGACTGGCGCTCGTTCGTTTGGCTCGACGCCGTCAGTGCCGTCAGCGCCGTCAGCGTCGTTCACGCCGTTCAGTCGAGGTCGTGGTCTCGCATGAAGCGGTCGGACAGTTCGCATCAAGCATCTGAAGTAAAAGTATTCACTGTAGCGCAGCCAGTTGAAGTTAGTCTAGTCAGCGTAGTTCGTGCCACGTGCGATTGCGATTGCGATTGCGATTGCCATTGCCATTGCGTTTGCCGTTGTTTTGCTACACACACGGCCGGAATCGGAGGCGCGAGGTCCTTAGGCGCAGCGACGCGTAAACATCAATTTTGTGGCCAAAAAAAGATCAGAGCCAAATCTACATTTTTTTGCTGTGCATTCCAATGCCAAATGGTTGGTTGTTTGTTTGTTTGTTTGTTTGTTGTTTTTTTTTAACGGTGCTTTAGTGAATTGTTGTTGAAGTCGATGGAGCAGGCAAACAAATCAAATTTCCCCCCACTCTGAATCTCTGTCTCACTCTCGGACGGAACGAGGAAAACTCTCAACTAATTTGCTAAGATTTAGCCGCATTCCTCGGACCTCAGACCTCGGGCCTCGGGCCGCCTTTATGATTGCATTAATTTTCGATTATTCTTTTTCCAACTGTCAGCACTTTGACAGGCACTTCAAAGCCACTCGCCATAGATCGAATTAATTGAAACCCCGCCCGGTCGGCCTAATGACTTTCGAAAGTATTTAAAACGGCAAGCTCGAACCCGAACATCACCAGCCGCCGCCGCCGCCGCCGCAGCAGCAGCAGCAGCAGCAGCAACAGCATTTTGCCTAATTTCTTTTTGGCCCGAAAAACTTTTTTCCAAGTGCTAAACCAAAATAAGAGAAATTCAAAACAAATATAAATAAAATACAAATTACAGCGAAACAAAAACAGCGCAGCGAACACTCTCCATCTCTCTATCTCTCTCTGTCTCGCTCTGTCTCTCTGTCTCGCTCCTTCTCCGGCTCATCGGGTGAGTATTGTAATCCTAAGACTTTGCATTCCGTTGCGGCTCGAATGCCGCATAACATAACTAAGCTGATCAAACATTGAATCGAACATAAATAGAAGAATTCACAAGTTATCTGCTTTCAACTCAATGCTTGAAACTCGACGCGATTCGAATTTCATTTAATTCTTTATGTTTTTTTATGCATTATTATAATTTCATAGAGGAACTAAAATGAGATGAAATTGTAATTGGAAAAATTTATAAAATTGTGTAAAAATTAAAAATAACCAATTTGAAATTAACATACAAAAAACAATGTTTTTAATTTTAATATTATTTTTTTTTTTTAATCTTTATTAAATTTTATAAAATGTGTTTCAGTTTATTATAATGTAAACATAATTATAAATAATAAAATAATTAAAATAAAATTTAAATAAAAAATAAAAAAATTAAATTTAGAAATTTCTAATATTTTTATTTTTTTTCTAATATATTTAATTTCTAATATATTTATTTTTATTTGATTTTCAAAAATAAATCTTAATTTATTGTTTTTTAAAAATAAATATTAATAATAAAGAAAATGTTATATATAAAATGTTTTTCAAATTTTTATTTTTATTAATAAATTGTTTAATTAAAATAAGTTATTATTTTTTATATTTATGCATATATAATATATTATAAAAAAAAAATTTGTTGAATTTTTGTAAATAATTATTCATTTAATTTTAGTTGCATAAATAATAATAAATTTAATTATTATTGAATAATTTAGTAAATCTGTTTTAAAATTAATAATAAATCAGAATTTTTAGTTTATATTTTATATATATTATGTTTATTATAAAAGAAAATTGTAATTTGTTGAGAATTTGTTTATCAAATTATTATTATTATTATATAACAAATTATCTATTTCAATCTATCATATAGAGGTTGTTAAGTTTCATATCGAAATGAAAGCCTTAATAAAATATTATATATTCTTATAAAAAATGTTGTTTTAATATTTTTATTTAAATTTTTGTAATTGCTTTGAATATTGATAACAAAAAAAGCAAAGTAATGAATAATTAATTTAAACTTATTATATAATTAACTTAAACTTATTATATAATTAATTTAAGTTCATCATTTATTTGTTTAATATATTTTTTTTAATAATAAAATAAATTTACGATAAAAGAACAACTAAAAAAACACAATATTTTAACAAAAATAAAATGAAAATAAAGTAAATAATAAAAGGCATTATACTTTGAATTCCCTTTAAATAAATAAAATAAATAAATACAAATTCAGTTCACAAATTTTAACAAAATTTTGTTAAACATTGAAAAGTTTTTCGAGGAGCTTTTTGTTCAGTGTGAAGGCTTGCGTTAGCTGTTCCCAATGAAACTGAACTGTTTTAGTTATGTTAACTTTAACTTATCTATTTACTTACTAATCTTTAGCTAGGGTTAAGCACTTTTGCCATATTTTTTTGAAGAACGATTCCCATACAACCAGTAAATTTGTGTTCAAATTTCTATGGCCGTAGATCAGACCATAAATGACTAATGATTTAATATATAATTAGCTTAAAAAAGTATTCAAAGTACTTGTCGTTGAAGCAAGCATTAGTAATTATTGTATATTATATATATACCATACTAAATCCCTCGATTTCTGCTTTCACAACAATCTAATCTCATACTCTGCCATATCCAAGTGTCTCAGTGCATTCATGCGACTTGCTAATTAGTCTAAAATTTGATGCAATTAGAAAGAAAAGGAAAATCTAATCGTGTTAAGCATTTTGGCCATTAAATATTTGATGCCAACATTATTTGCGTCTGAGAGCAGCAGAAATTGCGTTTGCCCCAAAAAGTAGGCAACGGAAAGCGCAGAGTTTTGCACAATGCTTAAATGTATTACGAATACTTGCTCAAAAAATGTTTTCTTTGCTTTTGTTGTTTTTTTTTTTCTCTCTAATTATAAAGAAATGAATATGAAAATGTTTCATGCCCGTAATTTCATACGCTGAATGCTTTTTAATTGCATCTATGCCGAAGATATATACATACATATATCTGTGTTGGGGGAGAGAGAGAGAGGGCGCGGGAGGCGGGATAGCTGAACAGGCAAATTCATGTCAACACATTTTCATTAACGCTTCAATTTCACATGATACAATTTTAATGTTCTCTAATTGTTGCTCCAGCAGCCGACTGCAAATTGCCCCAATTGAAGAGCGAAATGTGCATTCAGATATGACAGCCTCTGTCTGTGTCTATCCGTGTGTCTACCTGCCTATCTGGCTGCCTGTCTGTCTGTCTGTCTGTGCGTCCGTCTGTCTAATTTTTCAGCCTGTCTGGGGCTAATGGAGGCGATTAAGAATTTTAATTGCTGCACTGGGAATGCGAAAATCCGCGTGTAGTTTCAACAGCTGAAACTTTCATTTCAATTCTCAACAATCTGCATATATTTATATGCAACTGTATATATCTATATATACATATGCATATATGCATATATATTTTCATTTATATTTATATTTGACTAACCGGCGCTTTGTCTGCTGTAATTAAATACTTATTGTACAGCTAAAACCAAGCAAGTTTTCCCTCTCTCTCTCTCCTCTCTCTCTCTCAGCACTTGACCCACAGTTTATGAGCTAATGCTTGCAAATTATTTAAATTTCATTTGTAAGCTGCTCAAATTTCACATATTCGTGTGGCATTTGCTTCATTCGCTTGCAAATTATAAGCATTTTGTCTAAACTAATTAGTTTATTGATTGCAAAACACACCCTAAGCTCTGTTAGAAATTAACTCGTTCCCAAACTTTGCCTCACGTATGCGTAATATTATTCAGCTGCACATTACGTATACGTAGACATATATAAAATTACTTTTATTTTTGAATTTAAGCAAAATTAAAAATTTTTAATTAAGAGAAATGTGAGAGAAATTTAAAAGAGGGGCTTTCGGTATTTACAAACAGTTCTCTATGGATTACAGTTGAGTTTTTCTTAACTTCAAGTTCTTTGCGGAGAATGTGAAGGGGATTTTAAAGCCTTTGTTAAGCCAGGTTCAGCTTATTTATTAGTTGACTATTTAATGGCAAGACAAATAAACAAATTGAGCTAAGTTTGTCTACTAAGCTATTTGCAAGTAACTCTTAATTCTATGCTCAACAAACTGTCGAGTGCTTGCCCATAGTCAAGTAAGCCTGAATCAGTTGAGAGTTCCAAGATTGTAAAGAGAGTGGAAACTGCCTATAGCATATGAATACATAGTATATGCCAAAGAGTTATAAATATACTCCATGAACTCGCCCACTCAATTCTGAGAACAGATTTATTTCACGTTTGCATATTCTATATATCTTCTATATATAGACTCAAGCAGAGAAACAACTTTGCCTTTCATCATAATTAAATGTTTGCTAAGCGAGTCTAAGAAGTGAAACAAACGCCTAATTCGCTAACAATTAAAAAAGCAAAGTAATGCAGAGAGAAGGGGAGGAAGAAGAAGAGTGAGGAGTGGAAGAGTGAGGAGCTGTAGCTGGTGTCAACAGTATTGACAGTGCTTTGGCTGGCAAAATCACAAATGAAATTCATTTATGAAAATCCGCGCAGTGTGGCTCAGCGCTTGTGCCCGCATTCGTTAACAAGTATTTGCTTTTACACACACACACACACACGCACACAGATACACTCATGTATGTATGTATGTCACACTAAGCAGCCTCCTGCTCTCCTCATCAATGTGGCAAAGACGGCAAACGGATGCCATCTCTCAGAGATCTGAGCCCGTGGAGCAAGACCCGCATTTGTTAGTTGGCTGCTTGACTGTTTCGTTTCGTTTCGTTTCGTCTCGTTTCGTTTCGTTTTGTTGCGTTTTGTTTCATTTGTTTGTTTGTTGCCGTCTCTGTTGCTGTTTGACTACAATTTACGTCATTCAGCCGCAAAACACCTGAACCGCCCTCTTCCTGTTCGTCGCATTAACCCGTTCTCAACCCCGAAAAGCCACCAGCTGCCGCTGTCCCTGCCGCCCCCGCCCCCGCTCTCGCCTACTTTTCACGAATCAGCCTAACAGCCAGCCCAACGGCCTTTCAGCCCACCAGATGGCCACCTGCCCCAAGTGCCCCGCCCACAGTGCGCACTAACGCCTGTACATACATAATTAAGGCGTGTTATCCTTGTTGACTTTGTTATTAATCCACTCCAGCAAATTGTTGTTGTTGTTGTTGTAGTTGTTGTAGCTGGTATTGTCATTGTTGTTGTCATTGTTGTTGCTGTTGTTGCTGTTGTTGTTGCTGCTGTTGCTCTTGTTGCTGTTGCTCTGTTATGTTGCTCTTCTGTTTTGTGCCATATTATTATTTTTCTCTTCATTACGCTGTGCAATACTTCTTTTATTTTGCTTTTTTTCTCAGTGTGTGCTTGTGTGTGTGAGGTATGTGCATGTGTGTTGGAAAGGTTTCGAATTTTATTATGCGGAAAAAGGTTAATAAATGGAATTTTCAAGTTGTTAAATTGTTTATTTAGGATGTTTATAACACATATACATACACTCTCACACACACACTCTCACATATACTCACACTCACACTCATACATATGCAACCGCTCATGGCTTGCAGCTCAATCCATTGCCATTTTCACTTATACTCACTAAACTCTGCCAAGTGGGCATATTAAGCTGACAGCTTGATTGACGCCGATTGGCTTGATAGTTTAGCTATAGAGTGAAAAGCACAAGCAGTCCACATAGTCTCTACTCTCTTTAAATGATATCTAATAGTTCATTAAAGTCACTTTCAACTCACTTTTCTTTCAGTTATTTCTTTTCAAAGTGACTGCCAAAAGTATTTGCATATATTATATATATATATATTATATTTTACGTGGTATTTGCTAGTCTATCTCATACTTCTACTCTACAGTTTCTTTTTTTTATATTTTTTCGATCGGCTGTGCATTTTCCTGTTGTGCTACGCATTTTCGCAGATTGGAGCCTTTTCGCCTTCATGAATGAGTCTGTGTGCGTGTGCCTGTGTGTGTGTGCGTGACTGACTGACTGTTTGTGTGTTTGCGTAGTGCGTGTGTTAAAATATTTTTTGTGTTTCGCTGCGTAAACGGAAGGAAGCTGCTGGCAAATTTTGACACGTTGACATTTTACGGTTATTATTATGATGCCCTTTCGACAGCACTGACAGTGGGGTATACCAAATAAAGCAACGATTTTACATTAGATCAATCAATCAAGCAATGATATATAAGTCTAAATATATATATGTATATCTGGACAAATCTCTTTAAGGTCAAGGAAGTATTTAGAGTTTGAAATCATAGATGAACTTAAAATGATTTGTCAGGGAAATAAAATAAATAAATAATTATTTAAATTATTTGTATAAGCTATTAAATTGTTTATATAATCTATTAAATTCTACATAAATCCACAAATTTATTTTAAATCTTGCTTAAATTTCCAGTTAATTGGAGAGAGAAACTAAAATTTGATTACTTAAAAACTTATATTTCTATTGACTTTAAGTTGAATATTTAGAGGACTCGAATTTTCAATTTTCGTCTAGCATGCCTTGTGTGTGTGTGCCTGTGTGCGTGTGTGTGTGTATTGGCGTAACGGTGCCCAAAAGCTTGGGGCAGCTGAAAGCAATAACGGCGTTTTCTTTGCTTAGGTTTTTGGCTTCTGGTTCGGGCTTCCGCTTCTGCGTCATAGCCGAGGCTTAATTCGAGGCACTCACTTGATTTTTAATAAATGCTCCATATTTATGGACACAGATGAGACTCGAAAGGGAAAAGCAATAGACATAGTACTCGCAGAGTGAGAGAGGCAAAGAGTGTGTGTGAGAGAGAGAGAGATAGAGAGAGGGGACAGCTGCTTTTTTGAAGGAGTTTCAAGAGAGGTAAAAGTGAGAATCCGTAAAAGTTGACAAATAAAAGTGGAAGCGTAGCTAGAAATGAATATAAGTGTGAGTAGCTGGGTATAAGCGAGGCGTCAAGTGGGTATAAGTATGCGGAGGAATAGAGTTGACAGTGAGACAAAGTGTAAGGAAAAGCTACAAGTGAGAATCAGCAATATATGAGAGTAGAATGAGAGAATGTGTAAAGAAAAGCTACAAGTGAGAATCAGTAATAGATGACACTAGAATGAGAGTATAAGTTGAGCCACGAAGGGGTATAAGTAGGAATATATGTATATGTATAAGTAAAGTAGTAGTAGTATCAGTAGAACCATATAGGGGTATAAGTAGGAATATGTGAGTATAAGTAGAGGTAGAGCTTTGAAAGTGTATATAAGTAGAAACATAAATGGATGTAGGTTCGCAAGTATGATTACATACATATATAAAAGCGCTATAAATGGATATGTGTATGTATGAGCAGTTGGGTATAAGTAAAGATTCTCGTGAGGCTCAAAATAAATTAGAATGAGAAGATGTACAGATGAATAAGAAGATGTATAAGTGGAGCCATAAACGAGTATAAGCACCAATATTAGTCTGAGTTAACTACTAGTAATAATAGAAGTATAAGTATCAGAATAGTAGTAGAGTTCAAAGTGAGTATAAGCTAGATCAAGAAGCTGTATAAGACGAAACACAAAGGAATATAAGTATGACTAGCTGGGTATAAGTGAACATTTATTCCAGTATAAGTATAAAAAAGTGTATAGCTAAAAGGAGTATAAGTGAGGAAAAGTATAAGAAGAGGCAAAAAAAG
Organism: Drosophila meridionalis; assembly: GCA_035045145.1. Classification (NCBI taxonomy): domain Eukaryota; kingdom Metazoa; phylum Arthropoda; class Insecta; order Diptera; family Drosophilidae; genus Drosophila; species Drosophila meridionalis. The sequence continues at coordinate 921,726 of JAWNPG010000009.1, read as the reverse complement.
GAAATGATTAAGAGTAGATAAATGCTATTGAGAAGCTTTATAAGACGAAAGACAAGCCAGTACAAGTGTGAATAGCTGGATATAAGGGAGTATTCGAGTATACAAACCAGTATAAGTGTGAATAGCTGAATATAAGTGAGTATGCCAGTGAAAGTATAAGAGTATAGAGCGAAGCTAAGTATGTGAGCAAAAGTAAGCATAAGTAGAAGTAAGAGTTTAAGTAGAAGTGTGAGTATAGATAGAGTAGCAATAAAAGTGTAGCTGGTATAAGTATAAGTAGGAATATAGTTTAACATTAATATAAGTACAAATTGAGAGTGAATTGAGCGTATGTACGCAGTGTAAAGCTCAGCTGAGTAGGAGAATAAGAAAAGTTGAAATTGAGTCGAAATGAAAGTTGGAACAAGTTTATCAAGTCTGTCAGCAGAAGCGAGGATAAAGCATGGAAGTATAAGCAAGAATCGAGGGAGATTTGAGAGTTTGCGCTGACAGAGCTTAAGTTGAATTGAGCTCAGGTAGATGATATATATATGTACATATATGCAAGACTAAAGATTGTGAGAATTGAAAGGGAAGAAATGAGTTCGTCGACAACTTCTACTTTTGGGTTAACTTCAATTAACAATTCTCTTTCGAATCGTCTGCTAAGTTACAATCAACTAGGCAACAATGGGGTTTGAACTGCTCTCTCTCTTACTCTTTCTCTCTCTCCCTCTGTAGTTTTCAGTTGTGCTTAAGCTCTGCTGGGCATTTGCTAATGGAAATATGTCACGTTTCACAGTTTTTGATTGTGAGCACTCTCAAATTATATATATGTATATGTATTATTTTTATTCCATTTATATAGAAATGAATTTGGTGTTAATTAGTGGCTGGCTCAAGACTCGAAATAAATACGCCTTTACATGGCACTCGGACACTCGGCCACTCGGCTGGCTGTGCGTTCGTCTTGTAAGTTTTTGGGCTCTGCCCAAGTTGGCTTGGCCCAGATAATTTAATTAAAAATAGCAACCATTTGATATCAGACAAAATTGTACGCAGAACAACATAAATGACTAACCGGAAAGTGGCCCCAAGGCGCCTGCAGCCAGAGTTTTCTCTCTCTCTCTGTGTGTGCGTGTCCGTTCCAAGCTTCTCCATCTCCAACTCCAACTCTGTGTTCGTGTCCGTCTTTCGAGTCCGAGTGCATGCACATAGAGTCTAGGCGTGGCGCGAGAATTCATTAAACTTTAAACCGTAATGAATACTCAACAAATTTGAAAGACAAGTAGAGAAGACACCGCACGCGGTGCGCCCCAAACACAAACACAAACACCAAAACAAACAAACACACACACACACACACACACACAAACACAAATACATGGACAGAGGTGGGGAAAGGCAACAGCTATTGCTGACATTGCCATGGGCTTTTGGCTTTAGCCGCAGCTTCGACTTTGACTTTGGTTTCGACTCGCACTCGCTCTCCCTCTCTCTCCCCCTCTCTCTCTCTCTCACTCTCGTTTGGCAGGCAAATGGCCATGGCCATGACGGGGGGTCCACAGCAGCCTAGACTCCAGCGCCTCGCACCTGCAATTGGAAAGTGCCAGCTTTTGGCCACTTGGCACCACATAATCAGCACAGTTTATGCTGTCGCCACTCGCCGAGATCCATACTCCCGACTCCCGACTCCCGTCTCCCAACTGCCTACTTCCTACTGCCTACTCCTTGCTCCATTCGACTGTGGAGCTGCCTGCTGCACACGCTCGAGCAATATAAATATAATTTACAGCGAGTAATAATCATAAGAAGCAGGTAAAAGTGCGATGCGCAAGAAAGTATGAAAAGTGAAAAAAGTGAGAAAAGCGGAAAAAGGAAAACAAACTGCGAAGGGCCAAAAGAAATTGAAACCATGAAAACGAATTTCGCAGTCGAGGCACAACGAATACGGCATGCTCTACGCACAGTTTATAAATGGATTTTAATATATAAGAATAAATATATATGAATATATATGTATATGTATATGTATGTACATGTATGTATATGTATATATATATAGCACGACCTTCGATTTTATTTGAGTTGAGGTTTGGGTTTTAGCCCTAATTTGCCAGTGATATTTCGTAGCTAACATTAGCAAATAAAGTATATGAAAGTGTAGTAGTCGACTTGCATATACCCTGTAAATTACACTACAATACATATATGGGGTTGTTCTGAAAGAAATTAACGATTTTTTAAAAGAAAATAAATACATTTATATACATTTAATATTTTATTTTATATATTTTTATTTATTTATATTTTCCATTTTATTCGATAAATTTATTATTCTGGCCTTTATCTGCAAAAAATACAATACATATATATATTTCTACATTTGCTCACATATCTACTCTATCTTACTCCAAGCTTCATCCAACTATGTATAGTCCGTCTGTTGCAAACTTACTGCTCACTCATCACACCTTTTCTGGCCCAGCCAATGCCTACAAGGTATCGTCGTTCCGCTGAATAATTGAAGGCGCGCGTATACGCAATATGCGTACGTTTTTAGTTGCTGTCGCTCATGCGAGTGCGCCGCCTGTGGCAGTCGCATTTTTATTTAAAATACAATTTGCATTTCGGGCATGTGTAAAGTGCTTGTGCGAGTTAAGTTAAGCTCTTTTATTTATTCTTTGGGGAACAATCTCTGAATCATCGCCAGCCGCAGTCCGTCCGCGTCCACGTGCGCGTCGCGTCGCGTCGCGAGCTGCTCGTCATCGCCATCGTCATCGTCATCGCCGTCGTCATCGTCATCGCCATCTTAATTGTGTGGAAATAAGCGAGTGAGTGGCCCCACTTCATAGCAAGTTAATTGCGGGCTTTTGAGTCATGTGCTCATATTAAATATGCATGTGGGGGCACGCCAAATGGAAATGGGCACAGGATACGGGCCAGTCAGAGATAGAGCTCCGGCTACGGCTACAGCTACGGCTACGGCTCCGGCAAGTCAGAAGTTGAAGCACGGGAATGCGAACGCGAACGTGCTGCCTGCACGCCCGATCGACTGCGGGCTCAGGCTGGCTCTGCTCTGCTCTGCTCTGCTCTGCTCTGCTCTGTGCGGCAATCCGATTAATTATGCATGAATTTACTTAGCCGCCGCCGCTCGAAAAATATGCTCCCAATTATACAGGCACACGGCCGAGACACTTGCTAACGGCGAGAGAGGAGAGCGGAGCGAGGGGGAGCAGTAGAGTTGGGTTCGGGCACTTGGCAATGGCATATGCTAGGCCATCTAGCGAGCAGCTTTACGGCTGCGAGTGCTTAGCTCAATAATTCAGCAGATCCATCGCTTAATGTCCGGAAACAAAACATTTGTGGACAAATATCAAATGACAATGTTTTTTTTTTCTTCTTTTTTGTCGTTTCATTTAAGTTTCGTTGGCAAAAATATAAATTTGGAATAAATTTTATTTATTGACTTAAATAAACTTGGTTTTGTTAGGTAACCAAAATAAAAAACAATTAACATTTAGCTTTTGGCAGCAAAATTATCTTTGGCATTTAACTTTGGCAAACTGAAATATAATTGTATAATTTAATTATAATTTTGAAACAGAAATAAGTAAGAGTGCTTGCTGTACTACGGAGTGGCTAGGAAATACTCCAAATACTGTTAGATCAGCGCGTTCATACGAACAGACAAACGGACGGATGGACATACGAATGAATGGACGGACAGACGAATACACGGATGGATGGATGGATGGATGAAGAGATGGAGAGATGAACGGACGGATGGGTGGACAAGCGGACCGATGGACCAACGGACGGATAGTCGGACGGATAAAATAGGCGAACGGATGAATGGACGGACGGACGGACAGATGAACACATATACAGACAGACTGACTGACGGAAAGCTATATCGATATTCAGATGAATGGGTTGACGGACAGGTTGACAGACGGACAGATGGACGCATAGATGGATGGACGGAGAGACGGACGGTTAGGCTGCGGATGGATGGAAAGTTGGACGGATAGACAGACAGATTGACTGACATATGGATATAACGATAAGTAGTATATATGTATATTTGGACAGATGGACGGACGGATAGAATAATGGACGGACTAACGGACGGTAGGTCAATCTATGGACCGACGGATAAACATGTCTATAACGATTTAGCTTGTCGTCCTGGTCAACTATGTATAGATATACTTTCTGGGCTCTTCTCCCAAATCCATTATACCCCATTGAAGTTCTACATAACCTCTAAGTTTACATTTAAACGTAGCCAATATATTTATGTACAAAGTATGCAATTCTAGATCATTTTCACAGACCTAGAATGATTTACGATCAAATGGCACAGCATTCTAGATATTTAAAAATTTAACCGTAATCATTAACGCAAATAGCTGCTGCAGTATTTAAATCGTAAAGGGCATCGCTCTTGCAGACTCATGCCGCGTTGCAGCAGCACATGTTGATTGTGTAGCCGCAAGTACTTACCGCTAGGGTATACGAGCAATTTAAGTTTCATGGCTAGCCATAAAACGCAGATAAAAAATTGTTTAGCAACAGCACCAAAGAGGACATTACTTTTCTCCTTGTTTTTGTTGTTGTTGGTGTTTTATTTTTTTTCGGGGTTTTTACAACAAGTTTGAATTAAGCCTCGCAACGGGTTTGAACTCGCAAACATTTTGGCTGTGGCCCGCTCCAAGTGGGTCAGCATTGGCATTTCCCAGATAATCTGTGCAGCTATTACTTTTGTTGTTGTTGTTGTTGTATATTTATTTAGTGGGTCACTTGATTTAAGTTAGTTAATACGATTTTGTTGATCTATTTATGGCGATGTGGATGGAGGAAGAGCAAAAGGGGTTTTTATTTTTAGAATTGTTAGAGAGAGATGGGCTTAGATTGGTATTAGTATGATGTGCATTATATAACAAAGTAAAGGGGTTCCTGAAATGAACTACGATTATAGGTAAAGTAGACAAAGATGCCAGCGAAGCAGTTGAACAAGATTTGAATACAAGGAATAGGAAAAAGAAACCCTAGAACAAGTTGTGTTATATCTGGAAAAGGGAAAGGGAACTCAATAGATATTTATGCATAGATAAATACATTTTAAGCAGCTCTCTTATAGCATATCTATATCTATAGTATGTATTCTTTATCAATATTAACTGCAAATCATCATTCAATAAAATGTAACTTCTTCTCAGGCAAGTCTAAGCCCATTCGAAGCGAAGGTAGTTAGTTTAGTGAGTAACGTCTATGGGCATTGTTAGCTGGCCGAGAATGGAATCTATAGATGGCTATATTTTCTTAAATAGTCCATGCTTGTCTTGCCCTTTGCGGCATGTCCGTGTGCCGTGCCCTGCTGTGACTGTGGTGCGGACCACAACAATTGCAGGCGACAGGTGGAGGCAAATAAATAAATTTGTGTCCTGCTGGCAGCAGGACTGCTGCTACTGCTGCTGGTTGCTGTTGCTGCTGTGGCTGCCACAGTTGCAGCAGCACTACTCGTTAGTATTGCTGGCAGTTGCTCCCGGGCATGACCCCATGGAATATTACTCATACGCGCTATTAGCCAAACACTGCAACAAACACACACACACACACACAGACACACGCAGAGAGACACACGCACACCCTCAGCTCGGCGCTCGCTTGCATTGGATGTAAAAGTGGGTTTTCGGAATTGGATGCCGCTAAGGTTTTGCTTGGAGATGCCAGCCAGAAGAGCTTCAGCTTTGCTCTTGTTTGTTGTTAGTTGTTATTGTTAGTGTTGTTGTTGTTGCTGCTGTTGCCCAAGTGCCAAACGAAGCGTGGCAACCTCAAAACGTAAATTTTAACGTCCTTGACATTTTATGCCGTTTGGCGTTTGGACTCCTTGCAGCGTCGTGTGGCGCCTATATGTATCAAAAGTGCGTCTATATATATATATATATAGATGTTATATATATGTATATATATACATCTATCTTTGCGTATTTATATGGCATGACAATCTAATAACGTGGCCAACACACATTGGCAACCGCACTTTATAGCGCTTCATTTATTCGTGCCCAACTAATTGTTTACTTAAGGTCCTGGGCCATAACTAGTTAAGAATTAAGCCAGGTCAGGCTGGGCTAATGCCCAATGGTAGCCTAAGCCCAAGCACAACATCACACACACACACACACACACACACACGCACTGCCCAGAGGATTACCGTCAGCTAACCCGGTTGGCATTCGCTTGGAAAAAGGTCAATGCACAAGATTTTACCTTTTTTTGCTGTTGTTGCTTTTTCATTTCTTTTTTTGAATAGCACGCAAAAAAAAAAAAAAATTTAAATAAAAATGTGACACAAATTCGATTTGCAAAATCGTCTGAGCCCAAGCCCAAGCTCCAAGCCTGAACCTGAACCTGAAGCAGAGTCGGAGCTGGAGCCGGAGCCGGAGCCGGAGCCAGAGCCCGCACCTAAGCCCAATGAGCGTGTGCCGTGCCATGACGCGATTGCGTCTCTGATTATGTTCAGGGGCAGCGGGCCAAAAAAAAAAAAGGAAAAGGTTGCCCAGCGCTATGACCCAAGCCCCAAGCCCCATGGGCCGCGCCATGCCCCAAGGCCGTCCGCCAATGCTTGCCAGTCCCATCGATACGTATATATATATATATACTTATATATGTATATATGTTATGTGGGCCTAGTTTGTAGCTATTTGTACATATGTTGCATATCGTAATATCAGCGATTTACAGTTAATCCATAGATTTCTTTCATTAAGTGGGCTTTACATTCGAATACCAGTTGAAAGCCCGAGCGTATGTTATGTGCCCGAAATCAATGCGAACAGAGGGTGCTCCGGATGTAATGGAACTTTAATTGAACTCTTCAGATTGATAGCAAAGATTGAATGAGCGTTAAAGCCTTTGTATTTATTTGTATTATTGAATTCTGTTTTTCTGTTTTTTTTTTGAGTGTTTACAATTTCATTAAAATTGCTGCTTTGATTGCAGAACAATTACATATTTAATAATAGCTTGACTATTTTAACAAGTATAAGTGATCGAATTCGAAGTGCTTGACTGAAGGATATGCTGATAAAATTTATTTAAATATTTTTTGTATAAGCTTTTTTATAAATGCTGATCAAATTAGCTTAGAAATATTTTGAAAATATTTTTTTATATATTTGTGTTTTTAATTTTGATCAAATTCCTCAAAATTAAGTTTTTTAAAATTTGTATACAATTATTATTTATTTATTAATAATATTTAAATTTAAAATATATTATAGTTACATTAAATAAACATTAAAAGTATAATTATTACATTTTCGCTTAACATATTTAACTATTGTATTTTAACACTTACCAACAGACAGAAGAAGAGGAGAAGCACCGCGCTGCACTGGACGACTGGCCACCTTTATTTAAGGCAGCGATAGCTTCACTCATCCTCTCTCTGAGTCAGTCTTCACACTCGATCATTAGGCGACCAATCAGAGCACTTTCTGCTGCTGCTGTTCTGATTGGTCGCCTAATGATCGAGTGTGAAGACTGACTCAGAAAGAGGCTCAAGAGCTGAGCTTGACTTGAGTGGAGCTGTCGCTGTCGCTGCCCTATATAAAGGCATGCCTGTTGCAGCGCAGCTTCAGTCGTATTCCTCATCTCTTGGTGGTCAGTCGTCTAGAGCAGCGCGGTGCTTCTCCTCTTCTTCTGTCTGTTGGTAAGTATTCAAATAGTTAAGTATGTTAAGCGAAAATGTAATAGTTATACTTTTAATGTTTATTTAATGTAAATATAATATATTTTAAATTTATATATTATTAATTACTATAACGATCATTAAGATAACGATCATTTAGCAAATGTAAAGCAAGTCTTCATATGTGCAAATATCAAGGACTTTAGCAGTTCGTATCTGCGTTAAGGCTATTTTTTAGTCAGGCAAGCCCGACTAGCACTTCGACTTCCCCTCTAACTCAGAGTTGTTTAAATATATCTGTTTTTAGTAATTTATTGTTAGGTATTTAATTTGTATATATTAAGTAGAAAACATAATAAAAGGTTATTTACATATCGAAGTTTCGTATAATGCATACGGAGATTACGTAATCTTTAGATTTTGGATGCCACGCCCCATTCGCTTCACAGGGCGCGGGGTATCTCCTAGTCGAGCAGTCTCGACTAGAGCACTCTTACTTGTTTGTAAATAAATATTTATCAAATTCTTAAAGAACTTTTTTCAAAATTCAGAAACGTTAGCCAATTCAAGCAGATTTGCAGTTCGCACCCTTTGAAGCTTTCGCTTAGTTAGTTCTAGTTCCGCATATCAAAGCGCACAAAACAAGAGGAAACCTAATTTGTTTTTTTTTTCGGTGTGAAAGGGGTGAAAGTCGTGCGAAAATTTTGTATGCATAATTTTTGTGGTTTGCTGCTTTGGCGTTTCCACTGATGAAGCTTTTGTGTTTCCGTTGTGAGTCCTTGTCCACATCGAGAGGAGCAGTTAGTCCAGTGTGGCAGTTGCATTCGCTGTTGTTGCTGCTGTGGCCGTAGCTGTCGCTGGCAGCAGTTGCTGCAAAAGGGCCGAATATCAAGCAAACATCAATCAATCATTGCGTCAAGCAGTGCATGACAGGATGCATGCTCGGCCGCACCGCAAACAGATGCAGCGACAAGCCGCAGCGCGATGATAACTGGCCGATAGTCGACTGGCGATACTGGCGATTATTGGATTTGCCGTTGTGGAACTCGAATTAGAATTGCATTTCTCAGGGCGCCAGCGGATGCAATAAACCTGATTTACTTGGGGCAGACAAAACTCAAGCCTCTTACCATCGTTGCACATGTGTGATTTTTGTTCTTTTCATTTTGTAATATATTCGCAATTGTTGTTGTTGTTGCTGTTGCCGTTAGTTTTCTATTTCGATTACCCTGCAGTGTGCAGCGAGTCGAAGGGCTAGCAAAAATGTTTCCTTAATCCAAGAGGTCTCCTGCTTTGAATGCCCTTCTACACTCACTGCCCTTCTCTCACTCTCATTCCTCCTCTCGCTATGTGTGTTGGCGATGTTGTAAAAAGTTTTATTTGTCGCTGATTTGAGTATCGAGGCCAACGCCTATGTAGTCGCATTCGTACTCATCCGTATGGCAGTCGTGTGTGCCTGCCCGCCGCCTGCTGCTGCCCCTTTTGTTTTGTTTCGCAAAACAAAAATGCAAAGTAATGCAATTTATCTGAAAACTATGCTGCCACGCCCACTGCCTCCCCATTCCCCTCATTCAGAGAGAGAGAGAGAGAGAGTGAACAACAAAAACATGCAACATGATGCACAAATTACATTGCTCGATGTACTTGTAGGACACCGAAAAAAAATAGCAGCAACAGCAACAGACAAAAAAAAAAAAACAGGACACCAAAACTTAATGTTCTGTGTCACAGCAATTTCAATTAACTTTAGTGAACCATTTGGATTAAATGAGCACGAATCGGGCTGTTGCATATTTGATGGCATAGCTAAAATGCCCGCCTGTCTGCCCAGACTAAATTTATTTCTTCCTTTCACTTACCCCCTCTCTCTCTCTCTCTCTCTTGGTTTTTTTTTTGTTTCGAACTTTTAGCTTTGGTTGCGGTTGAAAAGCGAAAACTTTTTATGGCTTTGCATAGAGTTGAAATCCGTTTCGGACTTAAAAATTAACAGCAATTATATATACATGTGTATGTGTGTGTGAATTTCAAATCTAAAAATCAAACATTTCGATTTGATAGAAAAAAAAAACTAAAAACTAACTTTGAATGTGTTTGAAATATTCATATGATACATGACCAAACATGAGTGATACTATTTTCGATAAATATATTTGAGTAGCCACATGAGTTATCGATAAGTTTAAGTTATTAAAATACTGAACAAGATTTGCCTTTTAGTCGGGATTCATTTTGAATTAAGTAAATCACACGAATTGCATGATGCATGACCAAACATGAGTGATACTTTTTTCGATAAATATATTTGAACAGGCATTTGTGTTATCGATAAGTTTTGATTACTGAAATACTCAATAAATTTTGAAATTTTTGTAAAAATATGATAAAATGAGAGCAACATTTGTATTTATCTCATACATAACTCTACTCTAACTCTTCTAACAGTTCCAACAGTAATCGCACCAGGACCTAAAGTTCCAAAAAGAATCTAAAACAAAAAGAGTATTAAGGCACCTGCCGAAGCGGGCATATTAGCACACTCTGCACTCTCAGCATGCTCTCCATTTATGTCACAACTGAGCAGAATAAAAACATTCTAAAATTCTTGTGAATTCAGCCACAAGCAACAGTTCAGCTTCGGGTTCGATACGAAATGCGCCAATTATTAAAGAGAGAAAAGTAACGAAAAGAAAAGGGAAAAAGACGAACAATAATTGCATTCGAGTTAATTGATTTTGCTTGAATTTATGATGTTTCCTTTATGGGTTTCGTTTTTTGTGCGACTCTTCTAAATTTTCTATCGCACAAGGCAGAAATTAAAGAAATCCGAGTTTATTTTGCAGCCTGTGCGAGTATGCAAAATGTGTGAGGATAATAAACTGCTAAATATGTATTCGAGTTTAGCCCGAGTTGCCTCAGCTGTTGGCACACAACAAATATTTAGCACACACACACACACACGAGTGAGTGCCTGTGTGTGTGTGTGTGTGTTTATACACATTTATTTCGTTTGCTTTTTGCCTACTCAACAATAGCAGCAGACCTAGCGTGTGTGTGTGTGTGGTGTGTGTTCAGGTTTGGTGTGGGCCACCTTTGTGTTTGTCGTCTCTGTGTGAAAATATTTCTATGTCCTTTAATAAAAATGATAAGTCACAGCATGGGAATAACAGAAATGTGAACACGACGAGCTGAGCTATCTGGCTGTCTGTGTGGGGGGAGTGGCGTGGGGCTCCATTGTAATGCTAAAACCTGGCAAAGCTAACACATACGAGTGATTTAATTAAAAGACACAAAAATACTCATACACCCACCCACACACACAGACACAAACACACAGCCAGCTTTTGAGCTTTTGCCCCGAAATATTCGAGATCTCTGCACATTGCATCGGTTTCAGAATTCAATTAGTATTTATCAGGCTTCGCATTGCTGTCTATGCGCTGCAGCCAGACAATGAAGTGATACAAAAAATGTTTATTTTCATCTTCCTCTATCCGGTTTTGTTTGTTGCTTTTGTTGTTGCTTTTCTTTTTTTTTGGTCAAATGCATGCCTGCAGGAATTTATCGTACATCGATGCGGGCGATTGCACCGAAAAAGTCAAAAAGTCGATGCAATGCAACGAGCAAAGAATGTGTGCAAAAAGATTGTTAAAATATAACCGGAGCTTAGATGCCATCGGATTAGTGCGATTGTATAGTTTAGATATTATAACGATTTCCATCAAAATATTTTGATAATCGAAAAAACAGTTTACAGTTAATATATGTTCATTGAAAGCGGCATTTAAATATTTTGTTGCTGAAACTGGGTGAGAATGTACTTCGACTGAAACGGAAGGGTGTCTGTTACAGTTATACCTGTATAAAGTAAAATGACGGGACAAACGGATGCTTCTCGATAAAATCAATAATATTAATCGGAAACTGCTATCGATTGCTGAATGGCCAACGGAGAGGATAGACCTATGTTAGAGCAGAATAAGAGTAGGCTTTGAGTGAAGAGAATAAGGTCGTCATTCAGAATTAGACTTGGACAAAAATCGATAGCATTCATCGGATACTGTTATCGAATACTGAGCTGTCAAAACAATGTCTCTAAGAGTTAGACTTGGAGATACTTGGATGATTAGATTTCAGGTAGGTCGATAACTTTTATCGGCGGCTTATATCGGTAGCTGATCTGTCACTGAAGATGCGATAGGTGTTCATGAAGAGAAGCATTCAGTCGCTTATGGTTCGGCTTATATACATATACTTGAATGATAAAACTGCAGTTAATCGATAAGTTATCGGTAGATATTATTGATTGTTCAGCTGTCAATAAAGAGCAGACAAACGTTCAAAGGTTAGTCTTAAAAATACTCGAATGATTACACTTCAGAAATATCGATCGGGGTAATAGGCATTTTAAATCGATTGTTGAGCTGTTAAGAGTAGCTTCTAAGAGTAAGACTTTAAGATGTTTGATAGTAAATTTAACAAATATCTATTAGTTTTATCTGCCATTGTTAAGATTGGAGATATCTAAATCGATAAATTGTATAGGGAAATAGCCTAGCTGTCAATATAAATGATAGCGACATCTCTTAAGATTAGGCTCGCAGATATTGGAATGATTAAGTGTAGGAAAGTCAATAAGTTCCATCTGTAGCGTCTATCGATTGATAAGCTGACACTAGGCCTGCAACACTGTCGGGATGTGGCGATTAGAAGTCAGTGCATAAAGTCTTAGCGCAGACATATAGAGCTTTGCTTTATCGTTTTCGCCAGATTAGGGGGGTTTTCTTTAGACTGTCATGCTCGATACACCGACAGATTTCACATGTCACCTCGAGCCATCTGTTTTTTTTTCCTTTTTTTTTTTTGTTTGCTTGTTCAGTATTAGAAACGGGAAAGAGCATGACAACGAGTCGTTAACTTGGCCCGGCCAACGCGTCGCTTGCCGCCTGCGTAATCCTAATGAACGTCCTGTCCCACGGCTGTTGCTGCTGCTGTTGCTGCTGCTGCTGTACGCCGTACATCCGCACGGCATAATTGCTGCACACTTTTTCGCCGGCTTATGGCCGAGGGCTGTAGCGGCCTAAGGCGAACGATTCTCCGCCGTGGACCCCCTTTGGCATGCCAGTTCAGCGTCTTTTACGCGTCGTTGCCAGCGCTCGTTGCCATCGAATATTGAAGACGATTCCAATCCGATGGCTCAACTGATTGTATGTGGCACGAGATGGTTCGATGGTTAGCTTCACTTTAATTGAATAAATAACTAAATATTGAATGAGTCAAAGATCGAGTTTTAAAGCAAGCTGATTGAATCTTACTTAATGGCCTGAAAGAGGGAGAGAGACAGAGAGTGAGGGAGTTCATAATTTATAGGGGACTCGTTTCGCGTCAGCTTTAATCAGAAAACACATAAATTGTGCGTGTATTCCGTTTGCGCGATTCGGAATGCCAAATAGTCCTTTGCCAAATGTTCAATGCGAAATTAAACATAATTTTGAGGCGCATTTAAGCGAGCGACTAAAGATGATAAATGATTCACAACTGACTATGGCAACAATGCCAAAAGACTGAGAAAAAAGCCAATAACGCCAGAGACCCATTGCCGCAGAGTGCTAAAAACCAACAGCAGCAACAGCAACAACAACAACAACAACAACAACAATATTGAGACAGCAATCAGCAGACGCGTGGGCGGCTATGGCGCCCCAGATAATGCGTACGCCATACAGCGTGTCATTCAGTCAGCCATTCAGTCAGCCATTCAGTCAGTCAGTCAGTCAGTGAGTGAGTGAGAGAAACAAATTGAGCTACAGGCAGGATTCAGGCAATACAGAATCAGCTCGTCAGTCACTCAGGAAGAGTGCGTTTACTGAAGGAAGACGCTTGTAAAACTAACGATAAGCGTCATGTAATTTGTGATACGAAACGTTTACGGCCCTAGGTGATTGTGTGCGTGTCTCTCCCTCTCTCTCTATCTCTCTCTTACTGTGTGTGTGTGTGAGCAAACTCGCATTATGAGGCAGCAAATTGATTTATTGTAGTTTTATACACACACACGTACATCTGTATGCAAAAAGGTGCCTTCGACCGAAAATAGGCCCAGGGCAGTGACCTATTTGGTCAGTAAACTTGAAAAACGTTCGAGACATCGCATCATTTATTAAACTGTGTACGCATACTGACGCACAGCACTGTTGTTTGCCCAGCCAAGGGCTTATCATATTAGTTAGCATACTTAAACATAATTACCTCAATATCAATGCACTGCTCTCCATCGTTAATCGATTTATTATGCAAAATTTAAAACAATTTAGCCTGCATTATTCATGCGATTGCAACTTGTGTCCAGTTACTCATTACAGGCAATTATTTTCGGGCAACATCAGATTTGTTGTCCTGGCCCGAGCTGGCAATTATTTGTGGTTTGTCGTTGGCCATTCGAATCATTCGGCTCACAGTGGGCGAAATGCGTTGCGTTTGCATTTGGATTTCCATTTGCATTGCCTGCGGCCAGTCGAAAGCTTTTCGAAATCATTTTCAATTATCCAATCAAGTCAATTTGCTAATCAGCAATTATTCAAACCGATAATGTTTGATATACCCATCGATAGATTGCAGCGCAGAAGGGCATTCGAGTGCAATTTGAATAACAACATGAAGATCTAATAGCTGCACAAATCTTTTCTTATTGTTTTTATACCCTGAGCCCATTGAAAATGGGAAATCAGGGTATAATGGTTTTGTTAAATGTATGTAACAGGCAGAAGGAGGCGTGTCAGACCCCACAAAGTATATATATTCTTGATCAGGGCGACGAGCTGAGTCGATTTAGCCCTGTCCGTCTGTCTGTCCGTCCGTCCGTCCGTCTGTCCGTCTGTCCGTCCGTCCGTATGCTTGAACGCGTCGATTGAAGCATCTAGACAAGCTAGAGACTTGAATTTTTTTTTGTTGGGTCCGTGGATAGCACGCGCAGGTCAAGTTTATTTCGTATGAACGATAACTATTTTTGTTGTAATGTTATCGATTTTAATGCTTATCGAAAATACGTTTTTAAGACGTAGTTTGTGTATCGTTTGAGCTAGAGCCTTCAAATTTGCTGTGTAATTGCGTTGAATGAATACGGAGATTACGTTATCTTTAAATTTTTGATGCCACGCCCCATTCGCCCCCAATAGCCCCTATTTGTGAAAGGCGCAAATTAAATACTAGAGATTTGTGCTTTGGCACATACACACATATGAATGTCATAAATAAGTTGTGAAAGTTTGATGCACTTAGTCCATCGCTAAGAAAAGTTATTAAACAATTAAGTTTCCATAGTAATGCCCACATTGCAGCCCAAGCGCAGTCGCTGCGTCAACTGCGCAGTTGGCAGAGCGCGCGCTTATGCGTGCGTGCATATGTATGTGTGTATGTGTTGTTTGTATGTATGCATACAAAATCGTAGAATGATTTCATATTTTGCTCTTCACAGGGCTCAGGGTATCCCCTAGTCGAGCAGTCTCGACTAGAGCCCTCTTACTTGTTTAATCTTGATTGTAATTAATATTTCAAGTATAGTTTCACTCAATTCTCAAACTTAAATCTAAACTTCTTAGCCCTGTTCCTTACTTGGCTTTACTCGTAAATTGTGGCCAATGATATTCAATCTTTAAGCGAACAAACTACTATTTTGGCTGTTGCTTGCCGTGACTTAGTTACTTCCCTTGGCAACACTTGCTGAAGTAACTTTGAGCAAGAGTAGGTATCAGCCTGAAGCCTGAGTAACTCACACATATGAACAGCTCTGCTCATCTAGAGCTAGAGCTAGTTAATGGCTTCTCTGTGGCTCTTCTAAGCCCAAACTTAAATGTTTATTGGACGCTCTCAGTAATATGTTCATGATTATGTTAAGTAACAAATTGTGTTATATTCTTAAAAGTTCTTTGGGGAGTCATGTTTAGAATAAACGCTAAAGTAACCATGAAGTGGAGTACCCTTTCGAAGCAACGAGTCTAGCCTTTGCTAAGGTGTTAAAGTAACTATTTAAAAATGCTGAAGTCTATAGATTTTTGAATTATTGCAATCATTCATAATTGATTTAAGAGGAGAGAAAGAGAAGAAGAATCAGATAGAAGATTATATCTTTTATATAGACAATGAATGAATGAATGCATAAATGAATGAATATATGAACTGATTGAATGAATTATTGAATGAAGAAATATACGAAATATTAGCTCTGATATGCGGACAATGAATGAATGAATAAGTTAATGAATGAATGAATGCATAAATGAATGAATGAATTAATGAATGGATGATTAAACAGATTAATTATTGAATAAAAATAGTGAAGATATGAATGAACATTTGAGTGGATAAATAAATAAATATTTAATAAATGAATCTATGAATCAATGAATGAATGAATGTTTGAACGAGGCATGCATAAATGAATGCATACATAAATGAATGAATTATTCTATAAAATTCTATTAATTATTCTATAAAAATAATAAATATTTGAGTAAATAAATGAATGTTAGAATGAATGAGTATTTGAATGTATAAATGAATGAATGTTTTCTTCTAGATTCTTGAAAGCATAAATGAATGAATGGACTAAGGAATGGAAAAATGAATGATTATGGATAGGATATGGATATAAATTATATACATAGGAATTAAAAATTGATTGAATAATGAATGGATTCTGGGCATACATCAATTTCCTAATATAATATCGATATACAATATAAAGATCAAACCTATTAGTTTCAATTCGAATACTATACTGCAAGCCTTCAATGCTGAGTCACTTTATATATTGTAGCATATATACTTGACAATATCAACTCCAGGCTGCAGTCTATACAACAATTTCGCACTATTAGATATATATGGGACTAAGAGTTAAGTTTCAATTCGTACATTGCAGTGTTAGTCAAATACTTTCCACATTTGCTGACTTGAGCAAAAAAAAAAAAACATTTATTCACAAATGTATCTTAAGCCTTCGCCGTAGTCAACTATGAATGAAACAACTTCAATAACATTAAGTAAATCAGATTTGTGTTGTCGAGATCAATTTGCAGCTGTTAATATGAATATTTCAATTGTAGCTGGGCTCAGCTTGGAGCTGATGGAAATTTAGGTTCACTAGATGGAAATTTGTTGGTCGGCTGCCAAATGGTTGGGGCTTTTGTTGCAGCTCTAACTGGATGTCAGATGCACTTTGATCCTTTTTGCTAGGCCCGCATCCGGCAACTCTGTAAAATGTGTCGCTCTCTGTCTGTGTGTGTGTGAGTGTGTGTGTGTGTGCGTGTGTATTTATGCATTTGTGGGGCACAGGCTGCAACGTCGACACTGGACACTGATGGAGAACGATGCTGGGCTCTGGCTGCGGCTCTGTTTCAGTTTCTGGCTCTGTTTCTGTTTCTGGGTCTGGGTCTGGGGCTGTAACTGTGGCTGGGTCTGTAACTGTGGCTGTGACTGTGTGCGTCCCATTGGGACATATTTTATATTTAATGCAAGACATTTGTCATGCGGTTGGCGCATTTATTCAAAGTATTTGCTGCAATTTTAATGCCAAAATGAGAGCGCAATTTCAAATACCAAAAAATGCACACGAGTCGGACCGAGGCGGAGCGGACTGGGCCGAGTCGGACGGAGTCGGCCCAGTGCCTGGGCGACACTATTTAAAAATGAATTTATGCGAACATCTGTATGCGAATGCATATGTTTATGTGTTTATATAAATATATATATATACTTATATGTCTTTGATGCAAAGGACAATATGCTGGAAGCTATCTGATTTATATACACATTTACATATATATAAAAATATATATATACGGAATATATATACGTACATAAGTTGTTGACTTAAGATCGTTTTAATTAAATTCTAACTTATTTATTTTGCGTGTTTTGTAAATTTCTCTTTATAGAATCACTCGGAAGATGCCAATGTGCAAGGCAAATTGAATCAATTTTTGGAATATATCAAATATATACATATATACATATATACGGGGCAGGCAATAACCAAATGAAACTTTACAAAGCTAACGCTACCCCAAAGGGCATCAATAAATAAGTGTGCATATACTTCAAATATATATATATATTACTGATATACATATATATATATATTTGCTACTTCTTTTCGTAGATGCTTGCATAGAGCAGTCAGCATAAGAAAGGATAGAAAACACAAGCAATCAAATTCTATTTCCAAATTGAATTTTAAATGCACTCACACACTCGCATTGGCATCGAGTGGGCAGCGGATGGCTGGGAGTAGGAAGGACGCCAGCTGAAAGGACATAACGACAATATTTGCCATCAAAATCGAAATTGAAGCACTGACAAGGCAGCTAGCTGGGCTACTTGTTAGCCAGACAAAGTAATCAAAAACTTGCCAAGCAGCAGAAATAGAAACAGCAGCAGCAGCAGCAGCAACAGCAGCAGCAGCAACAGCAGCAACAGTGGCAGCATTGCGGTCCGGTAAACAAGCTCCGGAAATCTACGAAAAAAAAAGTACGGAAACGCAGCTTTCGATAGTCAACATCAAACAAACGGCAAGCCGGATAAAGGGCAAACGAGCCGAGCAGACAAAAGGGGCGTGGCTCATACATAATACATGCCACACGAACACGGACACACATAAAACAATTGTGTAACAATCATAGCAACAATCAATCAAGAGTCCGATTGCCACGGCCAGCGCGCCGAGCATAGATTCCTTTGCCGTTGACAAGCTAAATAGTCAAGGTCAACGGCCGGGCGACCGGAGATGCCACAAATGTGGCCAACAGCCAGCCGTTGTTGCCGTTGCCGTTGCCGTGTCGCAGACAGAGACTGAGACTGAGACCGAGACTTAGACTCTCTCAACAAACACACACACAGACACGCTCACACACACACAACACTCAGAGTCAGTCAGGCAGACGGAGAGACATAGCGACCGCTTGCCCGCCCTCGATTTCCGGCCAACCCTTGCGCCGGCTCCAACCCCCGCGCCCCTAACAGTCGGCGCACAAAAGAACATTTTTGATAAATGGCAGTTGGAGTAAAAAAATTTGCGGCAAGCCAAAAGTAAAAGTTTACGCCAGCTTGCAGAATTGAAAGGCGAGCAAGGTGGCAGAGATAAGAGCCGCAAGAGAAGCGGTAATAACAACAACGACAACAAAAAGAACAACAACAACAACAACAACAATAACAACGGCCGTCCCATCACGAACAGAAGTGGCATTAGCAAGCGTCAGCCTCCACTTTGATAACAACAGGCGACCAAAAAGCATAAAAAACGAAAGCGAAAGGCAAAGCAAAGAAAAAAAAATAGAAGAGAAACAAGCAACAAAAAGTAAATAAATAAAAAATAAAATAAAATCGAAAGAAAATAAAAAAACAATTGCCGTAGAAAATTGTTTTCCCTGCCGTACATCAGCCCACTCCGGCAACGCCTACGTCTTCATTTCCGCCTCCGCCGTAACCCTCGAGACCCGGGACACCCCGTGTTGCTGGTTATTGATTCAGTTGACCGCCTGATCGATGCGCCATATGTCTGGCTAGGAGACGTCTGCCACAGCCACATAGCCAGTTGGCCGCATGCCACAGGTTGCGACGGTTGCGCCAGTTGCTCCGACTGCTCCGATTTGTGTGTGTCGAGTTCAGCTCACGGTTGAGTGATTGTGACTTTATTATAGAGAGACACAGCCAGATAGTGACGCGACAGATGACTGGCCAATCGATCTATCGGGCTCTCTAGATAAATGAATGCTCCCAATTGCCATCTGACTGCAGACAGAGCAAGCGACCGAGGCTCCACCCAGAGCGCAACTACAGCGATACCCCAATCAATACACTCGACTAACCAGATGCGTCCCACTGCGCCCACTGCGAGAATGAGTCGCGCCACACGAAGCGTCCGTCTCCTGGCCAGCGCCTGTCTGTTGGGACTCCTAATCATGTTGCCAGGTAAGTGATCACAGATGATTATGCTAAGAGATTATATTGTCAGTCAATTGAATGGAGCATCCGGTATCGAAAGAGTTGTTCTCCTAACAAAAGAATAACATCGAGTAGTTGAAAATCTGAAATTATTATTAAGTTAATTTCTTATCATGTTTCCTACATTCTTTATACATTACTTATAGTTCCAATATATCATATATACAGCTTCAACTCTTTGCAAATGGGAGCATAGGTACATATCTATTAGATATCCAAAATTCCACATAGTGAATTGTGTAGATCTTTAACTTTTGTGGTATTCAATAATGGTGCTGCCAGATCGCCGCACTTTATGGACTCTGCCATTCCTCCTTCAGCCTGTGCTAAGATCTCATTAGAACCTGAATACAGAATATAATTTATTAGGCATCCACAAAGAACGCCAGCAGAATTGACATATTGCAAGGCAGTTAAAGGTAAAATATTTATTTATTTTATTTATTTATTTTTTTTTTCTATTTTGATATCATAATTGCTTAGTCTAATGGCATTGGCAAATGCCAAATAATTGCAATTGGCAGTGCCAACTTATTAATTTTAATTAGCTGGCAAAAAGGCAATTATGCTTTTCAATTAAGCAGCGAGTGAAATTGCAATAAATTCTATTAGCGCTTAATGGAAGTGCAAACATACAAGGGAATGTAGATATAAATAAAAAATAAATATATGTATATATATATATATATATGTATATATGTAGGTGCATTTATATCGCGATATACATTAAGCACTCTTGAGATTTTTTCCTGTTCCCCTCATTTTTTTTTTGTGTGATAGCTGAATGCGGGCCCCCAGCTGGCCCCCAGCTGGCTATTTTGGCCTGAAACACAATGCGGCATGGCCTTAACAAATGTTTATTACGCATACGCCGGGTGGCAACAAATTAAACATGACTCGTTTTGTGTTAATGCTTGGGGCGACTCGACGTACTGTTGCTGCCACAGCTCACTCTCTCTCTCTCTGTCTGTCTCCCTCTCTCGCTCTCGCTCCCACTCTGTCTATCTGGCTGTCTGTCTCGTGTTGTTGCCGTAGCTGATGGCTGATGTGAACGTAAACGTGAATGTGAGTCTGCTGATTCTGACGACTGGCAATTTGTTTATTTGATTGCATTTTCTGCACTCGCTCGGGCCAAGGGACATGGGACAAAAGGTGGGTGGGTGGTTGGGTGGTTGCCATGAGGCGACTGTTTGCCTGACTCTGCGCACAAATCAAAGTCAACTGCGGTAAGTGGAACGACAAATAAAGTGCAGCCGTTTTATGGAAGCAACTGCTGCAAGTAGCCCGCCCCACTGCTTGCCCCACACCGCCTGCCCCACTCGATCGAGCACCGCTCAATGCTGACTGGCAAGCAAATTTTTTGGCTGCTTTATGTTTAGATGCAAACGAACGGCAATTAGATTGATGAACATCGAAGTCGAGCCATGCTGATTGCGGTGTCAGCAGAAATGCGAAATGTTCTCCCCCTCCCCCTCTCACTCCCCCACTCTCTCTCTCCCCCTCTTTCTCTCATAATGATGAGATTGATGAGCTACTAGTGCCTGGCAATAGATAGCATATACTTTTAGCCAAGTTGCTTCACGAATTTATGATGCTCCAGCAGCTGCTACAGATAAATGATATGATGGCCATAAGCAAGTACAAGTAGTTTGCTAACTTAATCCGGTTATTGTTATTGGTCCGACCCCACCCCGTCTGCCAGTCCGTGTCCATTTGCATAAGCTGTAACTCATGCTTCATGCCTCCGCGTTGATGTCCAAATGCCGCATTCTGCAGCAGTTGAACGTGGCCAGGCAGCCGGATTGCTCTTAGTTATGCATAAAACAAGTTTTGTGGCACGTTTCAATTCATTTTGCCTGAATGCTTTTGGGCAACTCAGCAGCAGCTCCCCCCCCTCTGACACGACCCACCCCATCAAGAATCCTCAGCATTTTTGGGCTCGAACCTACTTGGAAATAATTCCTGTTTGCTTCAAGTATTTTTTCCGCCTTTCGTTTGCATATTTTCCCTGTGTTTTCTTTCAGTTTTATGAATTTTTGCCACGCCCACGCCCACATGCGCGCCCACATGCACGCCCGCATACACGTGTATGTTATTATATGAATTCCGAGCGGTGTTTTCTTTATTTTTTTGTTTTTCTTTTGTCAACCCGGTTTTATCTTTACCCTTGCACAAGAGCATTTTTTGGTCGCTGCCCTGCCCCCACCTCCCACCTCCCACCTCCCACTCCCCACTTACCACTCCCCACTCCCCACTCCCTACTCCTGACTGACACACATTCACCAGAGCCACATTCACATTTAAAGCCGCATCCACATTCAGATCCCGGTGCCTGGTGCCAGGTGCCAAACGCTGACCGCCCTCAATATGCATGCTAATTTCGGGCACCCACTGACGCGACCAAAAATCCCAGGCCCTGATCCGGTCTCCGGTTACCAGTCGCCAGTCACCAGTCAGCAGTCAGCAGTCACTAGTCAGCAGCATCCCATGCCCATTACATTCCATTCCATTCCATTCACTCTTTCCTTTCTGCCTCCATTTGATTTTAGGCATAAATATTCATGAATTGGTGGTGTCTATGCGATTGCGATACGTCCGTGCCGCGGCCGTAACTGGAATATTTGCTGCGCGGACTTACTGATAAAACAATGCAACAAATTTCCACAAAAACAAATTTCCAACGCTGCATTGTTTGGCAGCCAATGGCTGTACACGACCCTGCAATGCTCGCTCACAATGGGCGAAATAGTCGACCGAAAGCTCTGTGAGCTTCGAATTTATGTACTCTACCGCTAAGCTGGCTTGTTTTGAAATAAATTAAATGGGCGTATTGGATCTCTGCTGCACTGTTTGTATATCAGCACTCTCTGAAATATATTTGTATATCAATAGCAATTTGCATAGTTATATCATATTATCATATTCCACGCCCTGTTCAGTCACATATGCCCAAAGCTAATATTATATATAAAACTAATATACCCTACCCCACACTCTCAGCTCCCCACGAACTGTTTCCATTAAAATCGCAATGCCGCAATGTTCAAATCATTTAATTAAACATTTCGAGCAATCGTAACTATAAATTCTATAATCCAATAACGATCGCCTGCGTCTCCGTGGACTCGGCGAGTTGGTAAGTCTTTCAATCATCAGTATTAGCGTTTGGTTTCGAGCGCATCGCGCACATAGGATTCGAGCTCTTTGTGCAAGTCCGGGGGCACCAGGAGCTTGGCCTGGGGTATTATCATTTCGGTCAGCGCCTTGAAGGTTGTGGGTGCTCCATTCAGACTACGCAAAGTGTCGTGCACAAGAGTTTCCAGTTGCTCAAAAAAGCCGCTTTCTTGCAAACGCAGCGTCACCAGCTTCTTTAGGGACTTGTCCGGGTCCGGGTCGATGTCGAGAGACTCCACGCTTTCTACACTGGATAGAAACAGTGATTCCTTGCTGCTATTCATTATATCAAAAAGATGAAAAAATGTAGAAAAAAAATCAGGAAAATTGGATTTGATTTCGAGCAGAGACTGAAACAGACTGCGTTTATTTTTGTTGGGTTGCTTTGTTTCTATTCGAATCTTTGACACTTGTCTTCACATTATAAATTTTATAATTTTTGATAGCTGCTTTTTTGGGTTTCTCTTTCTATATGGCTTCGTTGTCTTCAGGATATAGGCATTCGCGCATGCACTTCTGAATCTCATGGCGTACCCGCTCGGGCACCATGGCACGTGCTTTCGGTATTATCTCAGCTGCAATGTCATCGTAGCTAACCTGATCCACGCCGCGTTCGTCCAGAACTTTGCGTATCATTTTGCGGATATTTTCGCACCAGCCGCACTCCTGGAGCCGACGCTGGAGTAGCTGCCTCAGGGCTTCGCAGGCCTCATCGCTCAAACTAGGATTGCAGCAATTCGAATCGCTGAGATTGCTTTCATCTCCTTTGTCGCCCGTATTAGACATTATTTTATAATTTGGTGCACTGTTTTATGACCACCAACAACAACTTTAAGCCACGCCGGTTCCGTCAAAAAGTATGGGGAGTCTCTTTTAGCTAGATATGGTTTGCCCTTTTCGATATTTTATCGAAATCGACTTTTCTATGTCTCGTGACAACTATTGCAGCTCAAGCTCAGTGATGACTAATCCTATGAATAGTGTTTCTCATCTTACTTTTTTGTTATCGATAACTACCGTATAAGTTATAAGCACAAGTTGATGACGATAGATGCTAAATTTGAAGAATTTCCTGATTCCTAATCAGAATATACGAATACAAAGTATTTTTGATTTGATTGATGCTAACCCATTTTAGATATTGAAACAATGATAATATCTTGCAAAGTGCAGAAAATAGGTTCTATAGACACGCACATTTAGATGTGCCTAAAAATGATTTAGATATGCATACATACTTATGTACATAGGTAAATATTTTATAATTAGGCTTATTTCGGGAAGCGAAGTTATTCCCTCACTTTAAGTCCCCATAAAGGCCGCCCCCACTCCTGCTCTTGAAACAACAGTCAGGGTATCTGCTAGCCGTGTTTTTCCCGCCACTAGAGAGTCCACTTGTTCACACCATTGAGTGTGCCAAAATATTTGATTAAAAGCAATTATCTGAATTGGCTATTGGCAACAAATGACGCTAGTTGGGATAAATTGCATAAATTAGCACTCATTACGCATACGCAGTGTTGGCTGCTTGCAGCTAATGCAAATGACGCAATGTTGCTGCTGCTGCTGCTACTGCTGCTGTTACTGTGGGGTACTTTGTGTGACAAGAGACAACAAGCGCTTTGGTTTTCGAATCAGGACATCAGGAAAGCAACATCAGCAGGCGGGATCTTGAATAGCAATAACATAGCAAAGCCGTAAGCGTTGCGTGTGGCCACGCCCAGCCACTTAATGCCCGCCCAATTAATGCAGCTTAGCGGCTCCTGCTGTTGCTGCTGCTGCTGCTTCTCATGCTGGTCCCGCTGTCAGCAGCAGTAGCAGGAGCAAAAACGTTACTAACGCAACTTCATGGCGTGTTGCAATTAAGTATGACAAATTACTTGACAAGCGCCTCTGGATGCCGCAACAATGTTCAAGTTGCTCTCCATCGGCAACGCCTGGCTGCATCGCACTTCCTGTTGCTGCAATGTTGCTGCCGTTGCTGCCGTTGCTGCTGTTACTGCTGCTGTTGCAACCGCTGTAGCTGCTGCTCCTGCTGCTGCTGCTGCTACTGTCAAAGTGCCTCGGGCGTTGATGCGTGTTTAGTTACTGACACTTGTCGGCCATGTGTCTGCCATGCCATCCGTGCCAGAGCTTTATGTTCACGTTCTCTGATAATTTTCTAATGTAAGCCAATATCACGACTTAATTACAGCGCACTCGCAGCACCTGCCACACATTGTGTGGCAAATGAGTTGCGCGCGATGCGCGTTTGATTAACTTACTCGCGCTGCAGCAACTAACCATGTTTGCTTTAATGTCAACTGTTCGTTAGCTGATAATTAGCTGAAATTTGTTAATTTCTTTGGTTTCCATGGAATTAGAGTGGGGCAGATGCCAGAAGGCGAAACTTAGTCATTGCACAGCCTAAGTAAACTTTAGATTACATTCTTAACTGAGTCTGGGAATGTGTGTAGCAAGGGTTCGAATATATTTTGATAAAGACATTTGATATTTGGCTAGGGTTAGTGAAATTTAACATCAAATGTGACTTAGACAGCACTTTGCTGGAGTCAGTTAATTATTTGTGTGTCTATCTTCATCAATCAACAATTTATTCTGCTTAAATAGAGCAAAGAGAATTCAAGTCTCTCTCTTCTTTCACTTATTTTGCAACAAACAACAAATTATTATCATACGCCCGTTTTTCTGAATATCCATTTCAATTTCTTGATTAATCTCAAATTCTACATTCAATCTTTTCAATATTTCTAGCTTCAATCTCAGTCATAATATCAATCAATCAATTCAATTTCAACCTCAATCTGTATGCAAAGCTCAGTCTCATTCTCTACCTCAATCTTAATCTCTAATTCATTCTCTTTCTCAATCTCAATCTCCATATATATCTCACTCTACATCAATTCATTTCAATCTCTACTTTAGTCTTTACTTTAATCTAGATAATCAGCTATACAATCTTAATCAGATATACAATCTCTAAATTAATTGCTGTCTGAATCTCAGTCGCAATCCCTATCTCTAACTCATTCTATATCACTGTATAGCCAGAGTCCGAAATGTGTATAAAACCTATTATACATATATAGACTCTGTATTTATATATGTTCCATCAAATTGGCAAGCAAATTCGATTTTTTAGCAAATTGAAATTGGTTTCGTATTGCGAATGTTGAACACGTCTCGGGCTTGCTACATGCAGGCAGCTTGTATCTGTTTCATCGATAGCTTTTGTGCGAGTGGCAGTGAGTAATCGATACTTTTGTAGCTTTGCAACACTGCGAAGTGCAATTGATGAGGCAACGCTGCGACTTTTGAGTGCGATACACGGACACAGAGCTGTTGTCCTGCTTATATTTATTTCAAATTGGCAATTTAAAGACTTAGTTCAATTAACTAACAACTAGGGAGCGGTGCTGCTCGTGTATGCACTGCAGTAATAAGCAATTAGCGAGGTCTAATTAGCTAGCCAAATGTTCAATTATTCAGCTCAGCGCTGCCAAAAGCCACTGGGCATGGACACGGACACGGACACGGAGATGGGCATGAGCGTGAGCATGGACATGGACATGGACACGGACATGGACATGGATATGGAACTATTCCGGTCAGGTTCGGTGAAATATAAAAACCACTTTTGCCGCATTTCGCCCAGCGAATTGAGTTCAATGCTCAGTCGAGCCGAGAGCAATGAACCGAATGGCAGGCATCGCAGTTGGCATCGTACCCACACACAAGGAGAGCGAGAGGGGGATAGACTGAGAGTGAGTGAGACAACATGCCTGTATGCAGAGTGAGCTTTGCCTGAGCTGGTGTCGCCGTCGCAATGGACCGCTTCAATGTTTATGGCCAAGCCAAACGAATCTGCTGCTAGCAAAACATGGCTAAGCAATGGGCCGCCCGCTGCCGCCTTTTTCGGCAGCCACGCCCACTTTTTGTCTATTGCCACGCGCTTGAATGGTTTTGCAGCGGCCAGCAGCCGTTGCCGTTGCCATTGCATTTCGCCCTGGTAAATTTCAATTTGGCAAACGTGCGGCGCATTTTCCTTCTGCCTTTATTTTGCTCGCTTTTTTCTCATTTTTTTTTTTTTTTTTTTTGGCTTAAACTTTGAGCACAAGTTGGGGCTGGCGACTGCGTTATTCAATGCGTTAGCAGCTCGGCTGTTGCACGTGCTACCAGCGGCATTCGTATCAGGGCTCCACTGTGCGCTCCACCTTGGCGAATGCAATCATTTTGTTGTTTGTTTGCCGAGAAATGCAGCCGGACTTAGCTGACTTAGCAGCGGGCCCCGTGTGATGTGTCCTCGCAGCGGCATCATCAAATTTTGCTGGCGAGCGAATCTCGGCACAGTCTAAGTTTACATTTTACATTTGCCTTTTTGTTTTCTTGTCTGTTCGTCCCCCTTCTCCTTCTTCTCCTTCTTCTTTTTGAGGGATAGAGAGCATATTTGTCGGACGGCACGCGCGTGACACTAAAGCCTGCAACTAAGACCGTCTCTGCAGCTGGCATTGATGCCAGCCGATGGGGGCGTCCTTGTCCGGTGTCGCTGAACGGGGCACGGCTATACGGGGCACGGGGCACGGGCACGGCTGCATTCCAGCGTGCCACTAGCTATCAATGTCTGTAGACACAAAGCGACAGCAGACGACACTGGGCAAAAATAAGTTTACTTAGCACAGCCGGCGCTTGCATATTGAAACGCATCGCATTTGCTCTCAGTGCTGCTCCATTACGAATAGTCCTGGTCTTATTAAAATCTTTTGATCCTTTGAGTGCAGTGGATGTGCTCAGCAGCTGCGTTTTAATACAGACACGACTCGTCTTCGTCTTCTTCTTTGCAAGCTTTCCTTCTGTACAACTGAGCCTCTGTAAGCAACAGATAGCTGAGAGTTAGTTCATTAAGTGGATCAATTTCAAAGTTTTAATGTAAATGAAAACTTTAAAGTTTACTTAATTAATTGTAAAATGAGAGAATTAATTGTGAAAGGAACAAATTGTCATCTTTTGAAACTCTTTAACTTTATGTATTATATATATATCAACTATTTTTGTATAATATTAGATTAATCTAATATTACATGGATCATGCCTGATTTGCTAATTTATCAGTTATCATAATTTTCCACGCGAAGAATTCATCATCAATTTATAAGAAATCGTTTTTTTGATACTATCGAAACGCAATTAATGAAAAAATGTGTGTGATATCATCTATAAATTGTTAGAGTTAGGATCTACTTATGAAGGTAATTTATATAATCTTTTAGGTTATGCAGGTAAACATTAGCAAACATAAATTATTCTATGTATAACAACCATATTCTGACGATAAATAAGTAATTTTATAAATTATTAGAGTTAGGGTCTACTTATCATAAAGATACACAGTAAATAGTAATCTTCTAAGCTATCTTGACGTTAGGTAAATAAACATGAATCAATTTTAAATTGTAATACTAGCAATAAATAAACATGAATCAATTTTAAGTTCTTATACTATACAATAAGAAAATCAATTATAGATTGTTCTCTCGACAGTTGTTATTGTATTTTTATGGAGCACTTCTATGGGGTGGCGGACATGAGCTGAGATCAATGTCTTCCTGCCGAGCTCTACAGAGTGCTGCATGTAAATGGCTGCTGTTGAAATGTTGTTTAGCCGCGCTGCGCTGTCTTCTTAGGCTATATTTGGCTAGCTGAAAATCATGTTAGGAATGCATGAATTTGCGCAAAGGCAATAAATTATGGTCCTGGCTGTTGCGGGCTGCGACAAAAGCATCCTTTATTATCCTGTCACTCGCATGTCGACAATGTATGCGCACCAACATGTTAGCAGGGCTGCCGACACTGGGTGGGCTGGGGTGGGCGGGCACAGACCGACCGACCGATCAGCTCACTAACGCACAGCGACTGACGCCAGTACATGCATAACCATATAACCCTGCCCCCAGATGGCACCTCTACGAGTCACAGTGGCATCAAATTCACGCCAATTCGAAATAGCGACTATAAATGCCGGCAGCTAAGTGCAGCCGTCGAATACAGACATGGCCAGCAGGCAGCAGGAGGCAGGTAGCAGGGCAAGGGGCAGCAGGTGGCAGGTGGCAGGTGGCAAGTGGCAGGTGTGAGAACTCCTCTTTAGCCATCATTTTCTGTATTCTTGTCGTAGTGCACAGTGGTGCAAGAGTGCACAAATGGTCAGCTTTGAAATTAATTTAATAACAAATTTTAGAAGAAGAAAGTTGCAGTGGACAATTGGTGTTTGAGTGGATGCTTAGAGTAGAAAAGAGTTTATGGCTTGATTTTAGATATTATCTCAAAATATTTATTATTTTTTTTAATATAAGATATAGCTTAGGTTTACAACTTTCAAATCTAAGTTATTCATGAAATATCTCAAATGTAAATAAGACATTTTTGCCGGAAACTTTACCAGAAGCTTTAACAGGCGCTTTGCGAGATCTTTGCCAGGCACTTTGTAAGACACTTTGCCACGTATAGTTTATTCATAAAAACAAGAAAAACCTACATAATAATTGTTTGCCAGGCACTTTGCCAGACATTTTGCCAGGAACTTTGCCAGGAACTTTGCCAGGCACTTTGCAAGACACTTTGCCAGGCGCTTTATAATATATCTAATATATGTAATAATAATAATATATAATATAAAAATATATATACTATTTTATTATAGCTAATCATTAGATTAAATATTCTCTTTAGATTATTTCAACATTTTAATATCTAAGCTCAAATTAGAATAGTTCACAATTGTTCCCCAGATTGATTGACTGATTGATTGATTTGGCTCACCATTCTTATACTAGAATAACTGCAATCAGTCAATCAAAATATATATATGTTTGCATGCTCTTTATTGTCTTCATTGTCTGCGCTTTTAATTTATGCGCATAATTAAGTGGCTTGGCACCACTGTGCGGCCCCAGATTGGCTGCGGTTTAGTTTCGCGTGTATTTGATTGCCCCTTTTGCCATTTGCCTTTTGCCGCGGCGAAGATTGTGCTAATAAATCAAAGTGTTTTGTTATTGTAGCCACTTGGAGCGTGGCGCAAAAAGGCGCAGCTACCAAATGCGCCCGCACTGCCCGGCCCGGGCAGGCCCATCCTTTTCCGGGACTCGGCCCGCATTTTGTCACATGCCGCAAAGTGGAACAATATATGTATGTGTGTATGTATGTATGTATGTGTGTGCGAGTGCAACTGCAAAGGCTCAGCACGGTAGCGGAATGCTCGGATAGATGCTGCCAAAGCCGTTTGATGCACGTGAGATACTTGCCAAGTGCAGTGCATGCGAATTGAAATCAAGTCCAATTGAGTTGCTCTGCTTCTGAGAGCGTGGCAGTTGCATTTACTGTTCATGTTCATGTTCATGTTCATGTTGATGTTGATGTCAATGTTGCTGCTGATTTGGATTTTGATTTTGATTTTGATTCTGATTTTGATTCGGATTCTGATTTTGCTGCAATACTCGTATGCCTTTGACAGGCTCTCGGCTTGAAATTGATAAAGCTGACGATCCGACGTTCGCCCTGAATTAAACAAAATTCATTCGACTATGCCAGGGGCAGGCAACGTACATAATTAATTTTGGAAAACTTCGGCTCGCAAACTTATCTTGTGCAATATTTCATTTCCTGCCAGTTTGTGATCAGATTCTTAAAATCTCTCCAAGCAGCAGCCCCAACAGCGGCACCAGCAACATTATTCACATTGATTTTTGCATAGTTTTGCGACTTTCGACGGAAACGGCGCTCGCCCCATGCCTGCTCGGCGCCGCATATGGGAAGCCCCGCTCGGCAAGTTGGGCAACGGGAATTTGTCAAAGTCAAAGTTACTTCCATGTCTATCGATTTTGAGCTTGAGTTAAATTGAAAGGAAAACACAGGATGTGCTTGCGGATGAGCTCAGCGCCGGGCCGCTTGCAACTGAAGCGAATGTGTGCCGTTAGCTTTAAGCAGCAATTCAACAACATTTCGGGCAACTTCTGAAGTGGATGCCTCCGCAAGAATGTGACGCATCACCGGGGTGACAGCCGCTCGCACAAACATCAAACGGCAGCCCCGGCCTGCCCAGCCCAGCTCAGCCTTTTCCACTTAAACTGCTCGAAAGCTAACGTGAATAGCTGCTAAATAACCGCAAAGTTGAACCTCAGTTGAAACTGTTGGCGGTCGATTAAAATGTCTGCAGTTTGTGCGCTCTAAAACTATGAACCGAGCCAAACCCATTCTCTCTCTCTTTTTATAACCCTCCCTCTCTTCCTCTCTCTCACGCTCTATCTGGGTGCGCACCATGAAAAACATTTCGGAATGGCATCCCAAATGCATTGTAAGCTAAATTATGGCTAAGAAGGCGCTTAGTCTAGCGATGCATCCGTTGAGTGTTGCTTGGCTGAAGGCAGTCCTTGCCTGTACAATCTCGATGCACTGATTTATAGAGCAACCCAGTTGCGCATCAATCTCCCAACGACGACAGCGAAAATGATAAAAGCTTCCAAGAATCTATTTAATCGCATGCGTGTACACATCCTCTTATCTATGCTCCAGCTCAGTCAGTTAATCGCAATCAATCACAGTCAGTCACTGAAAAAGTCTATTGAAAGTCGATCAATCATCAATCAAACCTACTGATGTAAGTCAATTAAATAGTCGTTTAATAAATTAGATTATCATTTAGTCAGTCAGCACTACAGTCAATCAATCAGTCAATTACTTATCGATCAATCAATCAACAGACTAAGAGTGTTTCTCCACGTATCCACGTTAGTCAAACATTTCAACAGTCAGTATGTAAATTCGGAAGTCTTTCAGTAAATCAGTTAGTCATCGAGTCAGTCAGTAATTTAGTCAATCAGTCAATCAGTTAGTTAATACTTCAGTCTTTCAGTCAGTAATAGAAATAAACAGATAGTCAATCACCATTTCTAACTTGTTAATCAATCAGTTGATAGCTTCGTAATGAGTCAGTCAAACACATATCAATCAGTCAATCATCAGATAGTCAGTAGTAGAACTAAGTAAGTTCTTCATCTGGCACTTTAATCAATCTCTCAGTTAGACTACCAATGAGCTAATTAGCTGTTAATTAGCCATCAATCATTCAATTAGTTAATACTTCACGCTGCCAGTCAGCCAATCAATAATTTAGCCAATTAGCCAATTGAAGGACAGTTAACAGGTCAGTCAATCATTTATCAATCACTCAGATTGTCAATTAGCAAATCTTTAACTAAATCAGTTCATCATGCGGCCATCAGTTAGTCAATCATTTAGTCAAGCAGTCAAAAAGTTTCCCCGCCAATCAGCTTCCCAGCCAGCCAGCCAATTCGTCAAGCACTCAATCAGTCAGATGAAACTTATTTGCATATTTGTTATGCATAGATAAGTCAACAGACGCATGTCTTATGCTGGATAGAATGATCCAACAATTGATGCTCAAGCCACCACAAATGGAATACACCCCGTGTAGACTATGTCAATAGGATATAATGTAATGTATGAAGCTCACATTGTCAGGGAAAGGCGGAGGTAGAGGCAGGGAGAGGTAGAGGTAGAGGCAGAGACAGCCTTTGGTTTGAGTAGCGATAGGGTTAGATGTCGCACTGTGACGACGGGGCTGACGGTCGGACGCGCTGTCATTGTACTGCGGAGCATTTTTGACATTTGCATAAGTAGGCGAGCGCCTTGATATAGCCCAATGGCCCAGACCCAGCCAGAGAGCGAGTCGCATCCCCAGCCAGATGACACCGCCAGCGAAGCAAACGTCTCCAGAGTTTGCCTTTGTTTGGTGTTTGTTCTTGGGGGCCTGGGCCAAATGAGGAAGTTACTTGCAGTGCCGGAAGACTTCAATGAAAACTAAACTACAAATTTCAAGCACAATACAAAGCGGTTGCGGGCAACCCTACCCCACACACTGAGTGTCTCTCTGTGTGTGTGTGTGTGTGTGTGTGTTTGTGTGTGCCCGCATGGTAAGCTCATTAAAGTCTTACTCACACACACTGTGAATATTTCATTAAATTTGCATTGCTTGGCAGGGCGAGGCAGCACGTGTTTTAGGGCGTGGGGATATGTGCCAAACATTAGCATAAGCATTTCCATGCCAAAAAAAAGAAGATATATATATATATATCGCCTCCCTCACACAGACACCCGCCATGCGCTAAAGAAAGAATACAAAAACTAACAGGCATGAACAGGACACGTTGGCAAAAAAGAACCGGAAAATCAAAAAAAAAGTGAGTGAAAAAAACCGAAATTGAGAAACTGAAAAAAAAAAACAAGCGAAAGAGCAAAAGCGCAAAGGCCGAGCCGAGAATACGCCGCGAGTAGATTTGCAACAAAGGCGGGGCTTGAAAACTGAAACACGGATACGGACACGGCCGATGATGGCCGGGGCCCGATCCCGTGCATCGCGGCGGCGGCGGCAGCGGCGGAGCTGCTCGTATTTAATAAATTATGCAAAGTAACCAAGCTCTTTTTTTCGCTGTGCATGTGTGTGTGTGTGTGAAATGAATGCAATGAAAATAAACCAAAGTCGGCTCGCTGGCTGCCTGCCTGGGTTGCCTGCATGCGCATATTGGTGGCCGTCATGTGGGCGTGGCCCAATTGTATTGTAAGCTGCATTGGGCATAGGCATAGCCGTTGCCAGAGCCGTTGCCGTAGCCGTAGCCGTAGCCATGAGCCGGGGCTGCGGACGTGAGCGCTTTGTTCTTTGTAAATGGTGAATGCATATCTAATGGATTAAACGGCTGCCAAGTGGGTTTGGGGCACGGCGTTTCGCCTGGCCGCCACTTAGCTACAGTCCCGCATTGCAAAGGACTCTGATTGACGAAACACGGACACACACACACCAGCACACACACACACACAGACTGTTTCTTTGGCGGTGTCAGCTTTGCCTTGCTATCACTTTTTCTGCCATTCGTGTCTGTCAAAGTGAGGCAAACATGCAACTGTTTGATAAGCAGATACCCTGTAATTTGTGTGCCACGAACTGGCGTTGATTCGCGCATGCAGTTAAAGCGCCTGTTACAAGCCTTCTAGCTGTGCATACCCCACAGTCAGCTGCACAGCATTCAAATTGCGGAACTTTCGCAGGAAATGAAGATTGAATTTCCAGCTGTAGGAAGGCTCATCATCCAGTGATGAAGTAAACGTTTATCAAATTACAAGAGTGGCCACTGGCTGAATGTGGCTGGCAATTGCCTTTCACCTCGCCGAGCGAGCATTTTTCTCCTATATTTTGTTTTTTTTTTTCATTTATTTTCTGCCTCCCATCATCAACTGCTTCCACCTGAGCAGTACGTTAATAATAATGAAAATACGAAATTAAATACTCGACAGTGCGCCAGTTCCACATGAATGCGAAAAGTGCGATAGAAAACTTCAGTTATCGGAATTTAATTATAATAAGTGCAAAACTAGCGATAGTGGAGCAAAAAGGAGGCATACACTGTACTACACTGTGCTACTGAGCCGTGTGCGTCTATAGTGTCATAATGAAAATGAAATATTCAATAGAAAATTGGAAATTGGAATATCACGCATACGCCGGGTCGGACAGAGAACTTCAGTTATCAGCAATTAATTACAATAAGTGTGAGACTTGTGTCAGTCGACAAACAATTGCCACGTTACACTGGACAGGGCTATAATGGGATACAGAAATCAATCAATGAGCAGACAGTTGAGGCGACATTACGTATACGCTGGGCTACGCAAAAAAGCAATGGGAAAACTTTAGCCATGGGAAATTAATTAGAATAGGTATGAGACTGGCGAGAGTTAACGAATTATCATGTTATAATACATGGCAGAGGTGGAATGAAATAAGAAAATCAATTAATGAATAGCAAGTTGGGAGATTACGTATACGCAGAGTAGAGCTGCTAGGGAATTGTAGGTGTTGCATATTAAGGGCAGATCAATTATAAAAACTTATCATAGTGCAAAGCATGAAGTAATTTAAGAAACATCAGTAAGTATTGTAGTTACTTCAGATATTATGTATACATCTGGTTAGGCAAAAGAAAACTTTTTATTAATTGAGAAACTTCTGTTAGTTGACAAATAATTATAGAAAACATTATATAAATATAATGAGATGAAGTACTCAATCAATGATGATTAAGTTTGAGCATTACGTATACGTCAGGTAATGCAAAAAATGGATGGGAAGGCACAGCGTGAAGAAATTAATTATAACTGTTCGCAGTACATGGTAAGAGTTGACTAATAAACATTTGTATAATACGTAAATAGAATGATATATTACGTATACGACAGGTTAGGTAAGCAGTTTTATTACTTCAGTTGGTTCACTTACCAGAAATGTAATGGTAATAATTGAGAAACTTGAGAGAGTTCATATATAGATATAAGTATATAGAATGAGATATTACGTATACGCAGGGTTAGGTAAGACATTCTAGTACTTCAGTTGCTTGACTTATCACAAATTTTATTATAATAATTCAGAAATTTGAGGTGATTAAATATTATTAATTCATAACAGAAATATGCTCAAACAATAATAGTATGATATATTATGTATACGCCAGGTTAGGCAAGAAGTAATGGAAAGCTTCACTTCTCAGAAATCCTACTATAATAATTGAGAAACTTGTATTAGATTGTTATACACTACTCTACATATCTTTAAAAAACTAAATGAGGACTTCTCCCCAAAGAACGAAAATAAGAGTGAACATAAAGTATACGCCAGGCAAACCAAATGTATAAAAGAAAACTTCAGCTACAGAAAATCTTAAAAAAAACCATATTAAATGCCAAATTGCTAGTTCAAACTTCGACTCTAGATTTCGACATTTGCTCAGTAAAAACTTGGCCAAAATAAAGATGGCAATTACAACTAAAGGCAAAGTTAGTAAAAAAATTAAGGATTTCGCATGAAAATCGCTGCAGTTTTTTTTGGCAAGTTATGGGATTTAAAATGTTGGGGAGAAAACACATAAAAGAAATATATGAATAAAAAATAAATACATTTGCAAATGTGCGCATATGTATGTGTGTGTGTGAGTGTGTGTGTGTGTGTGCGTGTGTGTGTGTGTGTGTGTGTGTGTGCATAAAGCATCACATTTGGCGAACACGAAGCGAAAAAGATTCGTTAGCAAGCGAACAAAAAGCAATTTTGTATAAATAAACGTAAACGGATATGTAAATAATAAATAAAACACCCACGCATACACACACATATACACATACACATCCGCAAACATACATTGGGCCCAGGCAAGGGTGCGAGCAAGTCGGGCAGAGAGAGGTATAAATAAATGACACTAACATGTCCTGCACGAAAAAAGGGGGTGAGGACGGGTGGGGGTGGAGGGCGAGGGGAGTCAGAGGCAGAAAATTTCAGCTTGCATAAAAAGTTCCATTGAATTGAAATTTATTTACGATATTTATTGAGCATGTGGCACGGAAGGGTAACGGCCGCCGCGAGTTGAGTGGACGACTGCCAGATACCCTGCGCCCGCCGTTCGCCGTTCGCCACTCGTCGCCCGTCGCCCGCCCACTGCGCCATTTAAGCAACAAATGCGCATACAACTAAGTCAACAGTGAGCGTTAAATGTATGCGCATTCCCTGGACTGGGCTGGCCCGGCCACAGTTTATGGCGGACGCCAGCAGGTGAAATGTGCAAATTGGCCAGGGAGTCGGCCGAGCGGGCCATATCAATTGTGCGGCCAATCGATAGTGTCTGTCGATAGTTTTAAAAATGTTTTAACAGTTTTAACGCAAACATTGCAGGTATTCCTGCAATGCAAAAAAAAAAAAAAGAGAAAACAAATATAACAAGTTTATATTGGCACGAATTCATTTGGGCATATGAATTCCATAAGATATTTAAAGAAAAATCTGTGATATGAAAAAATATTTGTCGAATGCTGAATTCGAATTTTAAATTGGGCAAAATAAAGTGAGAGAATATCTTTAATGTTGAGAGAACTAACTCTTTACGTTCAGGCATATTTTGCTTCTGCTGAGTCTTGTTTATCATCATTCCCCACAGTTTTTCCTTTGCCTTACGTAGCATGTGAGCCAAGCAGTAAAAACGTTTCAAGTGTTCGGACTTTTGGCTGCAGAAGCTGTTGTCTGCCAACTCGCATTAAGCATTTTAATGACTGCGGCGTCTTGGCCAGACCGAAACGTATTCACAAATGTCTTAGAAAACACCAAGCCGCATAAGTAGCTATAATTTTGCTAATTTCCCAACACACACACACACACGTAGTCGAGTCGACTATTCGTAGCAAAATAAAAAGCGACTTAAGTATTTTGATATGCGAGTGAGTCAAAAGACAACGGAAGAAGAACAGCAGCACGTGTGTGCGTATGTGTGTATGTGTGCGTGTGTGTGTGTGTGTGTGTGTGTGTGTGTGTTCGTGTGTGTTCGTGTGTGTGCCTGCCTCAACTACTTTGTGTGGAGAGGTCTCTGCCTGACCCCACCCATTTTGCTGTGAGACATTTAAGTATGTGTTGTCCCAGCGGTCTTTATGTCGGCCCACAGTGCGTATTAGTAATTAAAATCATAAAATCATAATTAGAGCGTGTCAGAAGTTGTTTAGTTTGCGACAGTAACTTTTAGAGCTGACCAGAGGGACAGAGAGAGATAGAAAGAGAGAGCGAGAGAGAGAGAGAGAGAGAGTGTGTTCCCCTGCCTACTTTATCTCATATCATTTTATTGCCCACTTTATGCAGATGCAAATCATTTAGATAACAGTTAATTTGATTAAAGCTTGAGGCCTGCCGTCTTCTAACCTCTGGCTGCAGCAGCTCAGTTTTATTTTTAAAACATGTCCCGAGTGAGTATATGGCTCGGCACTTAATTAAGCCCGACTGAAGCTGGCCAGCTAGCTGAATTGAATGTCGACCCAGAGGCGACATTATTAAATGTAGCCCAGGTAACATGAAGAGAGAGAGAGAGAGAGAGGAGGGGAGATGCCATCCAGCACCGAGATTAATTGCAATTTCGTGCATGGCGTAGCAAAAAAGTAGACGCAGAAGTGGCCCGAAATGAAGCAGTTCACGCTCCAATGGAAACACATCCAGAAATCGTATAAGTTGAAAGATGTTTGATAAGTTGCTTGCAAGCATTGCCACAACTTGTTCTTGGCCAATGGCTTAAAGCGTATTTTTTCATTGAAAAGTTATGTGTTTAAAGCGAGTGTGGATGCTGAGCATATAATATGAAGTGCCTGGATTATTATACTGTTTTTTTCTATAGCCAAGCAGCGCTTGAAGTAGTTTGAACAGAGGGAGCTGGCATAGAACAAGAAGGAGCAGCAGCAGGGCTCGCGGCTAGTTAACCAGTTTGACTGTGGATATTGGTGGGGCCAAGTGGCGGCGCTGGACGCCAGCTGGAGCGTATTGCTGGCGATGGCAATTGAAACTGCGAATGTGATAGCGGAATAAAAACAATTGTCCGCCAGCAGCTGGCAATGGACTCTGCCGGATGCGGGCAGCGACTATATAGCACTGGAGTATACCCTCGGGTAGGCTAAAGAAAATGGCAAAACTCTTAAGATTTCAGGGTAACTGCTAGTCGTGCATGCTTCGCTCGACCCGCACTTGCCCACTCTTAATACTCGAGCTGTTTGCTCTCTCGCACGCCAGACACTAGAAAATATTTTTATATTTTATGTATATACATAATTGCATAATATTATCCACAGACACACATGTATGTGTATGTGTGTGTGTCTATCTATGCATATGTGTGGCATTTACATGCATGCAGCCCGCACATGCGGCAGCCGCTAAAGCCTGCCAACATATTTATGTGGCCATCGTGCTCATTAGTCGTCGGACAGGCGAGGCAACGGATTCTAATACATATGCAATAGGCTGCAATCACAATGCTATTAGGATGCCTCCACGTGAGTGTGTGTGTGTGTGTGTGTGTGGGTACATAAATTTACAGAGAGCGTGAGAGAGCGAGAGCGAGACAGATCGCTGAGTGAAGACAAAGTGCACAATATGTATGCATCTCATGAATATAAAAATGAATATTCTGCATTTGATATGCAATGAGCAGAAATTTGACGCAGCTTCAAAGAACCAATTTGCTGAGCTTAATTCAGTTTGTCTGGCATTAATAAAAGTTATATTTCATTCATGTTGACTTTGGGCCTTTGCAGGGTCATAAGTTAGCCTACATATGGCGAGCTATGGGCTGACCCAGCAAGAGTGATACTATTTTGTAGCTCTATAGCTCAGCTGTTGTTTAAGTTAGGGCATTTGTATGATTGTTGAAATATTTGATAATATTTGCCATAATTATTTATGTTAAATTTCATGTGCGAAAAAAAGTGAATAAAATTTTAAGAAATTCTGGCTCATTACAGTCGTGCACTTTTGGCAATTTATTTTGATTATTTTTACATTGCTTTTAAATATCATAATGTATAATGTATCTATATATCTATATATTTTTATATCTATATATCTATATATCTATATATATAATATATCTATATATCTATATATCAATATATCTATATATCTATATATATACATCTATACATCTATATGTCTATATATCTACATTGATAGACTTTGTTTTGTTTAAGGTAAAGAAAAGTCTACTCTTCACTATTAGCCTGATTTTAGATCAGCCAAAAAGTGCTGTCAAAATGATTGAAGCTTGTAAGCCAACACGACTTGTTAATACCCTAACAATTGCTTAAAGAACCCACGATATTTTGCTGCACTTACTAAAGATAACCCAAGCTAAAGCTGAACTAACCTAGAAATATGCGCAAATATTCTTTAACTCAGTCAACTCAATTTTAGGGTATTAGCTAGTCGGTCATGTCCTGCGACAAGCGCACACTTACCAGGAAGTTTTGTTTTTTATTTTTATTTTTATTTTTGGCTTATTCGTTCGTTGGCATTGTCTGCTGTGCCGTTGACCCCTCGGCTCGGCGCGGCTCGGCTTGGCTCTGGGTTGTCTGCCAGGCGGCAAGATGGCTGTCGAAATTATTGTAACGGTGACAACAGCAGCTGGAAACCATTTATGTTCGCTCTCTGTGTGTGTGTGTGTGGGTGTGTGCAAGCACGTGACTGTGTATGCTGCTGCAGGTAATCTCAGTGCTTGGCTTCATGTTTCTGCTGGGCATGGCAATTTTTTTTCTAGTTCTTGGT
Organism: Drosophila meridionalis; assembly: GCA_035045145.1. Taxonomy (NCBI): domain Eukaryota; kingdom Metazoa; phylum Arthropoda; class Insecta; order Diptera; family Drosophilidae; genus Drosophila; species Drosophila meridionalis. The sequence continues at coordinate 881,698 of JAWNPG010000009.1, read as the reverse complement.
ATTTTTTTTTTTTTAATTGCACACAGCCAGTCGACGGCAGACAGGTGGGTGGCTGGGTGGTTCGGTGGGTATGGGTGGTTGGCCGGCAAATGCAACTGCAGCTCCATTTGTATGCAGTGGTTAGAGCGTAGCCGCAACTTTAAAAGATGGGCCAACTTAATGCCATGCTCGACTTGAGCATGTTGCCGGTTGTTGTCATTGTTGCCGTTCCCGTTGCCGTTGCCGTTCCCGTTGCCATTGCCGTCGTCACTGCCGCTGACAGGTGACGGTGACAGTCGACTAATTGGCCCAGCATCAGAGCATCAGACCACGACCCACAATCTGGCCAAGCAGCCAAGCAGCAAAGTGGACGCCATCCGTTACCCCTTCCCGATGGGGGGACGCCGATGCTGATGCTGACTGAGTGGGTGCTGGATGTTAGGACAGCTCGCATTTACCTTGCTGCTGCTCGTGCTGTCTGTCAGCCATTTTTCAGCAGGTGCCAGCTCGTCGATTTGTTCGCTTGTCTTGAATTAACAATTCATGCGCCAATCGATTTATCAAACAATCAATTAAGCCAAATGCAACTGCAGAAAACTCGTCCAATGTCAATCGAGTGCTGCTTCCGCTGCTGCTCCGGCTAAATATTTATTTCTCTCCGGACTGTTCGAGTTGCGCACGTGTGAGCGTGTCCGTTCCCCTTCTTTGTGCTAACTTCATGTCAATGTTGGTTCGGCTCGCACTCCCTCTTAGCCGAGAGCTCAAATTTAAATGCAGCTATGTATGGCAAGTGGATATTCTGGGAATTAGGTTCGAGTGTTCGTTCGATTGTTTGATTGTTATGTGACGGCAGCCGATTCTGTCTAGCCTGTATATATTGTGCCTCAACTGTTGCTCGGCTCTTGACTTGAGTGTGTCTAGGCTGACTTGATTGCTTTTCTTCTGCCTCGCTCAGCGCATTTGGCCACAGTCCTTGTCAACGGGCATTCTTAAGAGGCTTGCGACTATTTCTCTATAAATATATTTTATAAGTTTGATGAAATTTCATAAGCCTACCTTTTAATACCCTAAACCTCTATTGTAAATAGGCGTGTGTATATTGGGTATATTTGTTTAGTGAACGTTTGTTTTAAGGATAGCAGAAGACGTAGTAGACCTCTTAAAGCATTATATTCTTGATCACGATGACGAGCTGAATCGATGTAGCCATGACTGTCTGTTCGTCCGTCTTTCTATTTATGCGTTCAACTCTCCGTCTTTCCTACTATCCGTCCGTCTACCTGTTCAGCCATCTTTCCATTCGTCTTTCGAATCGTCCTTCAATCTGATCGTTTTTCCGTTCGTCTTTCCATCCGATCGTTCAGCGGCCTTTCTATCCTTCCATCGATCCATCTTACGCTCCATCCCTTCTTCGATCCGTGCATCTGCTTGTCCGTTTCGCCTTTCATCCGGAGTTTCATCTGTCCTTCTGTCCTTTCTTTTCTTCTGCTCGTCCGTCCGTATGTCCTTCTATATGTCCGTTCTTCCATTCATCCTACCCTTTGTCTTTCGTTCGTTCCTTCCATCGGTCCGTACGTCAGTCCGCTCATTCGTTCAGCCGTTCGTTCGTCTATATCCACCATTCACTCCTCTATCTGTACATATGCCTGTCTGTCCGTCCTTCCATCTGCTTATCCTTTCATCCATCCATCCGACCCTCTACTCGTCCGTTCGCCCCTACGTCCATCTATCCCTCCATTTATTCGACCGTTTCCGTCCGTTTCTCTATCAATCCGTCCGTACGAACTTATTCCGATCTTGTATACTTAAACCTTTTCCGCCTCATATCAAAAAGTCCATCAGTAATCAAATTTGAATTGTATAAGAACAGAACAGCTTATCTGGGTACAGAGTATCTCTTAGTCAAGCACTTTTACCACAGACCTCTCTTATTCGTATGTTCATTTTATAAGCTGTTTCAAGTAATATCACATATATAATATCAGGTACTTCATTTCAATTGAAAATTCGCTCATTTACATAATTTCCTTCAATTTTCTTCAACTTGTTGAGACTGCGGAAAAAGCGTAGTTTAAGTTGTGTGCAGACAAAACTTATGTTCAACATCGACAAAGCCAATTTACCATAGACAGGCATATATATGTACCTAACAGCCAAGCTTCATTGTGTAAATACTTTTGACACGTGCTGTCTGTTTAGTGGCCCACATGCATAGCTTAAAGAAAACAAACTCTGCTTTGCTTGAACAGTACATAGGAGAGGTGAGTATGGATGTGTGGTTGTGTGTGTGTGTGTGTATGGGAGAGTTTGGGTCTGTGTAGGTGTATTAAATGCCATAATCCAATTATCATCAAAGTAAGCGCATTGCTGTCGCCTTTCAATTGGCTCAAATGGTTCTCCGCAACTGCCAAAACTTATTTAGCGTTTAGCTGTTACCGAGCTAATTTCGCAGCCAGCGGCGATAATAACTGCCAGAGGGCCTGTCGGACAGGCAACTGGCAACTGGTAGCTGGCAACTTTCAGCTTTCAGCCTGCAACTTGCAACTGGCAACTGGCAACAGTGGCATATTAAATATTTACACGCGGCTTCAGCAGGCCGTCGCTTAAATGGGAATCCAGCATTGGGCCAGCAGCTGTCGTCGTCATAATCATACGCTGGCAGCCAGTGCACTTTATTCAGCTGCCCTGCCCGCCGTGCACACCTGTGCAGGTGTGGGCATGCAACATGCAAGTTGGCAGCGCTCGGAGCGTCGCCTAAATTATTCAGAGAAGGCAAAACACTTGATGTCCTAATGGTGTTTACATGCCCGCTTATAATGCCGTGAATGGCAGCGATAATGCATTTAAGAGTCGCAGCAAATGCCAGGCGAGTGGAAACAAAGCGTTCACAGCGCAATCGCCTGCACCGCCATGCGCCACCGTGCACCACCGTGCGGCACCAACCAATCCTATCTATGTCCGGGCCAATTCCATATGCCCTTTCACTGTGTGTGCGGATGTGTGTGTGAGTGTGTGGATTTCCCCCTCTCTCTCTCTCTTCTCCGTCTCTCTATCTCTTTCTCTGTGTGTGCTCCCATTAAGCCTGTTTGTGCAGCCAGTGCTGGTAAATACTCATACTTGGGGGAAAAAAAGTAGAAAACCTGCTGCGGCATTTATGTATTTCACTTCACTTTGTATACACACATGTGTGTGTGTGTGTGTTTGTGTGTGTGTGTGTGTATAGAGTCGAGTAGACAACGAGTGGTTGTAAGTGTTGCAAAGGGAGCGAGCGGTGAGCAAGAGTTGCAAGCTGGATTAAACATAAAACGTTTCAATTCCCTGTCATCAGCTGCTCTTTGATTCTATCAGCTTTTTATATTTCATATATATGTGAATAAGGAAGAAGAAGCAGCAGCAGCAGCTAAGTAGCTTGGCGTGCAATCAGATAGTGGCAGCAGGAGATAAAATGATCTAAGATCGAGTCTAATTCAATTGTCTTTAAATATGAAATAGAGAACTGCTAATTGAGCAAATATACATATATCAGGAGTTTATTAAAGATAAAAATATATTTTTATGGGTTTTATTTATTTTATTTATTATTTCATTTTAATCTGATTAAAATTTTAAAACAATTAAAACATATTAATTTACTTCAATAAAATTATTTAATTTCATTTGGCCACCTGGACTGCGGTAGAGCATTGAGGATGGCCATATATTGTATGTATACACCATATTAAGCAGATTCCTTTATGTGTGCTGAGTGCATTGAGAGTAAATGAAAGCGCCACAATACAAAAGAGAAGATAAGCTCAAGAGAGCTTTTGCTAAGAGTGATTATTAGCTAGCACATACATACATACATATGTATGTATATATATCAGAGATTTATTTGATTTACATTATGTTGTACTAGCATTACTTTGAAGAAGTGTTAAGTAGCTTAACGTAATGAAAGCAGAATGAATTTGGGTAGAGGGCAGTCTTCCAGTGTTGTGAAATTCGTGACGAGGTTTGACGACGAGAGAGTCCTTTAATGTTAGAAGGAATCCCATGAGTGTGAGAAAAAAAGTTCAGCATATGAAGAATAGAACTAGCTAATTGCGATTCTCTGACTCTCTATACTGAGCATGATGAAATAACATTAAATAGAACTTAGTCTGAAATTCCCCCTTCGCTTGCATTAGTATCACCCTTATTTCCGATATATATAATGACATGGCTATAGGTTCAAAATAAACAAAAGCAACAATTTGATTTCCTTAATATTTTCTCTCTATGTCAATTTCTACTCCCATTGCTCTTATTTGGTCACTCTGCATATTATAAAAATTAATCAAACGAGCGCAACTAATAAACATTTCCATCCTTATATGCATTTAACTACACCCCGAACTTGATCCACTCATTATGAGATGCAATTAAAAGTAGTTTTCATATATTCCATTCCAAACAACACTCAACATTCCTTTGGCTTAGACAAATTGCAGTCATATGACTAAATTAGGTTTTCATTGTAAAAGTTTCACTTGAATAGGTGCAGAGAGGGGGATGTGAGAGGAGCAGAGCTCTCCACATTTTTGCAAATTGGTGAATGCCACTTGTGAATACTTTTAGTAGCATGAACTTTCGACTCAGATTATTGGGCTGGCTGGCTAAGGGCCTAACGAGTCCTGGGTCTATTCAATTTAAGTTTGTCAAAGAGCATCAACTATGGTTAAAGAAGTAATAAATTTCGCCTCGAAGCAGTCAAAGCTTGCCCTCGCCTTGGCCTTGTTGTTGTTGTTGTTGTTGTTGGCTCTGCTCCTGGCTGACAGCATGCACACAGAAATTGTAATAAAAAGCCAAGCGAAAGTAAAGTAAACAGCATTTGGCCTCAAACCCGACTCGACTCGACTCAACCGACTCCAATCGTGGCTTGTGGCGTGTTGACAACTCTGACTCGGCGACTGTGCCACGACAACTTTATAAACATCAATTTGAAGTCACTTGCTCTCTCTCTCTGTGTGTGTGTGTGTGTGTGTGTGTGTGTGCGAGCACTTTAAGCAGTGGCGCTTGGCAGCAGCTGCAATATGGCATTGGCAGTGCAGACAGCACATGCAACATTTCCACAAAAATTGATTCCGTGCGATTGAGAGTGCAGCTGCCACGCCCACAGACAAACGTGTTGCAACAGCCCACACACACAGAGAGAGAGAGAGAGATTGGTAAGCTAACCAGAGCGACCATCCTTAACACTCCCACAATAAACCCTCCCCCTTGGGGGTGGCATGCCCCCTGCGCACTCACTTTCACGCTACTTGCAACATGCTCAGCTGGCATTCAACCATCGATCAAAAAATTTCAAACGCCGCTCATAAAAAACAAAACAAAAAAAAAAAATACAAAAGCAAAAAAAAAAGGGAAAACTGAAAAACCAAGCAAAGAAAAACTGAAGCGAAATTGAGCGTAGATTTTTTAGTTGATTTTCCTTCTTTTCGCTTTTCGCACTTCGTATTTGCCCACTTCACTGCGAGCAAGGGCGGCGGCGTGGGCGTGGGCGTGGCTCTAGCTAACGGGCTTAGCGGGGTTTCAATGGCGAAATTTGTTGCAATATTCGCAATTTGAATTGGAAATATGCTGCAGGCGTTGCATGTTTGCCTAAGTGCCACATTGCTGCTATGTCATGAGTGTGTGTGTGTGTGGGTGTGTGTGTGTGGGTGTCTGCGTGGATGTTGCTATGCGTCAGAATATATCAAGATAAGCGACATTTAACGCATTTGCCACACGCTTTTCACGATGCATAAGTGCCCCGTGCATATGTGTGTGCGTGTGTGTGTGTGTGCGTGTGTGTGTCGGTGGCTTGTTTGTGTGCGTGCTGCTGCTGGGAATGTCAAGTGTGCCGCTTGTTATCCAGTTGCACAGCAGCTGATGTTAATTTTCGCTAGCAACGTTTTTGGCGCGTTCGCAAAAATTTCAAATTCAAATATTCTGAGCCAACAGAAAAACGAAAAAGAAAATAGAAAAAAAATTCGAATTCGTTTTGAATGGTTTGGCATGCCTCAAAGACATGCTAAACAAGAGCATTTCAGAGTGTGTGGAATGGCCAAGAATAATTGAAATCGAATTAAAGTTTGAATTGATTCCTTAAATTGATTTGAATTTAAAGGAAATTTTGAAGACGAAGTCAAGGGTTATGGCGAATTGAAAGATAGGTCAGATCAACAAAATAATACCAGCTGAAGTTTGAAGCGTGAAAAATGTAAATAGATATGATATAGGGTATATGGTTTATCGATACTTATCGATCATAGGAAGATGAGTGGATCGGACGGACGGATGGGCAGGCATACGAATAGGCAGACATACAGATAGACAGACATTCACATAGACAGACGGACATAACTACAGACAGCAGTACAGGCAGACATACGAGCAGACGGATAGATATACAGTCGGTCAGGCTGACAGACATACATAGAAACAGATAGAGAGACAGACAGACAGACAGACATAAAGACGGGCAGCCTGATAGACGGACAGATGACCATCCATATCAACACAGCTCGTCATATTGATCCCTTTTAGGTTCTGCCAACCACGCCTTCTTCATCCGGTTACAAACACTTTTTTCCAATCAATGTACCACATTTTCCCACTTTCAACCAACTGAGTGCAAAGAAAAGTTAAAAAAAAAAATAAAAAATAAAATACATATTCAATGAACTTATTTTTTTTATTTGTATTCATTTTTTTATTATTTATTTATTTTTTATTTTATTTTTTTCATCACTTTGATTGACTCGCAGTTTTTCTTAATTCCCTAAGAAGTTTGGCATAGAAGCTTAACAAAAACTTTGATTCACTTAAGCTGATTGAGAAATTAATAAACAGAAATGCAAGTAAGTCGACTCAAGTATTCTCGAATATTTTGGATTTCTCTTTGTGCAATTTCATCACTGAAACATCATTGTTGGAGCAGAGATTTCTATCGCCGAGAGGCGGCCTGGCCAGGCCCGGCTGCTGATTAAGTGCTGCAGTTTGTATCTTGATAAGCCGAAGCTGCAGCTGAATTGCCTTGACTCGATTACGCGATTCGCCATTGCAAATGCAATTTCACTTCTGGTTCAGTTTCTGGCTCCGGTTCTGTCAAGCGTTCTGTCCCAAGTCGAATTACAATTTCTCCCCACTCGCTCTTTAGCTCGGGCTGCTCGCTGTAAATGCTGCTCTATACACAAAAATGCGGGTGGGTTGGACTGAGTGGGTGGGTTGAGTGGATGGTTTGGTCTGTCTGTTGGTCGCTTGGTCGTGTTATCGGTTTGCGGTTGCGGCGCTGTTTGCATTACTCATACGCCACGTATGACAGACGCGCATTTCGCGCTGCATTGTGCTGGCAATTGGCGGCAGCTGCTGTCAGCGACTTCTTCTGCTTGCCGCTTAAGTGCACCCACTTCCGCCACAACAGCAGCAGCAGTAGCAACAACCACAACAACAACAGCAACCACTACAACAACAACAACAACAACAACAACAACAACATGTTGGCAATGCTCTCGACAGGTTTTGAGCTGTGTCTCCGCCTTCACCGGCAACTTCGCACATTAATCAAGCGCATTTCATTATGTTGCGTAATTAAAAAATGAAAGAGAATAAAAAAAGGAAGAAAACAGAAAACTCTTTGGCTTTTAATATTCACTCGCACCTCCGCCTTCATTATGCATTTTTATTGTTACGGCAACCGTTTAAAATAATGAAACATGAAGTTTTCCCTCCCAGCAACATCTCCGCACAATCTCAGTTGAGTCTCGCTGAACAATGCCAAAAATGCCAATAGGAAAATGCGTCAAACTTTCAAATAAAAGCGAACATTTTTGACAGGTTTTTGTTGTTGTTGCTGTTATTGTTGTTGCTGTTGTCAGGCAATATAATTTACCGCCAACCAAATTTTATTGTGGCTGAAACGTGCGGTTGGCGGCTGGCGCTGTGATTGCTAAGTGGTTTTACGTAGCTTTCTAGATATTTTTCGGTTAATAACATTATCAATGTCATCAGGCTAACTTCCCACATGAACTTTATGCTGCACGTATGCGTGTGTGTGAGTGTGTAAAACTGTATAAAACTTTTCCAATTTGTCCTTTGTGCATGTCTTTCGAGTGTAACGAGCAACAACAGCAGCAACAGCAACAACAACATTATCAACGGCCAGCAAAGAAAATTAAAATAAAATTCGTCTGCATATTTATGGCGCTGGCTGTAGCAAAATAAAAACACACACACGCACACACACACTCACACACACAACAAGAAAGACTGTTAAAAAAAGTTGGCGCTTACGCGTGAACAACTGCAGAAGCGGAGCAAAACCGGCAACAGCAACAACTAAAATTGTTGGTCAGTGGGGAACGGTCAGTGGCGGAGGGGCCAAGGGGGAGGGGGGGGGTCTATGACTGCTGCAAAGGGGCGCACGAAAATTGCGAGAAAATGATGCAGAATGGCAACGTGTGGCACAAATAAACCAGCCGAGAGAATTTCGCACGCGACGACAACAAAAAGCAAGTGCCCCCGAGTTTTGAGTGGAGCGCATCGGCAGCAGCAACAGAAAAACAAAATGAAAAACAGCAAACAAAAAAAATAAAGGAAAGAAAAACAATAACAGCAACAACAGCAGGAGACGGAGGAGGAGGAGCAGCAGCCGCAGCAACAGCAGCAGCAGCAACAGCAGCAGCAGTAACAGCAGCAGCAACTGCAGCAGCGGCAACAGCAGCAAAAGTAACAGTAGCAGCAACAGCAACAACAGCAGCAAGAGAGTAACAGCAATAGGAACAGCAATAGCAATAACAACAGCAGCAGCAACAATAACAGCAACAACAACAGCAGCTATGGCAGCAGCAACAGCAACAGCAGAAGCAGCAGCAACAGCAACAGCAGCAGCAACAGCAGCAACAGCAGCAACAGCAACAGCAACAACAGCAGCAGCAGCAGCTACAGCAACAATTACAACATCAGCAGCAACAGCAGCAGCAACTACAGCAACAAAAACAACACCAGCAGCAACATCAGCAACAGCAACAGCAGCAGCAACAGCAGCAGCAACAGCAGCAGCAGCAGAGCTATCACAGCTTCCGCTTTATCAACACCCTGAACTTCCGCTGCAGACGGGACCGACAGTCGGCAGTCGGCAGGGACTGGCAGCCAAGTGTTGGCCAAGTGCTGGCAGTGGCAGGGGGCGGGCCTGGGAGGGGGCGGCAGCGGAGATTGCATGGCCAAAAACTGAACCCAGCGGACATTGTCGCTGCTGGTTATTGTACGCGGCGTATGAGCAACTTTTGTTTTGGCATTTTCATTTATTGCGCGCAATCTTTTTGGCGCAGTTTTTGCGCCCGGCCACGGGCCATTGAACCCGTGCGCGCCACAAGGGTTAACTACCACAATGTTGATGGCCTGACCCGCACTCACGCACGCACGGACTCACTCACGCACGCACTCACTCACGCACGCATTGCCCTGCCAATGCATTTAATCTTAGACAAACGAACTTTGCTGGCCATAAAAATCGACTGGCAGGTGAAGAGCTGTCCCTGGCTGCTTTACGGCGTATTTGTTAACTTAGAAACTGGCTTTAATTTCGGCCCAAAACGAAAATGAATGAATGAAAAAAAAAAGAAAAGAGAAAATGTTTGTGGTATTTTCGTGGCATACTAAACCGCCAGGCGGCAGCACGCGGCCATAAAGATAACCGCGTACGGCCATTGCCTGGCCTGGCCAGGCCAGCGCGGGTGACTGTACGTGTGTGTGTATGTGTGTGTGAGTGAGTGGTGGCTGCCACAAACCGCACAAGCCGCTAACAGCTCACCTCAGTCGGTGTGCGGACAACGTTGGCGTTGATGTTGCTAATAATTTTGCCTCTCATGGCCTTCAGGCCTGGCTGCTGCTGCTGCTGCTGCCGCTGCTGCTGGCAGACGACTCTGGCCGGGACGGCACGGATGGCACACGGTGGGCCAGGCATTTTATGTGAATCAGAATCAGTGGACGCATAAATCAAAATAAGGAAGCGCCCTGCCGCATGGCTACTCCTGGCAGCAGCAGCAGCAGCTACTCCTGTGATAGTCGTTCTGCTCGCACCGTTCATAACTCTCTACTCTGCTCTGCTTTGCTCCGTCTGCGCGGCACCTTAAGGGCCTTCACATTACATTAAGCGTTTTATTTAAGAATTTAATTCATAAATTAAACATAAATATATATATGTATATATATTTGTTATATATATGTATATGTTGAATGTGAGTCGTTTGGGGCTGTGTGTTACTTGAATACTTTTGAGACTGTCGAATTTAATTATTTTGCTTATTTTTCTTTTTAACAGAAGGCTTGTCTGTTAATATTAGAATACAAGTGGGTGCGTATGTTAAACATGTGTATGTTATATATAATTTTAAGTTAATACTTTTGTAGTTAGCAAAAGTATTAACTTGAGATTTGATATACATATATGAGCTTACATTTACTTCTCTTAATAAGCATTAGCATTAGTCACCTAACAGTTGCTTAGTATATGTTAAAGTAAGTGTTTAGTAAAACTCTTTATGTTTTTCTTTTTAATGGTTTACATTCGCAAAAGGCCTAGTATAAACAAGGGCTGGAATTTAATGCAACTATGGATCTTCCAAGAAAGTGCTTGTTTACGTAATTAGGTTCAATTTTGAACTGCTTTTCTTTCATAGTTTCGAATATTCAGCGCATGGTAGAGCGAGCATAGGGATCATATGTAGAGGGATCATATGAAGAGCAAGCATAGGAGAATGATCATATGGAGAGATAAAATATGGAGAGTGAGCATAGGGAGAGAAATCATAAGGAGAGCAATGCTCTCACTCTCACAACTCCAACGCTAACTGTTCTTTACAGTATATGATGTCTATAATATAATATGACTTTTCCAATTCCAATATTCACAATGCTTGACGCATTCACATATTTTCCATATATTGTTTGTTAAGTTAACAGCAGCATTTGTTGAATATGTTAAACAGTTTCTAACTATCTACAATAAAAGAAACTTTGACTTGAACTATAAAAATAAATTTATATTGACTACTCTTAACATAGCATTAACATTACCAACTTTACAGTAAGCCAAGAGCATTAGCAGCAGCTAATGCTATAAATCTATAACAGTTTTAGGCATTACATTATTTTTTATGCCAATTTAAAGCTATTACTATGTCATTATCTGTAATAAGAGCTAAACACGTGAACTTGACTCGTAGGTATTTCTAATGATCAATGTCTAGATGACTTTACCGAAACTTTTTAAAAAACAGTCTGCATCTTATGTTAAGAATGTGCTTAAACTTCCTCAAGTCCGTCCTTCATACACATTTATACATGCAGAAATGACAGTTGAGATTTACTGTAACCTACTTTTCTTACTGCATACTTTAATTCACGTTGATTTGCATCAACTACATGTATGCTTGTCTGCTGTCTTCGTTACATAGTTAAAACTCTCATGTAATATACATATATTATATATGGGGTTGCTAAATCACTTATGCACATAAATATCATGGCTTGTCAGCCATTGACTCCTCACTCTCTCTCTGCCTCTACCTCTCTCCCTCTCTCGCTCTCTCTTTCTCCATCTCCATGCCATTGCAACTGTTCAAGCTGTCACAAATGCGCATTTTGGTGCATTTTTTATGGCGTCAAGTGTGCTTAAAGTCTAACCAAAAGGCATGGCACGTACGCGCAGTATTCCCCAACTGTGCCTGTCAGCTGCTGCTGCACAAGCGGCATTTGAGGCGATTTAACTAAAAGAGTGTACACAGAGAGAGAGAGAGAGAGAGACAGACAGGCAGAGAGAGAGAGAGAGAGAGAGAGAGAGAGAGAGAGAGAGAGAGAGAGAGAGAGAGAGAGAGAGAGAGAAAGATAAAGACTGCTTGCTGGCATCTTATACACACAACTATTAACTGATGCTGCCGACTCGGGATAAGGATGAAGAGAGCGAGAGTTGAAAGAAGTTAAGACTGAGATGAAATGCTGCGCGTAAATCCTCATTAATTGCACGCACATTATGAAAGCGAATTCAAATTGATGTGTTTGTAGTAGTGCCAGTGTTGACAACTCATCAGGGCTTCGACAAGCCAGATCACATCATCAAAAAAAAAAAGAAAAAAGCTAGAAAAAGCTCTAGGGACAAATCGTTTTATATGAAGTGTGCTTAATACACTTGTTAACAAATCTAAAAAAAATATCTTAATTGTAACTGAAAGATATTAATATCGATTATTAAGCTATCGGTTATCGGTCAGAAAATATGAAATGTTCAGATTTTTGGCACTAGTTTTGTTAGCGCTAGAATAAAGGTTTTCCATGATACAATATAGCTATAATTACCGTCAGAGCTGACAACAAAAAAGCCAAATTGGCAACACTACCTACTAGGAGCACAGACACACATATACACACTCACACACACACAGAGAAATGTAGACTTATGCGTATAACAAATCAATTTGACGAGCTTAGCATGTGAATTGCCTGGTTATAAATGCGGCAAATGTTTGCTTTTATTGTGTGTGTGTGTGTGTGTGTACGGGTCGTGTCTTGTTGCCGTGTAACAGCTGCCAGCTGGCCAAGTACCTACATTTTTCGTGGCCCCAAGCAGGCAGCTAGTGAAATCCCTTAACAAATGACTGGGCCAGGCCCAAACAGCTTCTCTAGCCAGTGCCAGACTGCGAGACTTCCAGACTGCAACTCAATCTCAGGTTGTGTATGTGTGTGTACAAGTGTGTGTGTGTGTGCGTGTTACCGTCTGCTCTTTTGCCTGCATGATTTATGCACATTACGCTCGAAGCCAGCACAGAGCCGAGTGTGCGTTGTGTAATGCAAAAGTGCCCGAACGCAAAGCCAAAATAATGCGCAGCATTAATGCCAACAATCAGTTTAGCACTGAATGCTGATGCCCAGTGCTCAGCTGCAAATAGAAACTGAGCCTTGGCTAGACTCGAGTCTAACTGCAACTCAGCCTGAATCTGAATGGAAATCGAAAACGTAGTCGCAGCAGGAGTCGGAGTCTGAATCGGAATCGGAATGGGAATCGGAATAGGAATCTGAGGCATGTGCTTGACTTTTGTCGTTGCATTTTTGATTGCGACACGTTGACAAAATTGCTGGCATCAGCAACGTAAACGTTGTATTTGTGCAATGCACAATTCATGTTCCTCCTCCTGCTGGTTTCGAGTGGCAGCTGTGGTGCCACAGCTGTGCCGCACACAATTCTCTGCTCCACATGCAAATTTTGAATGATGGGCAGCTTTTTGTTTGTCAAAGACTCACTTTGCCAAATGCAATAACAGCAGTTGCAGCTGGCCCAAATGAAGGCGTAACAGCCCGCTGGCGTAAAGCTGGCTGGCCAAAGTGATTGTAATATGGCAAATACTATCCAGCTAACCACAACTAGCTCCCCGGCTGCATGTAAATGTAAATGGCTCGGAAACGAAGCAGCAACTGCAACTGCAACTGCAATTGCAACTGCAATTGCAACTGCAAACTAACTGCTGCTGCCGTTTGGTGGCAGCAATTTGCTGAGCTGTTGGCTGTTGACTGTTGGCTATTATCAGCCAGCTGCTTGACCCGTAGCTGACTTTCATGTTAGTTGACAAAGAGTTCGAGTCTCACTGTCAATGCAAATGGTAAACTTGTTTGCCTGTTGCGGCAGCTGTGGCAACGCTTCAAACCGCAAACAAGTCAGCAGCTATAATCTTTAAGGTCTTTAAGGCTCAGCAAAGCTGTGCGATGTGCTAGTTAAATATTTGACAGGCAGTGCCAAATCGGATAGGCCAAAGATAACGGGGGGCAAATATTCTCAGCCAAATTGTGCATGTTGAAGTCATTGTTAATCTTAACAGTATTTATACAGTGCAGTATATGACACTTAAAGTGCTTGTCAAATTTGACAGTAACATGAAAGAGTATTGCCTTTAGACTACCCTAGCGTATTTTTATCAGAAACTACACTAGATTTACTGAAGTAGATTTTGGTTTGAAGTAATTTCCGTTTTAAATTGTGTTGTTAGATATCAAATAGCTGGTCAAATTTGACAGTCAGTTAAAATTACAAGTCAGGTAAAAGCAGCTCTGGCTTTAAATGCGCATTGTCTTTACCTTTTATCTATGTATTTCGAGTTGTTTATATTTCAAATCTTAAAATTCTTCAATATGGCCCTTAAAGAGCTTGTTAAATTTGACAGTAAGATGAAAAATGTTTGTCTTTCGACTATTTCAGAGTATTCTTAGCAGAAACTATGCAAACTTTGCTGAAGTATTTGTTAGCTTGAAGTGAATATTAAATGCATATAAAATTGTATTATCAGACAATAAACAGCATGTCAAATTTGACAGGAAGTTAAAGTTAATAGTCTGCAAAAAATAAGCTCTGACTGCAAATCAGCTTTCGTCTGCCTACTCCAGGCCGCTATCAATCTAAATGAGTTTTAATTTAGGCTTCAAAGTGTATTGCCAAACATTAAACAGCCTGTTAAATTTGACAGGCAGTTAAGGAGGCCGCACAACACACAAAGGCAGCTGTGGCCACTAAGTTGCGCAGAGAGAAAAATGAACGAACTTATATTCTAATATGATTTCATAAATCATGCGCAACTTTTTTCAGCTCTCGGCCCAGTTGATTCCGACTGTCGAGTCCGTGATTTGCTGAGATCGGATGCGGATGCTGATACGGATGCCGCCAGACGGTCGGCATGTGTGTCCGCATGCGTGTGTGTGCGATTATTATCATTGATTGCAATCGATGATGGGGTCAATTGTTAAAAATAGTTGTGTGTGTGGCTCGGCCAGAGTCGTCGGGCCGTTCATAAAAAGAATATTGCTATTAGGGTCGTAGTATTCCTTTTGCTTTCTCAGCTCCGAATAGATTTTTATTGCTGCTTCGGTTGCCCGGCCGCTTGATGGCGCTTATTACTTGCAGCATTTGGGGCGCTTGTCCTGTGGCAACGACAAAGGAATTCATAATTTCACTTGCGCCAAAAATTGTCAGTGGCTATGAGTTGTCGAACAGCTGAGCTGAGCTGAGCTGTGCCGTTGGCTGCCCATAGGCAGAAATGGCAAAAACACTTAACAAGTTTATGAAGCAGTTGGGGCAGACACACGTTGGGGCGGCAACAGCGGCAGCGGCAGCGGCAGCTGTGGCTGTGGCTGTGGCTGTGGTGGCTGCCGAACGGACACATAAATAACTCAATGCGCGTTGAGAGGAGTCGTGTTTCGCGACTGACATAAATTTTAATGCCGCACTTGAAACGTACGAAAGGCGCTGACTGCGCCAAAGATGGACAAACAGTTGCCAACGGACGGAGAGACGCAGAGACAGAGAATAAGAGAGAGAGATACAGAGAGAGATACAGATGTAAAGCGGACTGTGGGAGTTGTTAAATTCAACGGCATAATGCCAAAATGCTGCACAGCAACCTTAACTCGACCGTTAAGCGCATAAAGCGACCGCCGTCTGCCGTCGACCGCGTTTGCATTTTGCGGTCCACAATTTGGCCCCGCAAAACCCACCGAATCCCACTCGCTTGGCTTCTGCCCCTCCCAGAGTCGGCTCAGCCAATGCCATAACAATCCCATTCCCGTTCACAATCCGCATTTATCGCTGCATGGGCATTAAACTGTGACTGCGACTGTGACTGTGCCTGCGACTGTGAATGGGAAACGGGCAACGGCGTCCGCACATAATGGAAATAAATATACGGACATATACATATAAAATGCCCAAAAAAAAACAAGAGAAAGGAAAACCAAAAAAGTAAATAAATAAACACAAAAATCAACAGTGTGGCAACGCTGTCCCCAATTGTGCTCGTTCTCCCTCCCTCTCTCTCTCTCTCTGTTTCTCTTGTCGCAGTTCAATCAATTTGCTAAAGGGACAAAGCTAGGGCCCGGCTCCACTGTAGACCATGATAAATGAAAATAAAACTATCTTGAATCAAGCTAAACGGAAATACTCTTTCAATTATGCGCACTGTTAAGAAACGTATAAAAAAAAAAACAACAACAAGAAGAAGAGGAAGGACGATAAATTAGCTATACTCTTGACTGGGCTTCAGTGCGGCTCAGCGATAACAACTTCGGGGCGACAGCATAAAAAGCACAGAGCTGCACATAAAACATTTCCAAGTCGATTATCAAGCACCAAATACCAGACGATGGCTGATTAGACTGAGGGTACAAATATGACACAGATACTACAAATATTTATGTGATTCATAACAGGGAAGTCGACGGGCGAGGAGTGCTTGGCTTTAGGAAAAATGTAATAATATATATATATATATTTATTATTAAATATTAGATTTTTTATTTAAGAGTATTCAAAGGCAATGCAAAACTAAAAAAAAATATTTCTATAATTTTTTTTTTATATTTTATTTTATTGAATTTTATCCTATGAATTATTTGAGACTTATTTTACTTTGAATAAATTCAAATAAGTTTTATTTATATTAAAAAAAAGTCTAAAATAATTTAAAAAAAAAATATATATTTTTTCTATTTATTTCCTTATTCTGTTGTCTGTAATGTACTTATTTTTTTAACTCGATAAAATTGTTCAAATACAATGAAATATTTAAGAAAAATTTATAAAATATTTTAAAAGTTTTTGTTTAATTTATTTCTTTAAGTTTTTGTTTAATTTTGCTTAAAATAAATAAAACATAAAAAAAAATAAATATAAATAAAAACTGTTCACAAATTTAAATTTTTTTTATTACTTTTTGTTTATTATTTATTTTTAATATTTTTATAAAAATTTTAGAAAAAACTTATTTTTATTAAATTATGATTATTTATGTTTATTTTGTATATTTATTTGTATCAGTTTGAAATTAATTGCGCACGTTCTTTGTTTAAGCTCTTATACAGGGTATTCGCTAGTCGCTAGCTAACTGCTCACGCTCACATGATTTGCTTTATTTGAGCACTGTTTGCGGCTTCAAAGCGGCTGTGGCAACAAAAGAAACAACTTCGTCAAGCCATAAAAAAATATTAATAACGAGTAAAAATGCTGCAGATAAAAACTGGACAACAAACAGAACGTCAACGAGGGAAACAAATAATACAGAGGGAGAGTGAGAGAGAGAGGAAGGGGGAGAAAGAGTGAGAGAGAGTGAGGGGGGGGGGGGGGAGTGACAGAGACAGGGAGTTTTGCATTTTTAAGCCGATTTCTGTTGACAGTTCTGCTGCCACATTTATTGTGTTGCAAGTTGCAACACACGCCACAGGCAGTGCGTTGAGTGTGAGCAACATATATTGATTGGCTCTAGTGTTGGCCCTAATTAGAGTGGGAGAAAGAAAGAAAGAAAGAGAGAGAGAGTGAGAGAGAGAGAGAGAGAGAGTGAGACTTGGTAAATGGAAAAGCCTTAGTTAAGTTGTTAGCGCCGCGCACAGTGCGGCTTATTGAATTTGCTCATCTATTTGCAGCTGCCAATTTGGCAGCCCAAAAGTTGAGCCGAGGCGAAACTCAATTTGGGACTGCAGTTTGAGTTGTGGCCTGCAGCTAGACTCTAACTTGGCCTGTGCTTATATGAAGACTGCAGCGCATAAATCCATTAAGCTAATCACAAAAATTGCAAAATATGTTGGCAAGCGACGACGACGACGACGTCCCAGCCCCAGCCCCAGCCCCAGCCCCATCCTCAGCTCCAGCCAAAAAGTGGAGCAGCAAAACAGCTCAACGGCTCAACAGCTAGCGACTGGCATAGCTGGCATGGTCAATCGCACAGCCTAAGCCATACAAAGCCATGATATGCAAAAGGAGTGGCTATCCAATCGCAACATCACCCCCAATCCCCAATCCCCAACATCCAGTTCCCATACCCGCCACCCATTGCCATTGCCATTGCCATCTTTGGTCCTGCTGCATTTGCGTCGCTGTTGCTGCCGGCTCGGCATCAGCTTCAGCCATCTCACTGAGCCGCACTAAGCCGACATTTAAGACTTTTTCATCATTTTATTTCATTTCATGTGCACCCGATTTTCCTACAGTCGCCTCTTATCCGGGCTCTTATATATATGTATATTATATATACTATATATATATATATATATATATATATATATATATATATATTTTTTTTTTTTTTTGAGAAACTGTTCAAGCACTTCGCTTTTAATCTTGCAGCATTCAGCATGACAGCAACAGCAACAGCAACAACAACGCCACTCGCGCACAGTGTGACCAAGTCGATTTGATTAGGTTGTGATATATTTTCACATACAATTTTTTAAATAAATTATATGTAATCTTATCCAATTTTGTATATTAACTTTTATTTTTTATTTTCTATTAATTTTCTTATATTTCATCAAACTGGTGCCACTGTGCGCTGCCTGCTGCTGCCTGACCATTGCTTTGGCTTCGCACAGCCCGAGTGGAGCAAGGCGGCTTGAGGATTTTTGAACAATTCACTGGTATCCGTGCAGGGCAGCGGCAT
Organism: Drosophila meridionalis; assembly: GCA_035045145.1. NCBI lineage: Eukaryota > Metazoa > Arthropoda > Insecta > Diptera > Drosophilidae > Drosophila > Drosophila meridionalis. Next base: position 863,249 of record JAWNPG010000009.1, on the reverse strand, counting down.
TGGCGGCCGAGGGTTGGGGGCGGGAGGCTTGTTGGCTGGTTGGCTGGGGCCATAGTATAGGCATATAAAAATTACATAAACCAAGATTAAGTAAGAAATTTCTGCACATTGAAGCTCAAGCGGAAACGAAAATGAATATTGAAATTGGTTTGGCAGCTGTGCATGTGTTTTTCCTTCTCCTTCTTCATCCTCTTGTTGTTGTTTCGCCTGCCTCAGCCGCCTCCATCGTCTGCTATTTTTTATGCAGGGGAATCCCCAGCATGTGGGTGTGGCAGCCACATGAAAGACTTACAAATGCGGCGCCATAACATATGCAGCGCACAGCACACACAGCAGGCGAGCCAGCAGGAGAAGGCAGATGGCAGATGGTAGATGGCAGATGGCACAGGATGCGCAGGACACTGGACTGAACTGGGCCCAAATCGGAAATAGGCTGACCAAAGAGTCACGAAGGCTACGAGCGCCTGGCTGCTCGCTACAAATCCGGGTTTCATTTTGCTACACTCAGCAACGTGAACATATGCAGCCACGCCCACAGCGCCCAAAGCGCCCAGACGAAGTTGCACAAAAATGCTCATGTCAAAAACTAATGCACTGAGAGATGAGATGAGCAACTCTCTCTCTCTCTCTCTCTCTTTCTCTCTCTGTCTCTATCTCTCTGCCTGCTGCTGTTGTGCACATTTTAATTATGTGCCCGACTATAATGTCAGGGCAGAATTGCAAAAGGCGTGGCCATGTCTTTGCCTATACGAGCATAAAGTTTGTCAATCATGCAACAATATTGCACAGGGACTGTGACTGGAACCGGGCGGGCTCAATGGGGCCCTTTGTGTGGGGGTGTCTGTGAATTTGCCAGCCAAATGGCAGGTAAGCAGGCATTAAAATGAAATGGAGACTCGACAGAAGATCAGACGGCAGACAACAGCCGGAGCAGCCAGCTGCTGCTGCTGCTGCTGCTACTGCTACTGCTGCTGGTACTCATTTAGTCGATTAGAATCTCTTCGAGCTGTCGTTGACAACACCCAGTTGTCGTAATTTAATTAACGCAGTCAGAGCAACAGCAGCAACAGCAGCACACGACATCAACCATCTGCCGGGCGTAACAAGCATTTATGGCCAGCATGAAAATGTAAATGAAAATGGAATTGCGACAGGAGATAAACACGTTTGGCTGCCTCTGCAACGGCTTTGCACTGAAATACTGAAATATTTATCTGGCCAAATTACTTTGTTTTTGCATTGATAGCCATCTATATATTGACATATATATATATGTATCTAGCTCGCATGTTTATTTCTGGTTGGTTTTACGGCGGCTGAAACAAGCGTTTTACAGCCCAATACTATTTGGCAGATAGTCGAGCAGCGAGTCTTAAGTCAAGTGTAATTAAGTTGATGAGCCGTAAAGCTGAGCTCCATATGAGTATTTAACGGTTATTAGGTGGCTGCCAGATAGTGGCGCAGGTAGGAATACGATAAGAGATATATGATCTACGATATACGATTTGCCAACACAGCAGCTAAAACAATGTTATCAAATATTTTAGAAAAAAAAATTGTATTTATTTTTATTTAATTTATATTAAAATGACAGTTTTTATTTCTTCTCTTAACATTTACAACTTATCAATAACCCCAACAACAGCTGAAATATGTATAACTCAAAAACTATCACTCTTATTGGGTCAACTCGCTTCGGCTTGTTAGGCAAATGTGAATAGAAAACCTAATTTGGTTTTGAAACCTTAATAAGATGCTCGCTGAGAGCCGTCGACTCTTATCCCATTTGAAATGTATTGTAATGCCAGAGCTGCGATTTCATTCCAGATAATAATAAGTAAGAGAGCTCTGATGGGGCTTTTGCCTCTTTTTTTTAATGGCATCTACACGGTTTACCTTTGCATATTTGCGGCGGCTGCTGCTGCTGTGCCCACAAATCTTGAGGCGGAATCAGCTTGCAGCTCGCCCGCTCATAAAACGCAGCCCAAGGGGCTGTGGTCGGTAGGCCATGCCTCCCTTACCCCCACCCCAACCCCTTTTATCGTAAAAAACTAACCAGCCATTTGCATGCAAATACAACCGAGACAAGGACACTCGATTGGGCTGGCCAGAGGCAGGGGTGGAGAGTGTGATCTGAGCTTGACGGCTGTTTCCGGCGGCAGGTTAGCCTGGTTGGCTTACGGATGCCGTTGATGATGATGATGATGGTGATGGTGATGATGATGATGATGATGGTGATGGCGATGATGATGCTGAGACGCCGTTTGCCTGTTATTAATTGCGCTGTTGCACTTCACAATTCGGCTTTGCATGCAGGCTGCATGGCAGATGAGTAGCACTCCATGCCCAAAACGCGAACAGCCTCCCCTCCACACACACACACACACAGACAGACAGACACACAGACAGACAAAATTGCCAAGTCATTTGCCAACTGTGACTCTGTATGCAAATTACTTTTGCCAGCATCCGGATGAGCGTTGCGGCTGTGACACGAATGGAGGCAGCGGACGCAGCAGGTGCACTGCATAGGCTAATGCATTGCACGGTGCATCAACAACTTGGCCAACCTACCGCCCCCCCCCCCCCCTCTCACTGTCTCTCTCTCTCTCTCTCTCTCTCTCTCCCAATATATGTTTTGTTTGTCTGGCATCGCATTGCGCGAGCCAACGGCAATGAAGTGCAAAGTATGTAAATTAAAATTGGAATTTCGATAATCTGCGTATCAAATGAACACCCGATACTTTATCAGCGGGTGGTATTTATCCCTATATGTGTGGCGATAACCGTAAACTATATACATGCATACACATATACATATTTACATGCATATATACCTATATATATCTATCCATTTAAAGGGCTTTTAAACTATGCGCAAAATTGCGCACATTTTAACAGCAGCAGCAAATTGTGTTTGAATTTTCGAAAAATATGCAAATGCAAAATGGAGAGCCGCTTAATAATCGCCACGCTCGGTCAGCAATCGAACGATTAACTCAATTTGAGTAAATTAGACTGAGCAGGCGACGTCATAATTGCAATGCGCATTCGACGGCCAACAGCCTAAACTATTGGAGAATTGCAAGAGGTTTGGCAGCTGTGTTACTCTCTATATATAAATATTAATGGAAATTATCGATAAACGATAAACATATTATGAAAACTAAACATGAGTTTGCAAATTAATGATGGCAAGCTGAAGCTTTTGAATAATGAAATATTTTATTCATCGATTAAATTGACAATTGACTGTCGATATTCACAATAAGTTATCGATAGTACACTTTAAACTTTATATATATATATATATATATATATATATATATGGTAGCAAAAACTGACTGAGCTGTTCGCCTTTTGCACCATAGCTTTGCCTTTATTTGAATATAGAGTCAATTACATTATATCTGCTCATCAGCAGTATCGATTATCAATAATCAGTCAATATCTATAAATACCTATTGATAATCGACTTTAACAAAGCAAACAACAATCAGAAATCAACTCCGCCAATCATCAACTACTACCGTATTTCTGCAATCCAAGAGTAATCAACATGAGTTATCGATAACATAATAATCGTTTTTAGAATAACAAATCACATTGCTTATGCAGAGATTACCTTTATTTATCCAACAACAATAATCGTTTCTAGAATAGCCAATTACAATACACTTATAGAGAGGTTAGTCATTCGTCTGCCATATGCTTGCCTGTCAAAGTCTATAATCAAGGTATCTGCCTGTCAAAAGTATCGATAATTTGCTATTGATAATAATAATATATAATAATAACAATTAATAATACTCATCGCTTAAAGAGCAACCACTAACAGTACTTTCGGTTAGCTCTGTCATTCCTAAGTCATGCCCCATAGTCTAACTGTGGTATCTTCTACAAGACATCTGTTAGCCCTGCTGTAAGCCAACCTCTCCCGATAAGTTTTGTGATGCATTACTTAATTACGGCTCGACGGCAAACAAAAGTTGTGCAATTGTTAACTGAATTAGGGCCTGTACGGCCTGCCAAAACTTGAGCTACTTAACTGATGCTGGCCAGACCAGAGCCTGCTCTCATTTGCCGCACAACAACGAGCTGACAGAGCAACAAGAGCGGGCCACAATGGAAGAATTGCAGCCGAGCGACGCTCTGCACAATTGCGAGCAGCAACTGTGATTCCGGCGCGGGCCAAAAGCATTTCAATTTCTATAAAATAAAATCGCATTAAAACAAAAACTAAACTGCCAGCTAGCTAAGGATTACCCCCAGCTGGAGTGTGGGCGACTGGGTGGTGGTAGTGTGGTTGGGTGGATGGGTTCGGCACAGCCTTTGCTTGCTTGCTTTAAAAATCGATGACAGAATGTGCCGCTGGCCGCCTTTGCTGCTGTTGCCGCTGCCACCGCTGCCACCGCTGCTGCCGCTGCTGCTGCTGCCATTACAAAGACTTAACATTTTTATGCTAATGCAATGACAAAACCGACATGAGTTTGTGCTCTGAGTGTGAGTGTGGTGCGAGTGGGCGGTGCGGCAGGCAATTTAACCGTACATATATTGCATAACATTTATGTAGAGGCGCCCGATGCAACCAGCTCGCCGGCAAGGCAGCTGCTGTCATTCGAGTCGACATTGTAATATGTACAAATAAGTAGAGCATATGAGGCGTATGATTAATATTTAAATCATGAAAAAAATGGAAAGGAAAAAGAAAAAACAAAAGCAAAACGAAAACAAAAACTGAGTGCGGCAAATGTAAATAAGAATGAGAATATGCAAGCGGAGCACAAAAATGAAATTGAAATGAAACAAGAGACTTAAGTAATAACTGCCGTTATTAACAGCCAGGACTCTGCCAGGACCCAGCCACAACTAGCAGTTTCAGCTGAGTCTGTGTGTGTGTGTGTCGGTGTGTGTGTGTGTGCGTGTGGGGGCTCACATTTTATTGCCTACATTCGAGCGGCTACATGTTGATAATGATGTTGTGTCTGTCTGGTTGGCTGTGTGTGTGTGTTCACTGGGATTGCTGCCAACAGGAAAACCTACTTTACAAACACGAGCCAACGCTCCGCGGCAGCAGCAGCAGCAGCAGCTGGCAAATAAAAGACATCAGAGAAAGAGCCAACAAATTGCTTTTGGTCAAAACCGCATTTCGGCAGATGTAAGCAGGACATACTATATAAAAAAATAAAATAAAAAATAAAAACAACCAACTAAATTTAACTTGTCTTCAATTTCGCAGCTGCGACGCTGTGGCCCAAGGTGCGCAGAGGCAGAGCGCATAAATATTAACATTTCTCAGATAACAAATCATTTGTTGTGTGCAACTGTTTGCTTGTCTCTCCCTCACTCTCGCCCTCTCTGTCTCTCTCGAAAACTGCTGTTTACCTCTTAATCTGCAGCTAAGTCCCAAGACGGCAGGGGAGGCGTGGCCGCTGGCTGCTGCCCATTGCCTCGTGCTGGCCACAACTGCATTTGCTATGCGCCGCATTAATCATACGCACCGTGGTCCGGCTGCTGCTGCCAGGCGCATAAACACGCCAACAAGCGAATGTCAGTCAGTTTGCCAGCTCTGGGTGTTTAAGAGGAAAGGCAACTGGCTTCATGGCAAAACTTTATAAGTTCAGCAAGTAAAGAATTATATGAAGTACGAGTTGTGCTCTTGGCGCTGCTGAAGTTAACGTTCCGTGTTGTTGTTGTTGTTGCTGCTGCTGTTGTTGACTGTTCAGTTATTCAAGAGTCTTAGTGTTTGCGTCGAGTCGACTTGACGCGATGCAACTCCTAAACAACAACAAAAAAAACTGGGAGAAACTAAAAAAGGGAACAAAAAAACATAAAAAGAGAAACGGAAGCCGGAAAATGGCAAGAGCGAAAGGCAAAAGGCGAAAAAGAAAAATAGGAGAAACACAAAATTAATGTAAATGTAAATAAACTCATAGTTCAAGTTGTGCCGCAGCCAAGAGCCGAGCAGCACCCAACAACAAATGGTGTGTGTAAATAAAATGGCATGCATTTAGCATTGCCGCTAAATTAAAACCAAATAAAGCGTCCGCAATATGTTGACCATAAAAAAAACATCAGGCAACGTCTGCAAAAACTGAGCAGCCAAAGAGCAGCTCGACTTGTGAAGGAAGGAAAGCCAACTCGATGCTAGGATTACATTTAGCTTTTAGCTAGACATATATATGTAATGCATGTCTATGAGTAATGCATTCGAATCATAAATTTTGGCTTGGCATGTTGAAAGGCTTTCGTGAAATTGATAAATGCATTCGCGTATCATAATATTTCTTGTGAAATATTATTAAAACAAAGTTTTGACATCAACTAAACTAGAAAATTAAGTGTGCGCTGTGCACGGGCTATCAATCAGCGAGTCAATCAATCAGTTAGTCAATTAGTCAGACAGCTTTTTATCGTCTACATTGAAGCAGTCAGCACATCGGTCAGTCAATGAGGTAGTCCATCAGTCAGTCAATCAATTAGCAAATGAGTCATTCTATGAGTTAGTCTATCAGTCAGTCAATCAGTTAGTCAATGACAGCATCACCCAAAAGTCAATCAATTATTTAATGATTCATTTTATCAGATGTATATCAGTAAGAAGTGAATCAGTCAGTCAATCATCGATTCAGCACTTTAATCACTCAGTCGTTATACGCGTACCAGAAATGTTACCATTCAAAAAGTTAGTCAATCAGCCAGTTAATGAGTCCATCAATCAAAACCCAATAAGTCAGTCAACCAGTCAATCAATCAGTCAGAAGTACAAAAGTCTGTCAGTAAATGACGCAGTAAATCAGCCAATCAATCAATCAATAACTCGTCTCAAAAAAACTCATAATCTAACTGCGTCAGCCTGTCAATCAGTCAATCAATCATCGACTCAGCACTTTCATCATTCAGTTCTTCTATGCGTGTCTCCCTTAATCATTCAGTTAGACACAGAGTCAGTCAGTCGGTCAATCAATCAGTTAGTCAGTCACTCAGCGGTCAGCGAGGTCAGTGAGTGAGTGTCCGTCAATCAATCAATCAGTCTCACGTCAATCAGTCAGCCTGTCATCTGTCAATCTAACATAATGTTCAATAAAATGCACAAAAAGAACCTCCAACTGTTTACCTCATGTATCATATCAAAATCTGACTATGCAAATATATGTATAAATGCCCGCATATATCGGTGTATGATGTATATCATATTATACCCTTAACCTGCTTCAAACATAACATATATGCATTATGCATTCACATATATGTATCCAGCGATAAATCGCATTGATATGAAATGCATGTGCTCAATGTCAAATGATTGCAGTGGCCAGAGCAAGCTGACGGCAATTCAATATTTTTGTATGTGCTTTTGGGGTTTGGGGCAGCAGGGGCGGGGGAAATTGACCCATTTCCTGCTGCTGGCAATACAGCACCGAAAACAATGAACAGGAAAAACAGCTTAATTTTCAAGTTCATTGGCGCGCAGACAGGATCAGCCAATGGGGATCAGGGGCAGTAATGCAGACACTCTACATCATTGTGTAGCTCGGGCAGAGACTGGAGTGTGACTGGGGCAGAGATAGGGGACAGAGATAGAGGGACGGTAGACTGGTACGTGTGGTATGCCACTTAATATTGCGCCTGAATGGCTGAATGGCAGCCACTAAACAACTTCCGCACTTGAATGGCAGCTACAAAACCGCAGACAAGGCTCATGCCACCAGCAGTTGGAGCTGGAACCGGAGGTGGCATGTGAGCCGTCGCTCGAAAGCCAACTTAAAACAATATTCCGCAAAAACAAGATGGAAAAAAGAATAACGAAACAGCAGCAGCAACAGCAACAACAACAAATCTGTTTCACAATGCAGCCACAGCCAACAAAGGCACTAACAATGGTAGTTGCATGCATAATAAACTCCTCTAGCTGGAGCTTTAAGGCTGACATCTTAGTGGAGCGAAAGAAAGCAACAAAATAGTAGGAGAACGCGAGTTGGGGACGGGCTGGGGCTGGCGGAAGGGAGCTCTGAGAGAGTGGAAGGAGGGGGCGGAGGTAGAACGGGCAAGCAGGCGACAGATGAGCGCCAAAATGCAGTCGAAAAGAAAAACCGCTAAGAAGGTGCTGCACAAGATGCACGACTAAGAAATACCCTATCTAACACAAAAAAAAAAGAAATCATTACAAAAACAAAATTAATTTTAAGATGAGAAGTCCATGCCATAAAAATTTGGTATTTAAACAGTATTGCTGAGTAATTATTGATGAGTATTATTTGATAGAATAATAGAAGCATACTTCTATATATAATTCTAATAGTAATTTAAGCTTATGGAAATATTCAATTCCTATTTTAGGGAGTTTTCCTAGCTAATTTATGAAAAAATCCATTGCACTTCGAATCAAGTCTTGCGACTGATAACTCATAGCTCCATCGTCCTCGTCAAATGGCTATCGCCACTATCGATATTTCTGCATCTATTATTGAAATTGCTCTGCTTGACATTCAAATAAAAATGCCCTTCCCAGATAGATATTTGCAAAGGGTACAGGGTATATAAACAGAGACAGCGAATAAGACTGGGCACTTGAGCACAAAAAGAGTCAACGTCAACGCATTTTGAAGAGTGTGCCATTATGCACCACACACACACACACGTAGACAGAGAAAGAGAAAGAGAAAGAGAGAGAGAGAGAGAGAGAGAGAGAGAGAGAGAGAGAGAGAGAGAGGTGAGAGACACAGTGGCATCTGTGAGTTTTAAGCTGGCTTTTCCTAAGCGTATTAACATTGTTGTTGTTGTTGTTGTGTTGCTTGTCAGCCAAGCAGTCGCTTATTGCTTTGCTCATTGCCTGCAATTGCATAGTTGTATGTCAGCTTGCCCTACACACACCCACACACACACACACACATTCTATACATATACATACATAACGGATGTATATATCCGCTTATCAGCGCACGCCTGTCTGTACTGGGTTTCAAATTATTAGTAGCTCTGTCTATTTGACTGGCTTGCTCTATATACACATACACATACACACATACACGTACATACATCTCACTTCAGCCGCTTATCCCCTGTGCAACCCGTTTGGCAATCCCTTGACTTCTCTCTTCTCCTCTCCCCTGCCCATCTCTCATCCGCCTAGCAGTGGGTCGCGTCTGCTATTCACTTGACGCGCTGTTTGTCACGGTTAATGCGACACTCAAACATTTACAGCGGCAATCACAGTCGTAGTCACAATTACCTGCCCGGTCACAGTCACAGTGACTGGCTAAGAAATTGGCGTTGGCTTAGATACATAAAGATGCCTTTACATAAACAAACTCGTACGCCGACTAGGCCAATACTTGTGTGTGAGTGTGTGTAAATGTGTGTATGTGTTGGGGGGCTTCACTAGCCTTGCCTTGCCACACTCGCCACTCGCAACACTTTGCTCGTTAGGGTTACATTCATGTCATACGCTAAGTGGCTAAAAGTTGTGCATAGCTCATGTGTGTGTGTGTGAGTGTGTGAGCCGCCAAGACGTTTAATAAGTTTCTTGAACCTCGATGTCTGTCATCACTACAGCTGTACAAGACAAACAACACAGCTTTAAGTGAGTTTTCCGGCCAAAGCACAAATAAACTGTTAGAAAAATATATATCTACCATATCTGCTAGGGTTACATTTCAATTAATAATCAAACTTTAACAATTGCCGGGTATCTAGCTAGTCATGCACGCTCCTATAAAAAACTCTGTCTGCTGTTATAAATTGCTTTGTATATTAAAAGAAAATTTTAACAAATTTTCAATTAGCGAAATAAATTGTTGCCGCCTAGCTGACAGCTTAAAGATCGAAATCGCTAAATAAAATGCTCAAAAGAGAGAGAGAGAGAGAGAGAGAGAGAAAGAGAGTTGCAAACAATGGGCTAACTGGCAAGACGACATTTAAAGCACAAGAACGTGAACAGAGCGAGGGTGCAAAAACTTTTAGGGCCAACAACAAAACACGATGCAAGAGATAAAAATTAAATATTTTCGGTTCTAGGAGGGCAATGGGGCGAGGGCATGGGTGTGGGCGTGGGCGTGGGTGTGGGTGTGGCAAGCGTAGCTCGGGCACGTGACAAAGTGAAATTGTTAAATTGAAGGCTGTTAGCGATAAGCGAACACGCAAACAGACAGCCAAAATGGAAAGGAGAGAAAGAATGAAAAAAAAAAAAAATACAGGTGAACGCATGCAAACAGGTGAAAAGGAGCGAAAAGGTGAGCAAAACTTTGCAAACAGGCAGTGACAGGTGAGAGGGAGAGAGGGGGAGAGAGAGAGGGAGAGACAAGGAAAGATGTTGCCCTGGCGCATGTGGCTATCACTTAACCCGTAACCCGTAGCCCGCATTGCAGACTCTGTCAGCTGTTGCTGCTGCTGTTGCTGCTGCTGCTGCTGCTGCTGTGACACTGCGGCTAGAAACAATTTAACCATTTAACTTGGCTCGTTAACATTAATTTGGCTGCCCGTTTCCGGGGTGGCTTGGCGAGCATGAGGGTCGCCGCTGGCCAAAGGCAAAACACACTAACGAGTTGTCATCAACAGCAGCAGCAGCAATGCCTCTGCCCCAGCGGAAGCTGTTGAAATGCTTGCGGATGTTATGCTGACGGATGTGACGGAAGTGACCGTTACTTGCGCCATCCTGGCCAGCGTCAATTTGAGTGGCGCCATCAGCATCGAGCAGCTTAATCTGGTCACGCCCACATGCGACTGTCTCGGGAATTGCCAATGCAAATACTTTTAATATGCCCCAAGCTAGGCCGGGCCCCAACACTCCAACACTCCAACACCCCAACACCCCATGAACCAACGCCTGCCACACGCAATTATTATGCGTATCTAAAATTAAATCAGTTGCAGCTGAAGACAGAGGCAAACACAGAGGGAGAGAGGGAGAGTGAGTGTGGGAGAGAGAGAGAGGGCAGACAGACGGAGACTGCAGCAGGAGACAGTCAAAGCCACGCAAACAGCAGCGAAACTATTTAGCAATTGTTGTCGTCGTCCTCCTGATTGTTTGTTATTGCGTATTGTGGCGCAATTTATGTACGCCCGGCGGTTTCTGTTTCACTTTTGGCAAATAAACGCAATGGCGTCGTGGGCGGCGGGCAATAAATATTATAGAAATGTGAATGCCTTAAAGCTAGGTAAGCAAGGCAAGGCAACGATAGGGAGAGAGAGGGGGATACGGAGAGGGCGAGAGTGGAAGACAGCGAGAGAGAGAGACAGAGCAAGACTGTGTCTTTGCATTAAGACCATAACAATCAATATGCATAAGAATACATTAATATTTATACAGCAATTATAAAAAATCTTAGTTAATATATTTGCAGACAACAAAATTTTTCATTGACTAAATTTTTTTTAATACAACAAAATTTATTTCATACAAATCAAAGTTTTCATTGAACACATTTAACTTATCAAAAACTGTCAAACTTATTCAGTATCCGTTAAGCTTCCAGTGCCAAGTCCAATTCCCTAGAAAACATATAGTAGACCCCGTGTTCCGTGTTCATTCAGTGTTGGTTTATATTCAATATTCAATACTTTATTCAATGCTGAGTGAGGCAGTCTTAACGCCTCGATTGTCCTTGGAATATGCATTGCAGAATCAGGATTGCTTTGCTCTTGTTAACTTCTGGCACGTCTTCTTAAAGCAAGTGACCTCCGTAACACATAGAGATATTGATATACTGATTCACACACACACAGTCATCATATGTAATTATATGCACACACACACACACACACACACACAAATATAATTACAACGCTGTCATAGAGCCCTTTGTTGGGGCAATGTGGGCGACATAGTCCAAATACGCATAGAAGACAAGCACAAGGATATGCACACAGCCACTCACACAATTAGAGCGCTCACACACACACACACACACACACACACACACACACACACACACAGAGGCCATTTCGATTAAATTTCTGGCACGCCCGCGACTTATCGGTCCTGGCGGGCACTGGGCGCCGGGCAGTGGGGCAACGGTTGGTATCTGCTGGGTGCGGCATTAGTGGATGCTGTGGATGCTCATTTAAAGCGCCATCCAAAGGACATTACATTTTATTTGAGCAGCGCGCACGCTCTCGAATTAACTTGCGGCCTCATTTATTGCATTCCGAAAATGATTTCGTATAATTTTGCCGTTAACGCGTAAAATTTTAATGCGCCGCGAACTCCACTTTGGCCAGTGCACAATGGGCGAAATTATCGATTTTCTTGGCATAAATTCAGTTAAAATTTGATGCATAAAATTTTTTGACATAGAACAACTTAAAATTTCAATGAAACTATTAAAATTTGCTTTTATTTATTTGTTTATATGTATATATTAAAAAAAAAATTTTTTTTATTATAAAAAAAAATATTTGTTGTATTTATTTGTTAGATATAATTACAAAATATATAAAAAAATATTTGTTTTATATTTTTTAATTATAAAAATAAAAATATAAAATATATACACAAAAATTCTTTATTTTATTTTATTTTTATTTATTTATTTTTTTTTTTTTTTTAACTACATATATAAAACAAAACAAAAATTTTTTTTAAATTTTTGTTATATATATTTTAAAAATTTACAAAAAAAAAATTTTTGTTTTCTATTTTTAAATTAAATACAAAATTTGCAAAAATATGTTATTAAATATTTGTTTAATTATATAATTAATAATAATTATATATAAAACAACTAAAATTTTATTCATATATTTGTTATAAATATAAAAATAGATATACATATAATTAAAATATATAAAAACAAATTTTAATAAAACATGAATTCTAAATATTTAATGAAGTTTCTGTTGCTTTATTTATTTAGAGATAAATTTTAAAATAAAAAATATATATATTTATATAATATATATTTTAAAATTCCAAATTGATCAGTTAATAAATCAAGCAACAGAAGTTTTCCTGAATATTTCGAATTTATGCCCATAGTACATAGAGTGTCCGACGGCGGGCGGCAGGTGGCGTGTTCGGGCCGAATTCGAGTTATGCTGGCAACAGTTTTGGTATTAGCTGTATAATTAGCTAACCAAATCAAGTTGTTTTTAATGGCCAACAGCTGCCGCTAGAGCTCTCAGCCCGAATGGTGCTTGAACTGAAATATGAGATCAATTCTTGGGGAAATAGAAACAGAATCAAGCAGTTAACAGGGGGAAGAGGAAGGAGGGAGGGAGAGTGGGAGAAAGACAGTCACAATATGGCATAGGTAATCAAATTTATTGCGATTATTACATATTCTGCATGATAATGCAGTGCCACTTGCCACTCGCCACATGCCACTCGCCACTTGCCACTTGCCACGGGGGCGACTGCCACTGTCAGTGTCAAGTGGTTGCCAAGTAGCCGCAAAGTGAGTCTGTGTGCGTGTGTGTGTGTGTGTGTGTGGGGCATGCATAATTTATGGCAAACAGCCTTTGGCTGCGGGGCCACTGCCTGCAGTCATGCAACCTGGCCACGCCCCCTCCTGCGACGCCCCTTGCTGTTGGTAGCAAACAAATGCACAGCAGATGCGTCAATTTTGTGACAGGCTGAGACCCAGACCCAGACCCAGACCAAGACCCGGACCGAAGCAGAGCCCTTGAGCCGGGCGCGGGCTGTTGTGCCGGGGCGTGGCACTTAATTGAGCAATTAATTGCAATTAGCCATTAAATGTTGCAGCAGCAGCAGGAGCAGCAGCTCTAGGATTTGCAAGGAGCTCAACTCAACTTCAACTGGCTGCCACTAGCTGCTGCTCTGCCTCTGCATGCAACCGTTAATGGGCGACACTTTAGTGCCTACAAAGCTTCGATTATGGCCTAGAGCAAATGACAACAAGGCCGCACGTAGTCCGCTAATGGCATTCATTAATATGGCCACGACAAAGAGCTGCTCCTGCTGCTGCTGCTGCTGCATGCCGCGCGTGTTAGCCAAATACAATCCACGGCCAAAACACAACAATCTAATCAGACATGTGGCTCACTGACGCGAGACTCTAAACACTTCAAAATGTCGCCTACGTGATCTGATTTGGGCGTTTTATTGCCATCAAATGTGATATTAACAAAATTCCTAGTTAAGCATGTGTGCGTGTGTGTGTGTTTCAAGGTCACGCTAGAGCACAGAGAATTGTCTACTTAGCTGAATATTTTTATTATGCATTACAGCCTATAAACAGAAATACATTAATGTGGACCTCCTCTATCGATGATTCGCAATTATAATTTTTACGACTTATTGGGGGCGTGGCATATCACAAAATGCACTTTCTATAGTTTATCTAAAGTTTTGCAGCGTCAATACTTGAGTCTTGATATATTTTAAAAATTGGTGAGGAATTATATTTTATATCTACGCCCATGGTAAATACGATTGGATCATATATTATTTTCTGTACAAATTCTGTTATATTGTGAACATTACTTATACTATTCAAATATATACTCCAAAAAATATAGACTGCGGAATTCTGCATTGTTTAGGCTCGTTTTACAGCATAAAAGCTAAAGATGTTGCATCTGAAAGTATTCTTGTTCAGGTATCCTCCGCCTAGGCAACAACTTTTTAAACAAGTAAGAGTGCTTTAGTCGAGACTGCACGACTAGGAGATACCCTGAGCCCTAGGAAGCGAATGGGGCGTGGCATCCAAAATCTAAAGATTACGTAATCTCCGTATGCATTATACGAAACTTCGATATGTAAATAACCTTTTATTATGTTTTCTAGTTAATGTATACAAATTTTATACCTAACAATAGATTACTTAAAGCACAGCTATGTTTAAAACAACTCAGAGTTAGAGGGGAAGTCGAAGTGCTAGTCGGGCTTGCCTGACTAAAAAATACCCTTAACGCAGATACGAGCTGCTAAAGTCCTTGATATTTGCACATATGAAGAAATACTTTACATTTGCTAACTGATCGTTATCTTAATGATCGTTATAATAATTAATAATGTTTAAATTTAAAATATATTATATTTACATTAAATAAATATTAAAAGTATAACTATTACATTTTCGCTTAACATACTTAACTATTTGAATACTTACCAACAGACAGAAGAAGAGGAGAAGCACCGTGCTGCTCTAGACGACTGACCACCAGAAGATGAAGAATGCGACTGAAGCTGCGCTGCAGCAGGCTTGGCTTTATATAGGGCAGCGACAGCGACAGCTCCACTCAAGTCAAGCTCAACTCTTGAGCCTCTTTCTGAGTCAGTCTTCACACTCGATCATTAGGCGACCAATCAGAGCACTTTCTGCTGCTAATTTGCATATGTATGCAGCAGAGGCAGTAGAATATACTCTGATTGGTCGCTAGCTGATAGAGAGAGGCTTAACAGTTGAGCTCGACTTTGAGTGGAAGACAGCTCCATTCAAGTCGAGTTCAACTCTTGAGCCTCTTTCTGAGTTAGTCTTCACACTCGATCATTAGGCGACCAATCAGAGCACTTTCTGCTGCTGCTGTTCTGATTGGTCGCCTAATGATCGAATGTGAAGACTGATTTAGAAAGAGGCTCAAGAGTTGAGCTTGACTTGAGTGGAGCTGTCGCTGTCGCTGCCCTATATAAAGGCAAGCCTGCTGCAGCGCAGCTTCAGTCGCATTCTTCATCTTCTGGTGGTCAGTCGTCCAGTGGAGCGCAGTGCTTCTCCTCTTCTTCTGTCTGTTGGTAAGCATTAAAATTGTTAAGTATGTCAAGCGAAAATGTAATAGTTATACTTTTAATGTTTATGTAGTGTAAATATAATATATTTTAAATTTAAATATTATTAATCAGAGCACTTTCTGTTGCCGCTGCAAGAAGCAGGTCTGCTGATCTTCAGCTGCTGTAAGAAGCAGATCTTCTGATCTTCAGCTGCCTTTATATAGGGCAGCGAGAGTCCCACTCGAAGTCGAGCTCAACTGTTAAGCCTCTCAGTTAGCGACCAATCTGACTATTTTCTGCTGCCTCTGCTGCATACATATGCAAACTAACTCTCCTCTTCAGAGCCTTAACTCTTTATCAGCTCTTCTGCTTTCTGGTCTATTGGTTAAATTTGAAAGGACAGATGGACAGGGCTATATCGACTCGTCTTGCCGCGTTGATCAAGAATTCAATGGGCTCAGGGTATAAAAATTAGTAGGAGACTTAGATAAGCTTTATAGGAGGATTATATTTGTAAAACGTTCCGTTTGCCCTCTAATTTTTTGGTCTGATAGTACATTGGGTTCATAGGAAAAACACTTGAGCTCCAAGCTCCAATAACCGTTAATGACCATATCAATAGAGATAAGTTAGATTCAGAAGAAATGGAATATTTATATGTGAGCAGAACGTTCTCAGTTGCCAGGCAATGTAAATAGAAAATCAACCCAACTATGCTTTACTAAAACTACCCACACTCACTGCCAAAGCTCACTCACTTTTGGGCTATTCTATGACTGAATTGATTCTGGGAATGCTAATTGAAATGCCGAATCGATTACGAAGCTAACACAGTTTGAGAACTACTGCAAGTGAAATTATAAATGCGTTGCCCCAGGCGTCTATATGGCAACAGCCATTAAAAGTCTATCAATATTTGCAGAGCAAATAAATTTATGTAGATTCGCACACGCACACCCAGAGACACAGTCGAACACACACATACACACTCGAGCTAGCGCGTACTTGAAAACTTTGGCCTATGATTGTTGTTGGCTGACAACAGGAGTTGAGGTGAGTTGAGAGGAGAGGTGTGGTGAGCTGAGCTGAGCTGAGTTGGGCTGAGTGTGTATGAGAGTCGCTTATTGGTATTGGTAAGTGCGAAGCAGTTGTGAAGCAGTTCGATGCCGTTCCGGCCGGACGTCCCAGACTCCGGCTTCACGTGCTCGAGCATGATGCAAAGTTTTTGGCACATCAATAAACTAAACTTGAATGGAGTTTGGGGCGCGCCGACAGCTGGAAATGTGCCTTAAGCATGCCATGAATTATTTAGTTTCTGTTTACCTTCCACTAGGCCTGGCCACTGCCGTCGCCTCAATTTTATTTCATTTTGTTAGCAGTCAGCCAGGCAGCCAGCTGCAACTTTCGGCCAATTGCGAGCACGTGCCGCACTGGCCGCCGCCTCCTTGATTGTCCTTTAATATGCACCGCAAGGCGCCGCAGTTTGCGCCGTTTGCACTCTGCTTCCTAAGTAATTGTCCTAATTGACCCGACTGCCTACCGCCTCTGGATGCACCAAATTACCAGTCAAACCTACCCAATTAACTATCCAATTTCCACAAAGTTTCGCAAAGCCATCCGCCAATCACAATCGAAATCGGATTAAGAAATTCGAGTTGCAGTCGAAATTTCATTAAGTTTCATTGCGAAAGGGGAAAATGGCTCGAGCAGCAGCTTTAATATGATTTTGAATGCGTGAGAATCGCATAGAAAGCCGTTACAGCTATGTATGCTTTAATATCAATATTTGAAGGTTTTACTTGAATGAATGAGAATCGCATGGAAAGACGAAATATACATGTATATATATATCAATGTTTTAGTGTTCATAAGCTTCACTTGAGAGGTAGAGAATCGCGTACAGAGCCACAATTATTGTATAACAAGAAGAGAATTAGATAGAATGGCAGAATAGTTTCTTTAGTTTGAATGTGAATATCTATCATAAACCTCATATGAGCGGTATAGTAATTTTTGTTTGTATATGAATATCTATAAGTCTCGCTTGAGTATATGAGAATGGCATAGAAAGGCGCAATAGTTATATATACATTGAAAAACTTTAAGCTTTGATTCAGCTCAAACAGTATTACTTAAAGGTCTCACTTGATTATATGAGAACCGCATAGGAAAGCGCAATAGTTAAATATATGTAAAAGTTTTAAACTTTTATCTACCTTTAATATTACTCAAAGAGTCGGCTTACTCTATGAAAGCTTATGGACTTTACACCCTCGAGTTTGGAGCATTAAAAAGTTAGAGCATGAAAAAACCAAACACAAATTATTTAAGCTTTTTTCCTATAAATGTTCAGAAGACCTTCCTGTGGGGCTTTAAAAGTTGCTCGTATTATTTAAAACATATTTCAAATATATGAAAACAACAAAAAATAATAAAAATAAAATTAAATAAATATCTAGACATACCCTAGCCCAAATTGTCCGACAGCTAAAGGAATGCCAACGGCTTATTGCGCGAATTCATAATTTGCAAGGCCTTAAAATCAAAAACTCATTTGTGGTTCGGCACCTGTGGCTGGGCGTACGTACCTAAGCCTAGGCCAATTTAAGAGCTTACACGCTGCTTGGCTGCTAACAACCGCGCACATCCTGTTGCCGCTGCCCCCAAGGGCTAATTTAGACGCCGGCTTTAAGCCAATTGTTGGGGCCAGTGCGAGGGGAGCGAAATGCTAAGCTCATTGGCTTCAGTTCAAGGTCCGATCTATGAATATTTTTCAATAGCAGCGCAGCCCACCTACAATTACAAATGTCAGAAGCCGTTGCAGAAAAAAAAAAAAACAAAACAGAAAAAAAAAGATTCCCTTGCTACGATGGTATTGTAGCTGCCCTTTATAAGCTGCAGAGGCAACATCAACTGAAGCCAGGTGCTCCTGCTCCTGCTGCTCCTCCTGTTGCTGCTGCTGTGGCTGGGACTGTGGCTTTGGCTGTGGCATAAGCTGCCGGGGCTAAAGCTGTTGCCAACGTCAAACCAAACCAAAGCCACTTATTGGTTGAACAAATTTAATTGGCAGCAGCAACAAGCTGGGGCCAGCATCGAGGGGCGCCCACTGAAGCTGGAGCTGGAGCTGGAGCCGATGCTGTGACAGCAACAATGCCAGCGATACGTTAATGCTGGTTAAACTGCCGCCACGGATGGCTGGCCCTAAGCCCGGCAGAAAGTCATTGCGAGAGTTTCATAAAATTCAATTGAGTCGCAAGTCGAAGTTGAAACATTTTTTTTTTTTTTTTTGGTTTCCCCTTCTGCTTCTGTTACCGTACTGAATGCTCCAGTGACCTTAGCTGACAACTCACCTGGCCATGGAGTCGCAAACACACATTTAAGAACTTCTCGTTTCCATCTCTTTTCGTCTTGCAGCCTGCTCAGCCGGACCGCACGAGAAGCGCCTGCTGCACGCTCTGCTGGACAACTACAACAGCTTGGAGCGGCCCGTGGTGAACGAATCCGATCCACTGCAATTGAGTTTCGGTCTAACACTGATGCAAATCATCGATGTGGTGAGTACACATACAATAATTTCATTCCATCCGTGTGAGTTGAGAAAATATTACAGTCGTCAATCCGTTCGGAGCTCACAATGTGACTGATGTGTGATTTCATAGAAATATAGAATCACATAGAAGTGCTTTTAAAATGAAAGTGGAAATAATGTAATATCTCAAATTGTGTGTGTGTGTGTTTTTTTTTATTTCAGTTTCTATTGTCATCAGTCTATATATATTTCTAACTGAAATATTATTGAACAGTGCAGTGCAATGTGTGAAAGTTCTCAAGAAACTAGATCCGCAATTCTCATATAGTTTTTATAGCGGAAATATCAAATTGGAATTGTTCAATAGCCTCAAATATCATAAATTATCTATTAAAAGCGGCCTTGGAGTTTATATCTCACATTTGAAGTGTTCAATTGTCATGTTGCCTGGATATTCGCTGGATTTATGCACTGCCGTTCTATGCAATTCTCATATAGTAATAATAGCTTCAATGTCAAATTTGAGTTATTTAATAGTCATTTTGCCTGAGTATATGTTTTATTTATACATACAACGATTTTTCTAGTTGATGGAAACTGCCGCTCTATGTGATTCTCAAATAAAACTTGAATGTCAAGTTTGTCTTATTCAATAGTCATTTCATCTGTAAATTTGTTTAGCAATATATACAACATACAATACATTTTCAAGTTGATGCCAACTGCCGTTCTATGCAATTCTCATATAATTTAAAAATCAAATAGGACTTGTTCTATAGTTATTTCGTTCTGTATATAAATTAGGTTAGGCTTCTATGCAATTCTCATTTAGAATTTTGAGCTAAAATTCAAATTCAAAGATTTCTACAAACTTTTGTTTCTACTTACTAATATATACAGGGTATTTTCCAGCTTATCAAGCCAATTTACTTTAAAACATATTTTAGAATGGCTTTGGTGAACCGAACTCGAACTTATTTTGCTGCGCGTCGAATTTTTGGCTTGGCTAAAAGCTGAGCTCAGCTGACAGTCGGCAAACATTTGGTAAAATGATGGCACGACACCAATATCTGGACTGACATAGTGCCCCAGTATAAGCCAGCATATATATAAGTATATGCTCACACCCAGTCTCCCTCTCTCTATCTCTGTGGGTATTTATGTGCTTTCTGCACAGGCTTTGCTGATGGCTGCTGCCGATGAACGACATTATGCGCCAGAGATGCCAACTACCAGCAAAGAGCCCAAAAACTCCAGCGACGCGTGCAAGACAACGGCACAAAATTATGCCATGAGTGCACATTATGGCCATTAGCCAGAAGTGCCAACTTGCCACCGTCTCTGGATTATTGTGGCAGCATCAGCAGAACGGAGCCCAAGTGCCGCCACTTGCCGCAAGTCGCAAAATTCGACAATTTACTCACCACGCTCGAGTTAAGAGTTGAGGCTGAAAGTATTGCCCAACTACCCTAAAAAACATGTGGCCCGACTTCAAACATGGCCGGAACAATTCACAAATGGAACACACGAGATGTTTTTACATCAGTTAATGACAAGCGGATTTGTGCTAAAAACTGCTTTCAGATCTTTAATTATGATATGATGGCATGTCCATATGGTTCTAGGCAAGTATTGACCTAGTTGGAATCTAATTGAAGTTCGTTGTATTATAATAAAATCAGCTAAAACAGACACAGCAAGAGTGAAACTACTTTCGATTGCTATAAGTTATCAACTGTACAAGTTATCGATTCAGATTTTCAGATTTTCAATTATGATTTGATGGTATGTCCATATACATATAGATAGTTATGGGACAGTTGAAGTCTAGTTGGTTTATCTTTCTAGAAAGGCATAGTCCTAGTAAGAATCTATGAATCTGGTTCCGTATCAGTCTAGTTATCATCGAGTAAGAGTTTGTTCAAATAGAATAAAATATGCATGCTATCAGTCTAATGTAGACAAAGCAAGAGTAATACTACTTTCGATAACCATAATTCAAAAGCTGTTTAAGTTATCGATAACACTTAAATATGTGAATCTTATATGCCTACTAAAAAGCTAATAATAAATTTCAAATATTACAGAAACTATAGCTAAAAGAAAATCAATGAGAAAATATGGCAACAAAATTAATGGAATCATCAGGTTGAACTTTTAGAAGCCGTTGGCCTCTGCTACAGTCGGTGGTCGCCTAGCTGACACACACACACACACACACACACACACATATTTGGCTATCTCTCTGTGTGTGTGTTCGGGTGTTGCACTCGTGTATTTGTGAAATGTTGCAAGTTTGTATAAGCTCACCAGCTGAATGCAAATAGTGACAAAGCGACCGTAATTGGATGAAACGGAAATGAGGTAGAAGGAAGCGAACGGGCGGAATCTCTGCTGCTGCTGCTGCTGCCCGCTGTGCATTTCACCTGATAAAGTGAGCTTCGAAGTGCGCTAATTAAAAGTGCCGTTACCCGCAAAAAACAGCTGCTCGCGCCCGCTCACCGGGCCCCGCCCCTATTCGCCACAATTTACAAACGGTTTTTGATTACAAAGCAAGCGTTGAGTGGAGACTAAAAAAAAGCAGGAGAAGCTGCTGTCGCTCCTTATAATCGCGCCCAGCTTTAACTAGACAAAGGTGCACGGACGAAAGAGAAGAAGAAGCGACAGCAGGTGGAAAAAACATAGCAGACAGCTTAACAAAACCACAATACAGCAGCCGCACAAGCGATGATAACGGCTAACGAGTATCCAGAATCGAGTGAGGAGAGTGGGAATGAAGGGGAATGGGGAGTGAAGTTAGGAGAGTGATGGGTGTAGAGTAGAGAGTAGAGGGTGGAGAGTGGAGAGAGCAGAGTATAGATTAGATATGGACTGACTGGAGAATGGCGAGTGAATGGGGAGTGAGGAGTAAAAAGTGGAGAGTAGAGAGTGGAGAGTAGTGAGTAGAGTGTGGAGGTTGGATAGTGGAGAGTAGACAGTAGAGAGTTGAATGTGGAGGTTGGAGAGTGTAGAGTATATATTAGAGTTGGGCGAATGGAAGAGTGGAGTGTTGATCAGTGGAGAGTGCATCACTAGAGAGTAGAGAGAAGAGAATGAAGAGTGCAGAGTGAAACATGAGTAGTGGAGAGTAAAAAGTGAATAGTAGAGAATAAAAATGGAGAATGGAGAGTGAACAGTGATGAGTGGAGAGTGAAGACTGAAAAGCAAGAGTTGACAAAGGAGAGTGGAGAACTGAGAGTGCAGAGTGAAGAATGGAGACTGAGTAGTTGAAAGTGGAGAGTGAAGAGTTGAGAGTAGAGGATAAAGAATTGAAGATGAAGAGTGAAGAGTGGAGAATGGAGAATCGAGAGTGGAGAGTGAAGAGTGAGGAGTGAAAGATGAAGAATAAAGTGTGGAGAGTGAAGAATAGAAAATGGGTAGTGGAAAGTAGGGAGCACCATGTAGAGATTAATGAAGCTAACGAAGCCAGCTCATTCGCTTCCCTCTCTCTCTCTCTCTCTCACTTCTCTCTCAGATTAGCTTCTCCCTGGGCCTAATGACGGTCAAGTTAGCCATGCAGTCCGGCGATTACAAGCAATGCAAAGATATCATTGTGTGCTTGGCCTTGGCCGGCTGCTAATTAAGTTGGAAGCCTGTGCCGAATCCCAGAGCCAGTTAATAACATTTCGCGGGCTGGAATTAAACGAGCGTAGGCGACGGCACTTGACAGTAATAGTAATGTGCTGTGCCCAGGGACGGCAGCTGGCATTAGAATGGGAACTGGGATGGGAATGGGAATGGGAATGGGAATTGGGTTTCGAATTGAGCTTGGGTTAGCATTTCGGTTTTCGAATGCCCGCCAATGGCAGTTCAGTTCAGCTCTGACTTTGGCTAATAAAAGCATCGCATTGTTTGACAATTTGCCATTGCAGACTTTTGGGACTAGCAGGCAGCACTCTCTTCCAGTCTCCCATTCTCTATCGCTCTCTCTCTCTCTCTTTCTCTCTCTCTCTCTTTTGCTCTGTCATTCGCTGTGTAGTGCACTAGTAAATTACAAACATAAATCACTTGATAAGTGACGCTTACGCTGCCCCCAGGCTGCCAGCCAGTCAGGCTGCTGTAGGAGCAGAAACTTATCAGCTAAACAGCAATCGGGTCAGCAATAGCAACAGCCAAGTACTCATCCCACAGGCAATGCATGTGTGTGTGCGTGTGTGTGTGTGTGTGTGTGTGTGTGGGTGTGGGTGTGTGGGTGTAGTTGCACATCTTTTTGTTAAGTTCACTCGAACATAAATTTCTTTAGAATTGTCAATGGTAGCAGCTGCAGTGCCTGAAAAAAACCCTCCAGGTCTCTAGTGCGTGTCACTCTCACTCTCACTCTCTCTCGCTCTCTCTCTCTCTTATAGATATATATATATATAATTTTCAGTGTGTGTGAATGCCTTTGCTACATACTTGCCTTTTTAGTATCCACCCACACGCGCTGTCATTTGTGCAGCACTTTTGTTGCACTTTGCACTTGGCATTTAATGGATGCCGCATTGTGCTGCAAGAATGGGCGAGTGAAACTGAAAAGAAAATGTTGCAAGTAGGTGGCAACTGGCGACGGCGCAGCGTGAGTGATTTTTATGCATCAACAAAATATTTGTCACACTCGAGTTGGCTTCAGCCCAGCCCTGTAAGTGCGTGGGCGTTGATTGTTTAATGACATCATTCGGTCTTAAATGATTTTGTTTTTTTTTTTTTTTTATATTTCTATTGTCTCACACTTTTCGCATCGATTTCCATTTTTGGTCAAGTTAACTTGTTACTCACTTTCCGTCCGTCTGTCCTGAGCCTGCGTCATAGCCACAGTCATGTCTGCGGCAGGAAATTGTCTGTCTCGCTGTCTGTCTGTATTTTAAAGTAATTTTTATGCTGCTTTATGTGGGACGTGCTTTTTACGCAATTTGTCTACATTTAGACCAGACCCAACCCCCCATCCCCTGTCTCATGGCCGTCCTGCTGTTTGCAACACCTGCTCGCTTGTCGGCTTTTGTTGGTTTATGCCGCAAATCCCAGCTAGATGAAGTCCATAATACCGAAAAATACGAAATATTTGTATCCGTTTCCGCTGCTCGTGCACCATCAAAAACAACAAGTAAGAGTACTCTAATCGGAAGTGCCCGACTAACAAGTACCCTGTTTTATAAATAGTTCTTTCAAATTGATTATGATATTTAGATGTTGTTGCTCTAGCATAAGTTTGTGGAGCTGCGCCATAGAATCTAAAATCCGTAAAATGTTAGATATCTGTATTGCTCAAGTGGATCTTCATAGTAAGTCTAAAATCTCTAAGTCTTACGGTGCTCAAGTTACGCTTGAAAAGCAAAAAAAAAAAAAATATCATCGATTTTTATCGATAATACAAAAATTAGATGAGTTATCGAAAAAAAACTATAAGTCAGTATTGCGCTTGGTATACACGAAATACATTGAAAATGCCACTGCTTTTGTGTCCCATATTGACGAACAGACGAAGAGATGGATAGATGAATGAATAAGCGGACAAACAGACAGACAGATGGGCGAACGGAAGGAAGGACAGACGGACGGATGGATGGATGGAAGGACAGATGGATGGATGGAAAGGCGGATGGATGGACAAAAGGATGGATGGAAGTATGGATGGAAAGGCGGATGGAATGATGGATGGAAGGGTGGAGGAATGAACGGATAGATGGATGAAAGGACAGAGGAATAAACGGATGGATAGATGAACGGGCGGATAGAAGTACGGATGAAAGGCCTCACGGATGGATAGATGGATGGAAGCACGGACTGACAGACGGATAGAAAGACGGATAGATAGAGGGATGGATGGATGGAAAGGCGGATGGAAAAATGGATGGATAGATGGCTGGAAGGTCAAAAGGACGGACGGATGGATGGATGGAAGGATGGATGAAAGGATCGAAGGACCTACGGATGGGCTGATGAACAGACTGATAGGTTGATATGCTGTCAGACGGATAGGCAGAAGGACAGACACACGAAAGAACAGAAGGGCGGATGGGCAGTAGAAGAATGGATGGACGGACGCTCAGCTGGACAGACAGACATGGCCATATCAGCTAAGCTAGTCAACCTAAGCAAGGGTATATATACTTTATGATGTCCGCCACGCCTTCTTCAGCCTGTAACAGATCGAAGGACCTACGGATGGGCTGATGAACAGACTGATAGGTAGATATGCTGTCAGACGGATAGACAGAAGGACAGACACACGAAAGAACAGAAGGGCGGACGGGCAGTAGAAGAATGGATGGACGGACGCTCAGCTGGACAGACGGACATGGGCATATCAGCTAAGCTAGTCAACCTAAGCAAGGGTATATATACTTTATGATGTCCGCCACGCCTTCTTCAGCCTGTAACAGTTCCCTTTGGAAAACTAATATACCCAGACAACGCACATTCCAAATGGTCTTAGGGTATAAAAATTGTGCGTAGCTCTCAACCCCAATTCGCCCTCTAACCCCATTTTCTCCCACTCTATCTCTGGCTGTGTGTGTGTTTGTGTGTGTATCGAGCGATAAGATGCAGAGCTTCCAACAGATTTGGTTTCTTTTTATTGCGTTGAATATGTGTGTTTAGCAGCCGAGTTTGGCAAATGCGGCCTCAATACGCTCCCTGGTTTATTCCATTCCTTTTTCTCTTTTTTCTTTTCTTCGTTTTGTTTCTTTCTTGCATTTTGTTTGTCTGCCAAGCAAAGCCCTGCCTCCGTATTTATTTGTATATTAACCGTCATCTCCAGGCTAGAGCCTACTCGCAATCGTCAAACGGATGGCGATGTATATTGAAGAGTTGACGTAATTCCGCCGAAGTCTTGCCCTCGATCATCGACGCCACCGTGCGGCAAGTGAGCTCCAGCAGCCCGCCCATATCCAAATAGTTGGCAGCCAGCATCAGTTGAAAGAGCATGCCCTGATCCACCTTGCCGATGAACTCCTTGTCCCAGCCACTGATATCGCCGTTCATCAGCGCCGCCACCTCCTCCGGCTGCGGCTCGTCGTCCTTGTGATGCTCCGCCCAGAAGAGCACATTGCGCAACGTATTCGAGCTGACATTCGGCAGCGGCACCACCGTCTGGTCATCCGCGTCCAGGCAGCAGTCCTCCAGCATTGTCTTGATGGTCATCGAGCATTTGGCCGCCTTTATGTCCGTCTCAAAGACATCCCCGTCCGAGGACTGCAATTTGATGCGATCCATTGATATTCAGCGAGTCGATTGCACAGCGACGACTACTGCTGTTCATTGAGCATGTCAATGTATTGTACAATTTTAAGTCGAAATATTTGTTTGACTTATCTGACATCGTTGGCAAGCGCTGCCCCATTCATTCTGACTCCGATATTAGACTTTGATTTGCTGCTCTCGGCCTACCACATATGATGTATGATTACGTTCTGCTTGTAGCGGCATTTCAATGCACATCACGTCGCGCACCTCATGCTGGCAAATCACTATAAGCTCACACACACACACAGACACACACACACGAACACACAGGACTCTTCGTCCTTTCTTTTTCCTTGAGTGCAATGGCTTTCTGGCATACGCAATTTGCAACTGCTTGCGGCTGGTGCCAGCGGCACTCAGCCATTAATTGAGAATGTTATATGCCAGGCACACACATACACACGCACACACACACACACACACACACACACACTGATTGGACGAGCTCTGTCGCAAGACTTCTAAATATTTGCCGCAAAGGGTGTGCGCCGTGTGCTCGCTGTAAACAGAAATGTGTATAAAAATATTGCCTGTGTTTATTCATATATAATAATAATATTTGCGAGGTAGAGCCATAAATAAACAAGTGAGAGGATGTGCTCGACTAGAAAATATCATTTTTGTATGCCCTGAAAATGGTTTTTTACTAAATATAATATAATAACAGGCGTGGTAGTTCTTGAAGAGGGCGACAAGCTGAGTCAATTTAAACATGTCCGTCCTTCTGTCCATATGTTTGAACGCCTTGATCTGAGAAACTATGAGAGCTAGAGACTCGCAACTTTGTTTGTAGGTCCATGAATAGCACGCGAAGATTCGGTTTGTTTTAAAAAATCGATAGCTATTTTTATTTTAATGTTATTGATTTAAAACGATACGTTATAAAATTATAGTTACTTCAACTTTAGAGCTAAAGACTCAAAATTTTGCATATAGATTCATATAAATTTTATATAATTTTGATTTTTGTTATATTTTGGATATCGGCTCTAAGAATTACAAAATTCACCTTTGAAGGTCAGGTGCAAATAGAGGCATGATAATTGGCTGATAATTTTTGTAAAATTTAAAAAGTTCACTAAAGTCAGCTGAGTTTTAGTCAATTTTGTTAAGCCAATTTAAATTTTTAAAAGAAGCCTAGAATCATTGAGCTTGCAGCATTCTACAGGGTACCTCCAAGCCGTTCACTCCCACCCCATACTCTTACTCGCTCTTTCCTCTCTTTGTATAGCCTGACACTTTGCCACTTGCCAGTCTTGCACGTCATATTGTCGCCAGTGAGCCCCAACGTTCGCCACGCCCACAGATACATTGATACGGGGCGTGGCAATGGGGTGGAGGTGAGGCTGGTAAGGGTGGTGTGGGTCATTGAGCAGGCAGCTAATTAATATGTTGAAGTAGTATTAATTACGCTGCTGTCCGCACTGGTTTGAGGGCGTTCAATCAACACAAGTGACAAGTGACTCTAGGCACGCACGCACACATACACTGATACACACACACACGCACGCACATGCACAACCACAACTCGGCCAGTAGTAGACAGTTGAAATATAATAATAAACAACTAGTTAATGCCTCACATATCTAATTGCCAATTAACTTGATGCGCCTATCGTTTTATAACAAATGACTATTCAAACAATAAGCCCAATTTAACAGCAGACATTGAACACGGCCCCACCCGACCGCAAAGCAAGCCAAGCGAGCAGCACGCCCACCCATTGGTTAAGACGAGCGCAGCTGCTGCGGTCGGTTGACCAGCCAGACCAAATACAGAGCGGGTGGGGGAGGGAGACGGAGTGAGCGAGTGAAGTTAAGCACAACTCTAGCTATCCCACTCTCTCTCTCTCTCTCTCCCATTCACTCTGTGTGTTTGCTGTGCATGATTGTAATGCAAATGTGAATCGGCAACTGTACGTTGCATGCCACAGAGGGGGGGACGGGGAGGGCGGGCAAATGTCGTAAATTGTGCAAAGTTGAGACTGTCAACTGTTGACACTTTATGTGACAAAATAGCAGCATTTATGTGCACTAAAACTAATGTTTGTGTGTCACAGTTCCAACCTCTCACTCTTTCACACTCGCTCTCCCTCTCACATAATGCATGTAATTGCTCCTGCACGCACCGTTATGCTGCTGCCTGACTCTGAGTGACGCAGCTTAAAGTAATGGCTGCTCCATGGCAATGTCTGGCCCAATGGCCAATCGATTAAGCAACAGTCAATGGAGTTGGCATAACAATTTGACCATGGTATAAAAGACAACAAATTATCGATTTGAATTTAAATGTGAGTGACTTTAAGTTTGCAAAATATATATTTAAGATTAACTGATATATAAATTTAAATTTAGTTAAAGTCATTTAATAAATTAAATTCATTGATTCATGCAGCTCAAGGCCTGCCATTGATCTAGTGCGAGCTCTGCTCGTCTGCTACTATTCGCTGCTCTGCGTCCAATGACACTCAAAACGATCCTGTCCTATATAGCCATCTCGCTCTCGCTAAGCAACTCGCTTGCCGAAGTTCAGCAGCAGCTATATGTGTCGCTCTCGCACGCTCTGAGCGAATTGCCAGCTGACATTCTTGTAAATCAAAATGGCCGCACGCTCAGCAACAACGATCGTTGTCTCCCTTGCTCTCACAGCGTGATATTTAATGGCCGCAGGCTAGCAATGAAGAGCGTGCGACTAAGACGCAAACTCATTTAATATTTTTACAGCAATTCTATACAAGATCTCAGCCTCACACAATCAGTTAGAGCCAATCAGAATTAAATTGAACAAGAAAAAGGAAAAATGAAGCAACAAATCAGAGATTTCGTATTCATATCACATTCAATGATGTGACACTCATATATAAGCATATTTATATAGTCTATAATCAGTCTATCAATGAATTTTGAATATTTTATAAATATATAAATTCGTGTAATTATATTGAGCGCCCACGGCTTAACGCTATGAATAAATGCGTGAACATTAATGAATTGTTCTGTATATTCGATGCCCGCTGCCCGCGCTTAATTGTTGGGTTGCTCGCTCGGTCGCTTCCATATTTTTGCCATATGAATTCATAATTTTGCGAGCTGTTTTTTTTTTTTGTGTTTTCTTTCTTTTTATTCCTTTTATATTGCACATGTTTTTGCTGTTGTATTATTTTACTTTATTATTATTGTTATTTTTTCTGTTTTCTCTGGCGGCATTAAAACAATTAAATATGGATGAGGGCACGTCGCTGAAATATGTTTCACTAAGTGTCGAAAAACTTTGGCATATCAAATTACGCGACGCTCCAACAAATAGAGAGCACGCACACACACACACACACACACACACACACACACACACACACACACACACATACACCTCCAGCTCTGCCCTGCCACATGTCCAGTTGTCTTTGGTTGACCACCGCGAAACCTATTTGCCATATGCACATGTCAGGCAGCTGTTGTCTATCTCCCTCTCTCTCTCTCTCTCCCTCTCTCTCTCTCTGTCTGGCTCACTCTGCAGCTCTGTTTAACATATTATGGGCATAAAAGGCATTATTAAAGCACGCACGCAGCCGGCGCAGATAAGTATGCTACACATTTGGCCGGGCTTCATATACACGTGCGTAAGTATCTCCATGTGTGCGTGTGCGTGTGTGTGTGTTTATGGATGCATGTCAGATTGTCAGCCGCATATGATACTGGCCACGCCCACCGCGCAAAATGGCCAACAACCATAAATTATACAAATAAACAAAAGCACTTTATACTACAAGCCGCAAGCGCCCAAAAACCCGTCACGCCCATCCCCAACCCCACGCCCCTTTTTGGCTGCTGCAGCCCAGCTCATCAGCATCTTTGGTTTTTGCAATTGAAATGGGCAGCAGCAGCATAAAAATACCATATTTTTTTTTGTTTGTTTATTAATATTTCCGAGCTATTTGTACCCTGTTAATTGCGCAAATGCGGGTATGCTAATGAATGGGAAAACAAGTTTTCATATATAAATGTAATTAATTATTAAATATAGTATATATAATATTAACTGATTAATTCATTATTATGATTTACTTGATCACATTAGAATTTAAAGAGTATCCCAATGTCTATATAGATACACATATATCTGCATATTTATGTATGCATTACATATGAATCTGTTTGATATGTTTCCTCTCTCTCTCTCTCTCTCTCTCTCTCTCTCTCTCTCTCTCGCGTTTATTAACGAGACTTTTGCTCGACTTGTAAACCAATTTTGTGCACAATTCACGCCAATTTCAGCTGTGCTTGTTGCTGTTGTTGTCATTAACAGTGCTATGTTTGTTCGAAAGAGGCAAAAAAAAAAGAAAGAAATAAATAAATAAAAAGGGTAAAAAACAACAGACATATTTAGCATGAAATAAAGCAAAAAGTTAATATCATTAATTAATTGCATGCCAAGCGCATAAACGCTTAAAAGGCCATTCACTTATTTATGCCACATTTTCCGATTCATTTTTTTCCCACCATTTTTCATTTTTCTGTTTGCCCTGCCGGGTCAAAATAGTCAGCAACAGAGTTATAATAACTCTTAATGCGTATGCAGCTTACGCCATTTTTAATGCTATTTTAAGCACTGGTGAGTGACAGAGATAGACTGATCGGCCATCAAAATGTGTGCAAGCAAATACATACATATATGTATGTATGTGTGTGTGTGTGTGTGTGTAAACAGCAGCTGCTGTAGACAGTACTTGAGCCATTAATATGTTTGTCTCGCTCACACATATGCAAATGGCGTCTATCAATGGACAAGCAGTAATGAAAGTTAGTCTCGATCGCAAGGAGTCAGAGCAGAGCGGACATATGTAATTGCGCTGTTTTGTTTACATATTTGAAGTGCTGAATACTACACTCCTCTCGCTCACACACATGTAAATGGCGATCACCAATGGGCAAGCACTAATGGAAGTCACTCTCGATCGCAAGTAGTAAGAGCAGAGCAGACATATGTAATTGCGCTGTATTATTTGTTTAATATATGCAAATGGCGACTACCAATGGGCAAGCACTAATGTAAGTTAATCTTGATCGTGACAGGTCAGAGCAGAGCTGACAAAACTGCGCAGCATTTTATAAATATTTTCCGTTAAGTTGATTAGAAAATGTTTATTTCTAATTTTAATATGCAACAAAAATATGCCAAGCTGATGAGCTATATAGTAGCAACTGCAGCCACCACTCTCTCTCTCACTCTCTCTCTCTCTCTCTCCCTCTCTCCTTCTCTCCTGCTCTCCTGCTCTTCTTTCTCATATTAAACGTTGACCACAGCATCTGTAAGTATGTATGTGTGTGTGTGTGTGCGGTCGTGTGGTTTGTTTACCGTTCTAATTAATTGTTGAGTTGCTTTCACCCACTCGCTTGCCTTTCAAGCCCTTGTGTGTGTGTGTGTGTGTGTGTGTCTGGCAGCTGCTCATTTAAAATTGCATTTGACGCTGAACAAAATGCGGGCAAATTACAAAATATTTATCGCCAATGCCAACACGTCCGACGCAATCAACTGACCCCTCGTCGGGCCCGGCCCCTATTGAATTTAGCATATATTAGTTTTATGCAATGCCACAAAACCAGCCTCCTCTCGCCCGCCCCGCCCCTCGCCTCCGCTTGCACCGTTGTCTTTTGCCATTTGCCACTATGCATTTCCAGTTCCAGCTTCGGTCCGAAAAACAATCATTTCTGTCAGCAAGCATTCCACGCCCTTCGCCCGCTGCTCCCCCATTCGCCCAACGCTCTGGCACACTACTTTCCTCTCGCTCTAACGCCTGGCCATGGCCGTTGCCGTTGCCGTCTCGTATTGCATTTGCGCTTCGTTTCGCTATTGCAAAGTTTGCTTTTTTCCCCTCTTCCTTTTATTTTTTTTTTTTTTATTTTGACAAATTTGCTCAACAATTTGAACTGCTAACTATGGAAATTTACAGTGCGAGCACACATGCATTTGTCAGTCTGTGTGTGTGTGTGTGTGTGTGTGTGTGTGTGTGTGAGTGTGAAAGCTTTTAATTTAGTGCATAATTGCGTAATCATTGGGGCGGGGGCGCAAAGACGGGGCAAGCCATGTGGGCAAACTCGTCCAGCCGAATTTTCTTTTCATTTTATTTTGTGTTTGTTTTTTTTTCCAGTGTGGCTAGAAATAAATTCAATTAAATCCAATTAAAATAAATAAATAAGCCAGTTTCGTGGCGGCGTTAAATTAAATTTTGGCACAGCATCAAACAGAAGCGCGCAGGGAGAGCGAGAGAGAGAGGGAGAGAGGGGCGGAGGGATACGAAACAAGTCCATGAACAGTTCGAATGTGGCACAAATTATTTCAGAATTCGGTTTCGTATCATTGCATAATCTCTCTCTCTCTCTCTTTCACACTCCCTCTGTGAGTGTGTGTATCTATCTACCGTTAGACAGATAACCATATCCATCCCACTCTCTCTCCCCCTATTCCCTTTGTGCACACTCTTTTGGGCATTTAATTAGTTGTTTTGCTTTTGCATTCCTCTTTGTGTTGCGGTTTTTTTTTTTTTTTTTTGTTAGTATGAAAACGATTTACACAATGCAATCAAAATCAACATTTGGCAATAAATGATTGTAATGACAATAATGATGATAGATAAGATTGAAAAAGTGCTAATTTAAAATCACATTAAAAGTGCTGATGATTACGATGAGGTTAATGAATGGATTCTAAATCTGATTAAATAAAAATTAACTATAATTTTATTCTAATTGCTTTGAATTTGAATAGTAAGTAATTACACTGATTATACTAATCGTGATAATGTCTGAAATTAAGAATTTAACGCCTTTGTTTTCGCATTAATTAAAGCACTTTCATTATTTCCAGCGCCATTTGATATCAAAGCTCTCTCTCTGTCTCTGTCTCGCAGCAGTGCCAATGTCAATGCACTTAAATGCTTGCCAACACTTCTGTCAGTGTTTCGCACAGTGTACGACAAACGTGCATTCAAAAAACACTGTAGCAATCAGATCCGCATACATATGTTTGCATGTATGCAGTTGTATGTGTGTGTGTGTGTGTGTGTGTGTGTGTGTGTGCACCTTACACAAGCGAAATAGGTCCGTAGCATAAACAAAGGCGCTATTTTTAAATAAAGCGATGCCGACACACTATACACACACACACACTCACACACATACAGAGAGTCATTCACAGACACAACACAACACACACACACACACTCACACTCACGCACACTCGCATAAATACACTTAGTTTCATTCAATTAACGTTGGCCAGAAAACGAGCTGCCGCGGAATGGGAGCGCACGAGTGTGAGTGTGTGCGTGTGTGTGTGTGAGCGAGTAAGCTTGCGGTTGGGCATGGTTTGCTGAGAGCATACTCTGCGCTGCTGCACTGCTCGTCTAGAGTTTCGCTCACTCTCCGCACTCTCCACACACTCTCCACACCCACTTGCTCGCTCACTCTCCACACTCTGCTCGCTCGCTTGATCCATCTCTCTTGCGCTACTTACTGCATCTGCGGCTTGGTTTGTTTGTGTGTGCAATTCTGCTGCCGCTGCTGTTGTTGCTGTGTTTGCTGCTGTCGTGGTTTCTGCCGTTATTCAGCTTTGCATACGCTGCGTGCCGTTTTTGTTTTTGTTTTTGTGTTTGTTTCTGTTTGCTTTTTTTTACCGCTCGCTTTTTTTTTATTCTGTCACTGGCGCTGTCGGTGCTGCTCCACTTTGCATGTTTTTGTTTTTGTGCTCGCTCCTCGTGCAGTTGCTGTTTGCATAGACAATTGTAAAACAAAGCCAGGCAGCAGCACGTGAGCTTAAAGAGTCCGACGCAGCGGCAACGGCAACGGCAACGGCAGTGACAGCGCTGTCGATGTCTGTGTTTTAGCACAGTAAGCGCTTTGATTGTTTATTTGCGTCAGCTCGCACAATACTAATTTCTCTATTCTTGCTCTCCACATATGCATATATCTCCCTCTCTCTCGCTCTCTCTCCCACTGTCTGGTTAGCTTTTGCTGTTACCTTTGATTTGCATAGTGGCCACAGTGGTCGCAGCCACAGACTCTTAAATACACATGTACATACACATAAATGTATGTGTATGTATGTGTGTATAAAGACTTATGCGTGTGTGTGTGCGTGTGTGTGTGTCGCGACCAGTCGCACATTAAATCGCCGGCCATTTATCAGCTGCCAATTGGCTTTAAAGCTGCAGCGCTCAACTTTTCCAATAAGCAACTTTTATCGCCAGCTTGTGTTGCCATATCAGCTGCACACACACACACACACACACATACATTTGGCAAATGTGTGTAACGGGGCAGGGCACTCACTCAGGTACGCACGCTGTGAACTCGACCGAGTCAAGGTGAAGGCAAATGTCAGCAGCCCACACACAACGGAAGTGTGCAGCAGCCGCTGCCGCAGCCGCTGCCGCTGCCGTCCGCCTACCAAATGCGACGCTCCTCGTTTCGCTTTTAATTTCCTTTGAAGAAAACTTATCACCGAGCACGAAATGCCAAAGAAATAGCAATAAAAGAGAAAAAAAGTATATATATATATATACATATACACACATACACATACTTATATAAAACGAAATGCCACCGGAACTTAAAACCTAGTCCTGCAGCCAAGCGAGAGAATAACTTTTGCTTTTGAAGCAGCGACAGCGACAGCGGCAGCGGCAGCGACAAGCACAGGCAATGTCAATGGCAACAACGTCGCTGCCGACGTCGACGCAGCTGCGACTGTCTGTGTGTGTGTGTGTGAGTTGAGTTTGTGATTTAAAAAGTGCATTTGATACCCGTGGCAATGGCAATGAATTCTGCCTTAGCCAAAGCTCATTCTCTGTGCGTGTCAGTGTGTGTGTGTGTCTGTGCTTGTATGCTTTAGTAGCCCACGCGCTCACTCTCCCATTCTCCACTCTCCACTCCCACTCTCGCTCTTGTCCTCTCCTTTGCCCTTTCGCTTGCCTGCTTATGTAGCGCTGTCATTTGCACGTGGCCAGCGGGCGTGCGCTGCGAGCTTTTGTTCTCGTCTTTTTTCGTTTTTTTTTTTCACTTTTTTCTTTTCTTTTTTTTTGTCAGTTCCACTTCGCGCTGGCCAAGTCGTGTCCGCTTGTCCGGCGGCAAGGCCAACATGGTCACGTGACTGTGGACCAGCAGCGCACTTGCTCAGCTGGCAATCGGATCCGTTAGGCTCATTAACGGGCTGCAGGGCCAGCAATCCTTTCACAGGTGCCTTAAATGCCGTGCGCTGATGTAAATTCTATATGGGAAATATATAAACAAATTGTTTTCAAAATATTAAAAAAACAATAATAATAAATGGAATATTGCAATATTTTATGCATTTCATTCACAGAGATTTATTGAGAAAAAATTTATTCATATGCGAGGTCTGTTCATAAAGTATTGCCGATTTTGAATGTCAGTGAGTTATGCATATATGTATGTACATATGTATGTCCATATATTCGATTTTCATTGTTCGAATAACGAAATTCGATTTGCGATATTTGATTTTCGTTTTTCGATGTTCGGTGTTCGATTTTCCATACTCAATCTGCGATATTTCCACATTATATTTTCGGTATTCGAGCTTCGATATTCTATTAGTAATATTAGACATTCCATGGGGGATTTATACATCGATATTCAACAGCATAAATTCGATTTTCTATATTCGTTTCTAGATATTATCGATCTTAGATGGTTTATATTCGATTTTATATATTCGGGTCTCGATATTCAATATCGATCGATATTCATTTTACAATATTCAATTTCAATTCTCAACTTGCGATATTTTTTCGATATTTGATTTTTGATACTAATTTTTATTCGACTTTCGATATTAGACATTACATATAAGTTTTTAGTCTCAGTACTCCATTTTCGATATTCGATTTTCTATGTTCGATTCTCTATATTCAAAGTTCGATATTTGATTTGAAAGAAACAAAAAAAAAAATATATTCATAATTTTATAAATTCTTTACTATAAAATCTTTTCCGATACGGGTTAGTCCCACCTCGTATATCTACATATATATGGATTTTCCGCACAGCTATTAGGATTGTGTGGAAAGTCATCGGCTCATCGAACATTTTAAATAATTCATAACGACTTTAGCGCCGTTGAAAAGGAGCAAAACAACAAACAACAAACAACAAATGGCAAACAACAAATAAATGCGCACGCATCAATGGATCAATGGAATCGTGTAATTCCGCGGGCATCCCTCAACAGTAAATAAATCGAACAAACAAATGCCGTTCATGAATTAATTCAGCTAGTCGAACATTCATTGCACTCGTTAATTGAGTGAGCGGAAAATAAATACGCAAACAGTTTTCAATGATTGATTGACGTTGATTGATGATCGCGTCAAGCAGTTGGCGCGAGAGATGAGTTTATCAAATAAATAATAAATAATAACTAATAGATTCCAATATATGACGTGATTGATTAATGATTGATGATGAAAGAAGTGCTTTTTGGTATATGAACTTGAAAAATACAATATATAAATATAAATCAAATTTTTAAATTTGTATACACATTATAGTATAGAAACGATTGATTGATTGATGATGAAAGAAGTGACTTTAGTATATGAATTTAGTGATATTTGGTAAAACTGTTTTTAAATTTATATAGAACTGATTGATTGATTGATTGACTGATTGCTTAATGCTTAAGATATCGCATTTAGTATACAAATAAAAAAATGTGTAATTCTGTGATTCAGATTCATAGATTGATGATGATTGATATTAACCGATTAAAGAAATTTCCTTAGAATTCGAATTGAATTATATTTGAAGAAGACTTGTATGTATATTGAAGAGATTTTGGACGCAAACGATAAAAAATAAGTGAATTATATTCTATTCTACTGAATAAATCAAACCAATCCCAATGTGATTATATGGGATCATATATCATGGGTTTTTAATACCTGAGCATAATTTGATAGACTTCAGTGCAGTTCGCGCACAATTTGCTCGATATCGATTCAGCATTGCTTAGCTGACAATTTTTGCAATTATGACTAAATGCTCCATATTCAATAATAGCAAATACTTATAGCACACACTGTAGCTACGAGCGTGTGTGTGTGTGTGTGTGTGTGTGTGTGAATGAGAAATGTGACTGGCAAAAAGGCAAACAAATTTTACGTTGATTATAATGTGTGGATGATTTATGAGATGAATGGGGGGCAGATGTGGGGGGTGGGAGGTGGGAGATGGAAGTAGACTGAGGCCTATGTTTGATGACGAATACAACATGTAATTCGCATATACATGACAAATGACTTGCCA
This sequence comes from Drosophila meridionalis, assembly GCA_035045145.1. NCBI lineage: Eukaryota > Metazoa > Arthropoda > Insecta > Diptera > Drosophilidae > Drosophila > Drosophila meridionalis. The sequence goes on along the minus strand of JAWNPG010000009.1, from coordinate 825,468 downwards.
TTTATGGGGTTGGCAAGAACAACGAATTGTGACAACGTTGACACAAATATAAAGAGCCAAATGTATCGATAATCGTTGTAAAATCAGAGTCGAAACCCATGAGAGCAACAGCAACAAAAATTAAACCAAGGGGACAGAGACACACAGAGCAGAGAGAGTGAGAGAAAGAGAGAGAGAGAGAGATCCGTGTTTGTATAATTTGTAATGAGAATTTGCAATGATTATTTTCATGTTGCAACTGCTTCACTGGCTGTTGCATGCCGCATAACTCGACCTAAATACTTAAATTGTGTGCGCAGCAAAAGATATCAAATATCCTTAAGTATTGAGTAAAAGTGAGTAAGTTGTTGATAAACTAGCAGATACCCTTTGAGAAAAGAGCCAGAGATGTTACGCTGAATGCATAAAACTTAGATATATCCATTGAGCATAAGGATTTATCAACTATTCGATCTATGCTGTTTGAGAGACAAAAACAACTCGTTGTTTCCATATAATTCTCTTCCAAAACTTTTTACCTTGTACACTCAATGGATCTAAATTGTTCTACATAAGTTATTTATATATTTCAGAATAAGAGATCCCATTCTCAAGATAAAATAGTAAGCGTGGTTACACTAAAAAATCAAATCATCGCATCGATTTTAATTGGTCATACGGAAAGGGATTAGGAAATGGAAAAAAAATTCGAATCATCGAAAAAAAAAATATATTTAAAATAATAATAAGTCTCTGTCTTGAATTGTTCACACGGACGGATGAATACTCAGCCAGGCGGAGGGACAAATGAGACACGCTTACGGATAGACGTATAAAAGAATGGTCGGATAAAACGACGGACGGGCAGGCGTAAGGGCAGAGATAGACGGACACTCAGGTAGACGGGTAAACGGACGAAAAGATGGAAGAACAAAACAGACGAACGGACAGACAGAGGACGGACGAAGAAATTAATATTTCAGCAGACGGATGGACAGTCAGTCTTACGGATAGGCGAACGAAAGAATGGTCTAACAGATAGATAGATATATAGAATGGTTTGACAGATAGATGGAAGGACAGTTAGACCGACGGATTGGCAAATAGAAATTTATATGGACAGGCATATGGATAGACGTAGGGACAAAGACAGACGCACAGATAGACGGATGGACAGAAGGACGGAGAAACAGACGGACGAACAAACAGATACTTCAGCAGACGTACGAAAACTCAGGCTAATGAATAGACAGACGAAAGAATGATCGAGAAAATATACGGAATATACAGAAAGATCGTCGGAGCGACGGATAGGTAGACGGATAGGTAGACAGACGGACTGACAGATATATCTCGATTGACTCAGCTTAGTACGACAAATCAAGTAGATATATAAACTTATATAGTCTGCCACACCTCCTACTGCCCCATTATAAATATTGTAACAGAGTCCTAACATTTCGATTTATCATTTTTAAAGAGTATGGAAAAGGAATGTAAAAAATTTTAAATAGTCAAAAAAATTATTAATAATAATAATAACAATAATAATTTCAAGAACACCCGACAAAAACTCTTCTGCTACACTACTTCAGTTTCATTGATATCACATAGATATAGTCGTAATATGCCTAGGCAAATGTCATTAGAAATGGATCCAAGCGCAAAAATCTAGAGTATTAAATGAACTTTTGTTTGCTTTGCTGATAATTAGAATTAGTTCGGAGTTAACGAAACCAAAGTGTAAATACAGGCAAATTTAACGAGCACACACAGAGACAGATATGTGTACGTATATGTATATGTATACACACACACACACACACACACACACACACACTTTCAGCCTTTGCTTTGATTGTGAGTTGCACATTTCAGGATTCACCTCATCCAAATGCCAATTTGCTTTGCTATTGCGGTCGTAAGGGTGTGCGTGTGTGTGTGTGTGTATGTGTGTGTGTGTGTGTGTGTGTGTGCCTGCCTTGGGATTGGCTAACCTTTTTACAATTTATAACAGATCTTGTACAATTTCCTACTCATGCTCTGGGGGCCACGCATACTTCCGCCTTTAAGCAGCAGCATTGTTGTTGCTGCTACTGCTGCTGTTGTTGTTGTTGGGTTTGATTTCCTGTTTTTGGGGCAAGCGCTTTTAGTTTGCCATTTAACAGACCGCAAGCACACATTCGTCACCTAAACTGAGGATTTGGCCAGCGGGCAGCGGCGAGTGCTGGACGAGCCTCTGGCATTTGCCTGCTTGTCGATTTCTGTTGTTGCCACTTACAAATTGGCTTCTGGCCACAAACTGCCCTCGTTTGGTCACAAGCAGCCGCAGCCGCAGCAGCTACAGCTACAGCTACAGCAGCAGCAACCGTATCTAATAAGCCAAAAGGTCAAACAGAGAGAAAGAAAATTGCGAGTCCAGAAAACGCTGCAATTTGGTGGACAAACAAACTTTGAATGCTCGGCACGAAGGACGCGGCACATTCAGTGTGCGAGGAATTCATTTTTTAATTTATATGTTAATCATGGCGAGCTGGCGAGCTGGTGAGCTGGAGCCAGATGAAGTCGCACAGTCGCACGATTTGATTATGAAAATGTCATGTAAACAGTCAACAAGGCTGTTGGCTAAATGAATCGAAGGCTGCCAACGGCTCGAATGCAATTTAGCCAGCTCATTGTCTATTTTGATTTCCGTTCTTTAATGAGCAGCAACAACAAGACGAGCAACAGCAGCAACAACAACAACAACAACAATCTCTGGCCGTGACAGACGCTGAGCCGCGGCGCGCCTTTGTGCGTTTGTCTGCTCGGCTCTCATCAATGCGTCTAACGGTGCGTATACGTAACTGAATGATAATCATTGAATACGAAATATATTGATTCATTCGGCAAATATTATATTTAATCTCAAGCATCAAAGTCAAGCAATGCCTCCACAATTCAATGGAATTCAATAAAAAATAAATTTTCGGTATATTTTTTCCTCTCTCTCTCTCTCTCTCTTTCTCTCTCTCTTTGTCTCTCTCTCCCTGGTCAGCCTCGACTAATACCATTAGCAATGTAATTCAGTAATTTGCTTGAGCTTGTTTATTTCTTTCATAGCTATTTATGTGTTTAACAAATAATATTGGAGCCAGGCATGCGGCAAATTGTGCACAATACTTGACAATTCTATGGCTGAAAGCAGCAAATAGAGCGCGAATGGTAATAAATAACAGTGGTGCAAATATGTATATGTACCTACAATATATACTTATATATACTCTTGATTCGCCAGCCTGGTGAGTGCCTCTTTAATGCAAACAAAATTAAAGCAGCAGCAGCAGCTGCAGCTGTGGTAACAGCCGTCAATACAATTTTGTTTATGTATATATTCTATATTATGTTCTACAACTCAGCAAATAAAGCGCCTTTCTATGTGAGTCTCATGCAAGAGAAGTAGCTGCCAACTGCTGAGACTTTCTATTGAAGTTTGAGCTGATACAGCAAGAGTGTTAGTACTTTCGATAATTGTATTTTAGCAGCCATTAAAGTTATCGATAACAATTAGTTAATAAATTGAGCAATAATGTATGCCATTTAAGCATAAATTACTTAAAGTTAGCTCAGATGTAATGATTTTTAAAAACAACAACTTTCTATTAAGACTTGAAGTGACACAGCAAGAGCATATAGGGAGCTGCTTTTCGATATCGATGTATTTCAAAATTTTTGCCTTTGAATCGGAAATTATTTAAAGTCAGTACGTAAAATATTTGACGAAATGTTAAAAATTTTAAATTTCCCTTAAAGACTTGAACTGACCCAGCAAAAGTATTGGTATTTTCGATAATTATAACATAGCAACTGTTGAGGTTATCGATAAAGATGTACTGTCAAAATATTTAAAAAAAATACTTGCCATTTAATTCAATATTTTTGTTTAATAAATCTTTATTGCCGCTCCTTGTCTTGCGACTCTACAGCGCATTTATAATTAAACCTTAACCTAATTTGTTGGCTAGAAGCCGGTATTTACATTATTTACAGTAGTAGTTGTTGTGATTATTAGTTATTAGTGTATGTGGTCCAACGGGTGAACCCTTTTTAGCCTTCGCCTATTGTTGTTGTGTGCGAGGTCAGTAGCCAGTTGATTTGGGTGCGCTAAGAGCCTGTCCGCGTACCTTGAGGAGTGACGTCCGAATTCAATATTATTTGAAGTCTGTTGAACGAGAAAAATAATTTGTAAAAAAAAATTTAATAAAACCTGAGCTCTGCTAATATTAAGCAATTCTATGGACATCGGCTACATAAGAGGGGGAAAGCTGCCGAATCCAGCTGTATTTACTGCGAAAATGCAATGGAAGATGCAGAGCGCACTTTCTTGAACTACAAAAGGTAAAGAGAAGGAAGCCGCAACTTGGTAAAAAGTGTAGTGAGATCTGTCTATATAAGAGTGTATAATGCAGTCTATAATATAGTCTATAATAGTATATGTAGCTTGGAGAAGGCTCTGTGATTTCGTTGTAATGGAAAAAGAACCAACTTGTTAACAATGCTTAATTAGAGCACATATAGGGGCTCACTCTTGAGGCATAACAGCAGGTTTGGGGCTAGAAGACAATCTTAGTAAGAGGAGATCTTATAGTAGGTAAGCAGCATTGCAGTCCAATATACAAGGTTAAAGGGAGAGCTGACTAATATATATATATATTTATTTATTTATTCAATTCAGCGCATAGCATAAAGTATTAAAGTCAAACCTGAATTGAGTAGATCCAGACTCAGCTCACAGCAAAGATTGAGCTATGTGCTATTTTCCTATATAATGGCATTGATGTAGTTTTCAATTAAAGTCAAAATTAATTTTATAACTCATCTAGTTTTTTTTTAATAATTAAATCTTTTGCCACTGCTCTTGTTTGGTCAGCCAGCCAGCTGGCAGCAGAAAGCCTTGGCTCAAAGGAGTTGTGCGATTTTCTTAATTGAACTCGCTGTTGGCGTTCTGCCTCTCCCTCTCCCTCTCTCTCTGTCAAAAGCCTCCAGCTGTGCGCTCGCTAATCAACCTTGACTGGCAGGCACAAATTATTTAAATGCATGTCAAGCAAAGATGAAAATGAAAATGAAAATGAAATTGAAATTGCTCAAAAGGATGTGAAAATTGCAGTTTTCTGCTTTCATTTTGGAGCAGCTAGCGGATGTCAGCAAGTGTTTGCGGTAAACCGTTCGAAATTAAACAAGATTCAAAGCTGACTTCAATCATAATGGGATTCGATCTGCCACTCCATCTCCCTCTCCCTCTCTCTCTATCTCCCTTTGACAATGGCAAAATGTTTGTTAAATGCCAATTGAGAATGTTTAAATTTCATTTGCATGCCATTAACTTCGAGTGTGTGTGCCGAGGACTAAGCACGACGCTGTTAGGCCACATTATTTCTATTGACTTCACTCAAGTTGATTTCAATTTGTCCACCTTGAGCAAACACTGGGAACAATTGTCTTTTATCTATGTGTGTGTCAACTAGAAAACTTTTGAAGTCGTTTCAAATTGTCGTTTTCATAGATTATATTGATATTTCGTCTACGCATTCATTTTCAATTTTCTCATTTTTCTTTCTTTTCTTTCTCATTGCAGGACGAGAAGAATCAGCTGCTCATCACGAACATTTGGCTCAAATTGGTAAGTTCGAAAGTCGTTTAAACTTTAAGTATTAAACAATATGGAAAAGAAGCATTACTCAAACCGAGTGGGGTTTCCCTCTCCCTCTCTTTCTCTCTGTGTCTCTCATATGAGTCTTGGCCAAAAAGATTTGTTGCCATTCGAGCCATAAATTTGCCTCGGCCTAAGGCCTCAGTGCAACAAATGAAATTGCCGCAATTTGTCAAAAGCCAACAACAACAAAAAATACAAAAAATACAAAAAGAGAATATAAATATATATATACACTGAGCAAAAAAGAAATGGCACTTGCCAAATTAGATGAGGGAGGGCGAGAAAGAAATCACTTAATAGCTTCAGAGATGCGTAAATTGCGTAAATGCCGCAAATGCCGTCAGCCATGGCATTCGTTTTCCCACTCGCTTTTCATTTGCCACGCCCATTTTCTATTCGCAATTTGCATATGCCAAAGCCGCAGCCACAGCCACAGCCGTTGGCTGAGCCCACAGAAATCCTTTCAATCCGGCGTCTTTTCGCCACGCTCGACCTGGGGCCCGCTGGCTGGGGGCAAAAGCAGTTGCAACAAATCAAAGGCTTTGCCACTTAATTGCCAAATCATGCGGCAACATAATTAGCCAGCAAAATGCTGATTTCATTCCATTATATACATATATATATATATAATGAATCCAATCTGAATCGATAATAAACTCAGCTCGTTCGAACATCATTTCTGCATATTTCCAGTAATTGCAATTGTCCACAGCTCAAATTTTCATGAAAATCACTTAAAACTTTGATCAAATATTTCGTCAAGTTGTGCATGAAATTAATTTTATATACTCTGTAAGTCTGGGGACATCGGGGAAGGAAGCTGGAATAGATTCCTAGACAAAGTTTAATTCTAGCTATAATTCCAATTCATATAATATATTCTCATTGCACAGAACTAAACGAGTCAAGTACACAATAATTATTACTATTATTTTTTTTTTTTTTTTTTTTTTTTTTTTTTTTTGTTGAACTGAGGTAGGAAAAAATGCTTTATGCACCGTCAGTCATGTCGTAACTTTGACCGGTGTGTCGGACTGCATAGCTGCTTACCGACTAAAAAATCCTCCTCTTCTGGGGCTCAAATCCACCTTGGAACCAGGAGATATCCCGCATTAACCTTCAAGGTGGAACCCCACAGTGTGCTCTAAATGAGCGTTGCCCTCTGTGTGCCTGCGTCCAGGTCATACTTCTTCCGCCGCAGAACCTTTTCGGCGAAGTCATAGACTTTTTTCCAAGCGTCTATGCTGCTGCACATTTGCTGTACTAATGTCTCTACTTTGACTTCACCTACTGTTTCTGCCAGGTCGATTCTTTCTTCCGACCATCTTTTGCAGTTGAAGAAGGTGTGTTCTGCATCGTCCATTGCATTTTCGCAGTAAATGCAGCTGGATTCGGCAGTTTTCCCCATTTTATTTAGGTACTTTCGAAAGTATCCATGTCCGGAGAGTAGTTGTGTCAAATAGAAAGACGTTTCACCGTGCTTTCTATTTATCCACTTCTCTAGATCGGGGATTATTTTAGCGGTCCATCTTCCATACCTTTCGCATGACCATCTCGCCTTCCACGAGACTATGGTTTGCTGTCGTATGCTCTTTGCCGCATGTTCTGAGAATTCTCCTCTTTGCCGAAGATTCCATATTTTTTTGCGCTCTTGGGCAAGCAAGTCAACCGGTATGACTGCTGCTATCACAGTCACGGCCGCCCCGGAGACTGTGCGGTACGCCGATGTTATCCTTAAGGCTGCTCTTCGTTGCACAGCTAGCATCGGTTTTCGCCTTACATTCGCCTTTAAGGTGTCCGCCCATACTTCACTGCCATATAGCAGTATTGCATTTGTCGCTTCCATGAGGAGTCTCCGTTTTCCTGCCGTCGGGCCGTCAACGTTTGCCATCAGTCTACTCAGAGACCCCGTTGCTGTCGCTGTTTTCCGCGTGGCATACTTCAGTTGTTCCCAGAAGGTAAGTTTACTGTCCAGTCTGACGCCTAGATAGTTCACTGTCCTCTGCGTCCTTATCAGGTTTCCGCTTACTCGCATCTCTATTTCAGTTGGGATCTGCTTCCCCGTGAACAGAAGTAACTCTGTTTTATGGGTGGCAAGCTCCAATCCTCGAGAGCTGAGCCATGTCTGTGTGCGGATCATGACTTGGGTAAGTCTCTTTTGGGCCTCTATGGTGTTTCTGGCAGTAATGACGGCTGCGATATCGTCGGCATAACCAATAAGGAAGGTGTCTTCAGGCATTTCCAGTCTTAGGATGTCGTCGTAGCTGATATTCCACAGGTCTGGTCCCAGGATTGACCCCTGTGCAGCTCCTCCAGTCACTCTGTACCGTTTTGTTCCAGTTTGCGTGGAGTACAGGAGTATTCGATCCTGCAAATAGCTCCTGATCATATTCATGAGGTACTCCGGTATCTGGAAGCGGTATTCCAAGGAAGTAAGCATATCGGTCCACCTTACACTATTAAAGGCGTTTTTAACGTCCAGCGTTGCTAGCAGAACTACCGGGCGCGAGTATGCATTTCCTCTTTGCGTAGCTCTGGCTGCCTGAACCACTTCATCGATGGCTCCCATTGTGGATTTTCCAGCTCTGAACCCATGCTGCCTGGGGCTAAGTCCTCCAGCAGCCTCTACTGCGGCGAGTAGTCTGGGTCTAATGAGCTTTTCTAAAAGCTTTCCAGCTGTGTTTAACATACACAATGGGCGATAAGCCGAAGGTGTGTTGGGATCGCCTTTGCCTTTGCTAATGAGCACCAGTCTCTGTTCCTTCCACGCTTCTGGGAATATCCCTTCTTTTAGACATGCGTTATACATCCTAAGTAGAAAAGTAGGACGTCCTGATGCTATCACCTTCAGTATCTCTGCCGGTATATTATCTGGTCCCGGCGCTTTCTTGTTCTTCAGGGAGAGAGCTGCAATATTGAGTTCTTCCTCGGTGAACTCTGGGACTGAACCATCGAACTCTACGGGTGCTCGCTCATGCGCCTCGTGGATGTGTGCTGGAAATAGTGTTTCCACTATGTGATCCATCGTGTCATCATCCACGTTTGGCACTGCTCCGTAGTTTCTCAGCTTCTTCATGACTATCTTGTAGCCAAGTCCCCAAGGGTCTTTATTTATATCATTGCAGAGCTCTTTCCACTTGTCATGCTTACTGCGTGTGATAGCAATCGACAGTTCTTTTCTCGCAATCTTGGCTGCTAACGCTTCCGTCGTGAAATTTCCAGAGCGTCGTGCCCTTGTTAGCCTTCTTCTACATTGTATGCATACTTTCCTTTTTTCTGCGATATCGTGGTTCCACCAGTACGCCTGTCGTCTACCTCCGTGTTTGCTGTGCGTTTTTGGCATCGATACGTTACACGCTCTTTCCATAGCTGTTAGGCTTCTTTCGACCACTTGCTTCGACGTCAATGTGCCGTCGAAATGTCGTTCTCGCCTATCTAATTCAGCTAGTAGTTTGCCTGTATCCACCTTACTTATGTCCCATCTGTGGGAAGTCTTTCTTGAGTATGGTGAGTGGTTTTGCTGACTGATATTCTGGAAATCATATGAGATATACTCGTGATCACTTCCCGTGAAGTCATCGAGTATCTTCCAGTCCTTTATCCGATCTACGATGTGTTCGGATCCAAAGGTTACGTCAGGTATTGTGCCTTCACATCCCGGCCTATGGAAGGTCGGTCTGCTTCCGCGGTTTGCTACCACTAACCCGGACCTAGCGGCCATATCCATAATTTTTCGTCCTCTAGAGTTAGTAGAGGACATTCCCCAATCTACTGCTCGTGCATTCAGATCGCCTGCCACAATGAAGGGCTGCCGTCGATCCACGAGGAGATCCTCGATTGCATCGAGTTTATTCTGGAAGGTGCTTATGTCATCGCTAGGGGTTAGGTAGCAACTGACTACTGCGACTTCTCTGAAGCGTGCGTAGACGTAGCAGTTTCCCATCTTGCTTTCTAGTGGCTGTTGTCCACTACTACTGGGGATCCATATGGCCGCAGTCTTGGTGTCGTCATCTAACCAAACTCCGTTCTCTTTTCGCTTATATTGCTCACTGATGATCACTATATCTATAGCATGTTCTGCTACTATCTGTGTCAAAAGTGCATCTGCCGTTTTGCTCCGGTGTAGATTACCTTGGAGAATTTTCAACATTTTGCTGTATTTTGTCGTGTGCTTGGGCATTTCTGCGATCCCGGCATGTGATCAACAGAAGTACGCCCCGCATCCGTGCAAATGCAGCATTTTGGTGGTTTTTTGCAGTCTTTCATCTTGTGACCTGATTCACCACACCTAATGCAGATGCCACCACCACTTCTGTCCGGCCCTGTGCAGTTGGTCTGCAGATGGCCGACCCCGAAGCATCTGTAGCATCTGCGGATGGGTTGACACATCCTGGGCCTAGCCCTGACAAAACCAATTTTAATGTCTGAGCTCAGCAACGTCTCCGCTAGTTGGCTTTCTAAAGTTACAAAGGCCCTTACTTGCTCTCGACTGTTTGGGGCAGTGACTTTTATGCGCAAGTCCACTGATGAATTATCAAGGACTTGTCGCACTGCCTCAGCCACCTCAGACTCTACAGTTAGTGAGTCTAGATCTCGGATCTCAACTGTAGCTGTAGGCTTTAACTCGGCTACCGTAGCTGTTTTCTTAACGGTAGCCTTTAGTTTTTCAACTAGTTCTGGTTGTAACTTTTCCCCTCTGCTCAGTTCTACAAGGAGTGCCCCGGATCGGGTTTTCCTTATGCCTCTCACGTTTGCCTTTTCGTCTTGTTGGATTGTGCTGCGTATGTTTCGTAAAACATCTACGTAGCTTTGTCCACTTTCAGGTTTTATGAGGACTGCTTCTGAGCGGGGAGGTTTCTTCTTCTCTTTTTTTGCTGGTTGTTTTACTACTTTCGGCTTTTCTGCGGGTGCCGAAGTAGTCTTTTCCGCTCTTTGTTTCGAAGTCCCTTTTCTGATGACTTTTTGCCACAAGTTCTGTTGTCCCTTGCAAAGTTTTTTGCCGGACTCAGACTCTAGGGGGCTAGGGGCTTGTCTCTTTTGAATGGTAGGTGTTTCCACCGTTTCCAAGATCCGTGCCTCTGCTGCTGGTTCTAATTGCTTCTGCTTAGTTGCTTCAGCTTCCAGCTTCTTCCAGGAGTTCCTGCAGTGTCCTAGAATATCGAGTAGTTCGTCTAGGTCGGATACCCCGCTTTTAACATCTAGACTGATGTTTTTTTGCTTAGCGACAGCGGTCTTTATACGCCGCAGCGCCTGGCGACATTTTAGAATGGCATCCTCTTCCTCGGCCCGGAGTTTCAACATGTACTCATGCCTTGGAGAGATTACCGCCTCTGCAACAGTGTTTGGGACACCTACTTCCGCCGCAGCGGTTTTTGGAGTTTCCTCCACACTTCTTGGCGCCTGTGCTACAGGGCTCCTTTGCATTTTTGAGCTTTTGCCAAAGCCCAGCCGTGGGTCCGTGAAACGGGCCTCACTTTCTTCTAGTGGAGTTCCACTGATTGTTTTTTTTGTTATTGGGGTTTTTCTAGATTCCATTTTAAGGGGTCCCGACTCCAAGCCGCTATCTTAGATCGGGTGTACAGTTACTCAAGCGATCCTCATGGTTATCTGTGCATAGCAGGGAGGCCATGCGAGGGTTGACGTTGGTCCTTATGGGAGTCAATGTTCAGAGCCAGGATCTTGCACAAATTAAGGATATATATCAACTTAAACCTGTACCACCAATGAAAATTCAGTTGGTGACGATCTTCGAACGTACTTGGAGGCCTGCCAGGGTTTTAACGGGACGGAGGCAGCTGCAGCATTGACCTAGGAGCCATTTCCGCAGGATGTCACTCCTGCTTACTGAGGTCCTAGAATGCGGCAGCTGTCAGCCCAGGGGCAAACATTTCAAAAATCGTGTATTTTTTCGAAGTCAGGGGTCGGTCAAAGATTTCACTTTAGTAAGTTCCATCTTTCTATTTCTTCTAAAGTCGCTGCACACATTAGTTCACGATTGGTCGGCTGCCCAATCGCTATCCAGTGGGGCCGATCGTGGAGGCTGTGTGTCAACTTGAATTACCAGTGACAAGGATTGCTATTGAAAGTCTCTAGACGAGCAACGTAGCGTTGCCTTGTTTTCGTAACCCCATCCCACCATTATTACTATTATTAGATCTAATATATATGCATATATATAAGAGATACTTATATGTAATATGGATATCAACACTTGCTGCTCAGACAGCACTCAAGACTTTTGCTATCGAATTAATTATAGTGCTCGCGTGGCCGTCCGGCCGTTCCAGTCGAGGGCAATCGGGGCGCCGTTTACGTATATATGTATATGTATATTTGAATGATTAATATTTGTAATTATGCGATAGGTAAATGGATAGCAATTGCTTGTTGTGTTGATTAATCGCAGCGATCAAATGCAAACGCACGACAATTTCTACACATTAGCAATGGGCAGCAAATCGATGCGCTAATCGCCTTAAGCGTCACAAAAGCAACAAATTTAATTACGATAACGGGCTGTGCGCCAAAAAGTATACGCACACCCACACACACACACTCACACACTCACACTCACACACACACGCAGCCATAAATGCGCACTTAACGATGATTGATGATTAACGCACCTTCCCGTCATTGCATACGGCCGATCAATGGGGCGAGGTGTGCGTGTGTGTGTGGGTATTAGAGACTGTTATGTGCAATTGGGTGTATGTGTGTGTGTGTGTCTGTGGTCACGGCTAATTGATATTTTGGTTGATTAAAAACCCACGGAATAAGCTCAAGCTTTGAATAAAGCAATTTGATGCGCTGCTAAATTTAGTTTGAATAGTTCAATTACAGCTCGAAAACATCAAGGAAATGAGATGAGTTTTTTGTATTTATTAATAATTATTTTCAATATATCATATAAAGTTCATTGTCTTAGTTTTTTTGTCTTTTCATTTAACAAGTTTTTTAGTCTGTCAGTCTATTAATCAATCAGTCAATCTGAATCCTCAATTTAGCTGCTCAATCACTGGAACAATTAGTATGCATGTTCATCAATCAGCGTGTCCATCAGTCCAACAGTTAATCAATCAGTTCAGTCATTCAATCAATCAATCAAACTTGTGAACCAATCACTTAAGTAAAAATAATATCTATCTGTGTATCAATCAATCAGTCAGCCCGTCAGTCAGTCTCTTCTTAACTCAATCAATCATACTGATTACCGACCACTCAAACAACCATGATGTCTGCCTATGTATCAGATAATGAGTTAGTCAATCATTTACTCAAATTGTTCAACATCAATCAATTAGTCAATTAATCAATAAGTCTATCAGGTAGTTGCTCAATCATTCAGTGACTCTCATCTAAACTGAATCAATCAAATTGATTATCAATCAATCAAACAACCATGGTATCTGTCTATTTATGAGTCAGTTAGTCAATCAAATTGTTAGACAGCAATCAATCAGTAAGACAGTCATTCAGTCTGTTAGGCAGTTGCTTGAACCACTTATTCCATCAGTCAATCATTCGACCTGTCAATCAAAGCAGTCAACATATCTGTAAGTCACTTAATTAGGTATTATTTCTGTCTGTCAATCCGCCTGTCAGTCATATTGTCTATGAGTCAATCAATCCGGTACAAACTTTCTCCAGGCACTTGCTCAATCATTCAGTGTGTCAGTCAAACCAGTCAGTCTCTCTGCATGATATATCGCAATCACTCAATCATTCAGTGATTTAGGCTTCAATCAATCAAATAAATGTCAGCAGTCAATCATTTCGGGCATCAATCAAACCAGTCAGTCTCTCTGTAAGTCATTCAGTCAAACATAGTGTCTCTCTATCACTCAATCATTTAGTCAGCAACCCAATCAATCATTAAGTCTTTTACTCAGTCTGCTTCAATCAATAATTCAGATACAAAACTCAGTCGCATCAACGTATTCGCTTCATACCTTTACACAATCGCATTACTACTTTCAATTTAAATCTCTGAAAAACAATAATGAAAGTCCATTTGGTTAGCATAAACAGTTTGCATCGTAAAATCCTTTCGTTTCGTTTCGTTTTGTATTTGCTTTAGTTATTCCACAAATGGACTCTAATTAATTAAGTCGGACGTCAGTGACAGAAATCCTTTTGTTCCTTGGCATTATGACCCACCCTCGGCTCCACCCCCTGCCCATATCTAAAGCAAACAAAGGGCCGCACATCAATTTACTATCTCAATGCATTAACATTTTCCTCTTTTTTGTTTCTCCATTTTATAGGAATGGAACGATATGAATTTGCGTTGGAATTCCAGTGAGTTTGGAGGTGTCAGAGATTTGCGTATACCGCCCCATCGTTTGTGGAAACCCGATGTGCTCATGTACAATAGGTGAGTGCAAAGCATTTCCTTGAAATATTGAGATAATGAATTGAAAAAATATTTACATAAAACAAATGAGATAGATCAATATATTGAAAAGAAAAAATGTCTGAAAAAATGGAAAATAAATCAATATAAATCTATATACAAGATTTTTTTCTGATGAAGTTTTTTTTATATATATTTGAAGTCTAGTAAAATTCTGAATCTGAATAGCTTTGTTAAGCAAATCTTTGGCTAGGAAATTATAGTAAAATCAAGTCAAAATGTAGGCAAATTGATAAAGAGTTTAAGTTAATGAGTTCGATTTCCAAATTTCAAATCGCAGGTATTCCAATAATAAATATAAACAGAAACTCCTAGAGTAGACGTTTGGAATCTCCGAGAGTATACTTCTATATACCTATATTATATATACAATTTTAATAAAATTGTAGATATTTGAACATATGTTAGATGCTCTAATACCAAACATATTCAGAATCTCCTAGAGTCATATAGACATATGGAATCTTCTTGAGTGTACCTTTATATAATATAGCATAGAAAACCAACTTTATCCAGAATCTCTCTAAGTATACATATATCTAGTAGATACCTGGGCCTACTTTCCCATTTCAAATCTCAGTTATATGAGCATACCACAGACTAGAGCCACAAAATGCTGTAAGCAGCTATAAGAATATGATGTGAAGATATACTTCACCCAAAATCAGTCTAATTCGCAAGCATATCAAACCATCAGCACGGCCTGCCGGGTATTTCCTAGTCGAGCATTGCCAACTTGAGCATTTTTACTTATTTTCCACGCTCAAAAAACCTTTCAAGTTTCCATTCTCGCTAGAATTGCGATTCCCTCCATTTTTTTATTCTCTCAAATATTATTTACACTTTGATTTAAGCTGCGAATCGAATCGAAGTCTTGATTTATGCACGGGTATTATTTAGGAAATGGCTTTCACTTACTTCTCGACTGATTAAGGCCCAAAAGATGCGTCTAATAATATTAGAAATAAGTGTTAACAGGGGTGGACTACCTGCAATTGATAAGAAAAAAGAAGAGAAATATATATATATATATATATATATATATATATATATATATATATATATATATATAATAATGACATCAATGCGGAGACAGGCAGTAAAAATGATTGCGACTCGATAGCGAGTTGATGCCACCTGAATTGGGGCAGGTGTTGACGTTGCCCACCTGCCCCACCTTGATAGACGGCAGCCAATTCAATTTGAGTTTCGACTCTGTTGTCTTTCGGTTCTCAGCTCCTTTTATGGTCCCATACGATGCTTTATAATTCTGCCATAAAAAAAAAAAAAACAGAGAAAGAATGAAAAAAAGTCGAGCGATTATTGTTGTAGCCGTTGCTATTATTGTTGTTATCATTATTGGCTTTGTGGCTGAGGCTTTATTGCTTTATTCATATAATTTTATTTGCATTCGCAACTTTTGTCTCTCTCGCTCTCCCTCTCTCTCTCTCTCTCTCTCTCTCTCTCCCTGTCTCCCTCTCTCCCTCTCTCTCTCTATCTCGCTCCTTTGATAATAACGAAATTGTGTTTATTTTGGAAAAATCCTTTTCATGTTTATGAGCTGCCATTTGTTTGCCAGCGTTTCGGCCTCGTTCGGCCCCCTTTTGGCCCCCCTTTTCCACGCCCTTCTCCTTCCGCTCTTTTGTTGTTATCAATTTTATTGTGTAATAGCGCTATCCTTTTTGCTGGCCACGCTCAAGCCCCAATTTATCCCAAATTGTGTGTGCGTGTGTGTTACATATATGTTTATGTATATGTAAATATGTTCAAATTTGCTAAAAATTACGTGAGAATACACTGAAAACAATTTGTGAGAGACTTTACAATTGATGCACCTTTTTATGCGCATTTAATTGAGCGTAAAAATATATTCCAAATTATTTTAAAAGCAACAACTTTATTGACCGTCATTAAATACAATTAATTAAATGATGAAACAAAAAAAAATGAATGAAAAAATAAAAAAAAAATTGAATTGAAATATATAAATAAATCATAATAATTATGAATTGTGAATGAGGCGGCATACTTAGAGTTGAATTACTCAAAGCTGAAAAAGAGAGAGAGATGGGGGGGAGAGGAAGAGTGAATGAGCGAGATAGACAGAGACAGAAAGAGAGAGGGAAAGTGAGAGAGAGGGAGAGAGAGAGCGCGAGAGTGAGAAGGAGAGAGTGAGAGGGGAAACAGTGAGTAAGAGAGAGAGAGAGAGAGAGAGAGAGAGAGAGAGAGAGAGAGGAGAGAGCGAGAAAGAGAAAGAGAGATAGAGAGAGCAATAGAGAGAGTAATAGAGAGAGTAATAGAGGGAGTAATAGAGAGAGTAATAGAGAGAGAGAGAGAGAGATGAGTGAGCGAAAGATAGAGTCAATTCATCATCTGCGAGGTCTGCTCAACAAATATGCCGAATATTAAGTAATGTCCTGTTGTATGTTCTAAAATATCCATTGTTTCGATATTAGATTTTCATCGTTTAGATTCAATGCTAGATAAAAAAAATAACGAACAAAATTTTGTTGAACTGTCAGCCGTATCACATCATTGCCAAGAAACAGCAGACTCATGATGACGCAGCCAACTTTTGCCACCAATATGGTCACCCTGCGACTGTTTTTCAGCTTACTAAAGAACTCAAGTTTATAAATAGAGGAGATAAAGAAGTCGCAGCTAAAGCAGATTTGAAATGCTTAAAGAATGGGCTGAAAACATTGATACAAGAATTTTATAATATCAGAAGGGCTTTATTGAGAAATGGATAAAAGAGATATTCCTGAATAGATACAAAAATTTAACAGAAAATTTAAGATTTGCCTTACTTTTTAAACACACCTCGCACAGTTGCCCTAACTCACTTCACATCCCACACTCGGCTGAAGTATTCGGGAATTGTTTTGAGTGTACTCACGACTAGCTGAATTGATGAATTTTGCATATTTGTGTGCAGCTCTCAAAGTTGGCCAAAAATTCGCTTTAAAGCTAAATATTTTTTGCGATTTTTTTATTATTTTTATTTTTTAGCTGTGGTCCGGCAAAAAAAAAAGTGTATAATCTATTGGCTGGCAGCTGGGCGAATAGTCTTTAAATTTCAGTTCTGTTTTTATGGCAAATAATAAAGAGAGCGAAGGCTGGAGCAGGCCGAGCAGCTGGCAGCGCAGTAAACGCACAAATTTTAATGCGTATTTGGGCAAGTTTTATGACAAAGTAAATGACTTGCTGGAACAATGGCCGAGCGGCCGGAGGAGCAATTAAGAGGGGGGCGGCGCACTCTAAAAGGGGCGACACAATGCCGAATTGTAGCAGCAGCAGAACAACACACACACACACACACACACTCACACACACACATTTTATGTTAGCTACTTGCATGTATGTGAGGGGCGTGGGCGGGGCGCAGTCTCAAGATGGCTGAGATTTTGATGATGTGACTACAATAGATGGCACGCCCGGCATAATGAATCATAATTTAACTGTTGACATGGCCAGGCAGGCGTGGCCGGGTGAGAATAATGACAGTGCGCAGTACAATTCACAGCTGCGACAATTGGAACGCTTAACGAATATACCCGCCAGTGGAGCCAGCAAATGGACTGGGTATAATTAATAAATATTAAATAAGTTTTGCCAGCGCTAAAAATTGAACCGTACAAAATGAGCAAACGCCGCTCACGCGCCGCAATGCCTATAGATTAATCATTAATCAGTGCCAGGCCAAGGCACACACACCCACACACACCCACACACACCAACACACATATATACAGCACAACGCCGCGCAGCTGGCAGTGCAAAAATGATTTATGCTCGAAAGTATGCTACATAAATTTCCATATGCGGCGCGCCAAGTAGCCGACTGTAAAAAAGGGTCTTATTAAAAGCGTCAACGTGGCCAGCACAAGATTCTAACACACACACACACACACTCGCTCTCCCTCTCTTTCTCATACACACACTCACCCCTCCACACACTCATTTGATATTTAAAGCACTTCCACCCATGACTTATGCATTGCCTTTGCATTCTGCTTGCAGCGCGGACGAAGGCTTCGACGGCACCTACGCCACCAATGTGGTTGTGCGGAACAATGGCAGCTGCCTGTACGTGCCGCCCGGCATCTTCAAGTCCACGTGCAAAATCGACATCACCTGGTTCCCCTTCGACGATCAGCGCTGCGAGATGAAGTTCGGCTCCTGGACCTACGATGGCTTTCAGGTGAGTGCCCAAGCAACAATCTATATATAATCTCTCTCCATATATACATATATATTTATGTATATAACAATGTGTTCGCCTGCTACGGGCAGCATATCATAAATATGCTGTCAGACGCTCGCAATTAATATAAATCCCATGCATGAGTCAGAGCAACACAAAATATTACAAAGAAATTAATTTTGACTCAAGAAAGAATCAAAAGCAGAAGTTGTAAGGCAAGCTGATATTGATGACTTTTGGCAGAGTTTTATTGTGCAGCTAACAGATCTGAGAAACGACTTGGATATAGTTATTTCTTCGTCAGTCAAATGTCACGCCCCTGTGGGCGTAGATTTCCATTTATTTTGGAATATAATATCAATAGTACTTTAAATAGAATAGAATTCGTAGAAAACAACATAGAGTTAGATCGAACCTAGTGGGCGTATATATGTCATACATTTTTCGTCAGTTTGTGTAGGATCTTCATACTAACTTAAAGATCAAACATAGCTCACACAACTGTAGATAATATACTGGTTCGCCTAAGTAGGCATAGATATATCAGCCATCCCATTTCCCTCAGTAGGCATAGATATATCAGCCATATCTGTTTGATCATGGATTGCATACAATGGGGATTGTATTTCTGGCATTTTAAGTAACAGAAGTTTCTGAGATACCGGAAATAGCATTTCCCAATTTGCCACGCCCCTAGTGGGCTTATGGGAAAAATTAGTATATTCATGAGTATATTCATGGATATATTTATGAGTTTATTAATGAGTATCTGCATGTGTATATATACAAGTAAGTCAATGAGTACATTTATAAGTATTTTCAAATTCATAGGTATATTCATGAGTATATTCATGAGTATATTCATGAGTATTTAAGGAGTATTTTCATGTGTATATATACAAGTAAGTCAATGAGTACATTTATAAGTATTTTCAAATTCATAGGTATATTCATGAGTATATTCATGAGTATATTCATGAGTATATTCATAAGTCTATTCATGTGTATATATAGAAGAAAGTCCATGAGTATATTCATAAGTGTTTTTATATTCATAAGTATATTCATGAGTATAGTCATAAGTATATTCATGAGTATATTCATAAGTCTATTCATGAGCATATTCATGAGCATATTTATGAGTATATTCATGAGTATATTCATGAGTATATTCATGAGTATATCATCCAAACTGCAAGTTTTTACCTTCCCTAATGCCACAAGGGTTTGCATTCATTCGGACAGACGAACATTGCACAAAACCAATTAACTCATTTCACTGCTGTTCATTGCCTTCGTTCAGTGCGATTTGAATTTGTTTCTCGCATACAATTAAACATTTGCAAATTATATTTAGCTATTGATAAAGCTGGCAAATTAATTTAAATAAGTCGCCATCGATGCTAACATCAAGATGTCGGCTCACAAATTAATTACAGCGGCGCTTGATTTATTTTCCTATTTACTTTCGATAAGGGCGCTCATTAATTATGTATGTAAAATATACAAACATAAATATGTATGTATCAATATATGTGTATATATACTACCGATATATGTATATACATAGAGAGTTTCGTTAGAGTTAGTTGAATTTATGACAAATTGCATTTGCTGCCATTTGCGACTCTTGTCCGATTTCATCGGCAATGAGTCAGCGAATTCATGAAAATAAACTGTTATTGCGTTAATAAAGTGACCATGGAGCAGGACACGAGTGTGTGTGTGTGTGTGTGTCAACGGCAATTGGCCAAGAGAAGAATATAATTGCGACAAATTTAGACGGTTTAGCCAGCTCTGAGAGTATCAGCTGATTGGACGTAAGTCGATGATGATGGAGTGTTTTCTTGAACGAAATATATTGAGAGACATGAAATGAATTCGCATTGGATTAGGTACTATAAAAATACAGATAAATGTGTGTGATATATTTATATATTTGAAAGCTCGAGTTAAAGACAACATAGAAAATCTAGGGAGAGTGCTCGGTAGTGCTTCACAGTGCTGGGTTGTGTTGAGGTAGTACTCGGTAGTGCTGGGTAGTGCTGGGTAGTGCTGGGTAGTGCTGGGTATTACTCGATACTGCTCGGTAGTGCTGGGTAGTGCTCGATAGTACTGGGTAGTACTCGGTACTGTTAAGTAATGCTCGGTAGTGCTATGAAGTGGCTGACTAGTAGATACTCGAAGCCCTAAACAAAGCAGTTGCTCTTCTAATCTAAATACAATTACTTGAACGAACAAATCTGTATATTTACATATATAGATATATATATATTCATGAGCTGAAATATATACTCAACACTGTAAAAGACATTATGAGATAAACGTACCAACATACTTTATCTCTCATTCTCTCCCCCTCTCCCTCTTCCACTCTCCCTGTCTCTCGTAAACCGATAAAAAAAAAAACACTCACACACCCACAACCTTAATTCGTATTGTGCAACATTTAATTAGAAGCTGATTAATGCAATTTGGATTGGCGTCAAATTGTTAACACTCGAGTAAACTAATGGCAAACGCAATTTATTTAAATAATTTAATTGTGCACGCGTCCACAGTTCAATTGGCCAGCGCTGGAAGCTGTCCGCCGAGCGCCATTGACAAATTAACAAACATTTATTTAAATAGTTCAATGAACAGGCGCAACAACAGCGCCAGGCCGCACATGAGGCGAATGCGAAAATATCCTGTAAGATATGCGCGAAATGAATGGGAATTCATATGTGGGAAAAACGAGATAAAGAATGATAAAGTCTAGTGACGAGATCTGCTTTAAAGTAGAGTGAAAACTAGTTAGTTGTTCATGAAGATATATTTTGTGAGCTACAAACTGAATGCGATCAGACATAAGATAACTTGTGTCTATGTGTTCATTTACATTTTTTAAGTCCAGCTTCTCTAATCTTAGCATAGCATCCTGCTTTCATGGACCTCTACAGTCTGGTTGAGCTTGAAGTTATTAAAAATCAAATATTGAACATTGAAATCGAATTATCGAAAATAAAACATCACATATCGAACATCGAACATTGAAAGTCGAATATCGAAAATCAAATATCGAACATCTAATATCGAACATAGAAAATCGCATATTAAATCCTGAATATCGAATATTGAAAATCAGATATATATATAAAATAAAGAAAATTGAATATTAAACATCAACATTGAATGTCGAGAATCAAAACAAAAATTGAATATTGAATATTCTAAATCGAATAGCTCAAATCAAATATCAAAAGCCCAAATATCGAATATCAAATATCACATATCGGATATCGAACATCTAGTTTTAAATATTAAAAATCGAAAATCAAATGTGGAGAATCATTATCGAATGTTGCAAATCGAATGCAAGAAATCAAATACCGAGTAACCAATATTGAAAACCAAACATCGAACATTGAATGTTGAATGTCGAATATATGTAGGTTTTAAACCAACATAACTCTTCGAGTACACCTCGTATATGCAAAGCATATATAGTATGTGAAGCCAAGATTATGTTTATTTATTTAATATTTATTATGTCAGTTATATTAATATTTAATTTAATATATGTACACATATATATATATATATTATATGAATAGCCCCAGCGCATATACCCAACGTCGAACATCAATTAATATTATATAAAAAATAAATAAAATTAATTTATTTAACTCTCCACAATAATTGATGCTACACATAATTGTGTTGGGCACTGATTAAATTATTTAATCAATATAGGGCTTAAGCGCGAATCGAACTGGCAGCTGCATTAAATGTAAACAATACAATTGTATTTAATGGCAGCGATAATTAAGGCTGACGCGTTGCCAAGCACACACACACGCACACCTTTAGTGACTTCTAAGAAACACACACAAACACACACACACACACACACAGACACTCAGAGGGAGCTTGAGCATATCTCATTTGCCGCGCGCGTAATTCGTAATGCCGGATATCCGGCATTGGCAAGCTATAAATGTTTTGCATTCAGCTGACCTCAGCGTAGCCTGAAACCTGAAATATGCATCAATTTCCTGCAATGGGCAAAGCCAAATGAATGCAACTGAAGCCGAGCATAAGGCGGGCGGGAATCGGGCTGATGCTTTGATAGCGTTGACTCATATAAATCGAAATTGGAATATTTAAATCGGCCTTAATTAGTTAATTGGCCCGGCCGGCCGTCGGGCGCATTATAATAATTTATGCTCACGGTTCTTCGACTCGTAAATGAAGTCGGGAGTCGATTGCAAGAAAAATGTAATTCGATTAATTAAATTATTTATTTATGAGGCGTTACGGTTGAGCTAGCTGCGACTAGCCGATACCCAGTGCTGCTGTCAACTGGTAGCATTGTGGTCCTTAGGATAGTTGGCCGTCAGGCATACCCCACACCCTCAGCCCCGGTCAGCATAATGTTTATCCGCATTATTGTTGCTTGGAAAAATAAAAATCAATTAAGTGCTTGGGCGAGTGAAATGCCCAAAAATGCAAATATTTCAGTTGAGCGCACAATTTATAATGCCCACTAATACAGACAGACAGACAGGCACATACACACACACACACACGCGCGTATATTGAAAACAAGTAAGAGTGCTCTAGTCGAGACTGCTCGACTAGGAGATACCCTGAGCCCTGTGAAGCGAATGGGGCGTGGCATCCAAAATCTAAAGATTACGTAATCTCCTTGTGCATTAGCCTTTTATTATGTTTTCTAGTTAATGTATACAAATTATATACCTAACAATAGATTACTTAAAACACAGCTATGTTTAAAACAACTCAGAGTTAGAGGGGAAGTCGAAGTGCTAGTCGGGCTTGCCTGACGAAAACGCAGATACGGACTGTTAAAGTCCTTGATATTTGCACATATGAAGACTTGCTTTACATTTGCTAAATGATCTTTATCTTAATGATCGTTATAATAATTAATAATATATAAATTGTAGATATATTATATTTACATTAAATAAACATTAAAAGTATAACATTTACATTTTCGCTTAACATACTTAACTATTGTAATACTTACCAACAGACAGAAGAAGAGGAGAAGCACCGTGCTGCTCTAGACGACTGGCCACCAGAAGATGAAGAATGCGACTGAAGCTGCGCTGCAACAGGCTTGCCTTTATATAGGGCAGCGACAGCTCCACTCATCCTCTTTCTGAGTTAGTCTTCACACTCGATCATTAGGCGACCAAGTGTGAAGACTGACTCAGAAAGAGGCTAAAGAGTTGAGCTTGACTTGAGTGGAGCTGTCTTCCCCTCAAGTCGAGCTCAACTGTTAAGCCTCCCTCTATCAGCTAGCGACCAATCAGAGTATATTCTGCTGCCTCTGCTGCATACATATGCAAACTAGCAGCAGAAAGTGCTCTGATTGGTCGCCTAATGATCGAGTGTGAAGACTGACTCAGAAAGAGGCTCAACAGTTGAGCTTGAGTTGAGTGGAGCTGTCGCTGTCGCTGCCCTATATAAAGCAAGCCTGCTGCAGTGCAGCTTCAGTCGCATTCTTCATCTCTTGGTGTTCAGTCGTCTAGAGCAGCGCGGTGCTTCTCCTCTTCTTCTATTTGTTGGTAAGTAATAAAATACAATAGTTAAGTATGTTAAGCGAAAATGTAGTTATAAATGTAGTTATACTTTTAATGTTTATTTAATGTAAATATAATATATTTTAAATTTAAATATTATTAATCAGAGCACTTTCTGCTGCTGCTGCTGCTGCTAGAAGCAGCTCTTCAGATCTTCAGCTGCCTTTATATAGGGCAGCGAGACTTTCATAATTTATACATAAACAGAATATTTGATTCAAATATTATAGCTAATTCGGCCAAATTGAGTTAACACAATGAGGCGTATACTTGATATAAATGATTTACTGTTACTTAATATTTGATAATTAATATATTTAATTTCTTGAATTATTAATTTTAATATATTAAACTGAAGGCGCACACCGAATTAAGCTAAACGAGCCCACGCTTCACTCGACTACTTCCATTTATGCTTATACTTAATATTTCATACAAATTCCAACTCTTGCGTAATGCATTATAGCCGCATTTTGTATGTAAAGCTGGCAAATCGAGGCAGTTCCTTGGGGGCGTAGACTTTGTATTTTGCCAACTAAATGTAAGTGCATATTGAGCGGATTAAGTTGTAGAAATTTTCAGGCTTTAATGCTTTACAAGGAAAACATAAATAAAGATTTCAAATATTTAAAGATTGATTTTTGAAGTATATATAAAATATATAAAATACAAAAGAAGCGCCTTAAATAAGAGATAGATAAAAGGCAATAATATAGTAAAGCACATTTGTTACTATATGCCCATATATCCAATCATTTTCTGCCCTCATTTACAGGGTATAGGCCTAGTAAGACTTTAAGTAATGGCAAAAACTTGACTTTAAATCAAACACAAAGCAACACTCACACAAGCAATTACAAAAAAAAATAGTCAAAGAGCTCATGTGCCAATCTGCATGCACAGAGAGAGGGAGACAGGGAGAGTGAGAGGGAGACAGAGAGAGAGGGATATATGTGTATGAGCTAAATGCAAATATGCAGTTGTATGTGTGAGTGTACTCTAATCAGCAAAATTTCATTGGCAGAAAAACTGGCAGCCAACTTGGCATAGCATGCCAAACTCAAGACATGCACACACACACACACACACACACACACACACGCACACACACACACATATGCAGTGACTCGTCACATACCATCGCACAGTGCATTAATTTGCATGGTAAGACGCGGACATGGGAAGGCCAACGAGCCAAAAGTTTGCTGCCAACTCAAAGTCAGCGCCGGAAGGAGAGTGTGTGAAAGAGAGAGAGAGGGGGGGGGGGAGAGTGCAGAGACAGAAACGAGAGAGTGTCGATTGGGGTGTGGGTGGCGAGGCTGTTCAGGCCGTAACCATCTCATAACCATCTACGCAACATTGTTGCCACCATTCTCTTAGCCCGGCACACATTTTTTGGCACACAAAAGTTGACACGTAAAATATTAAAATAAAAAAAAAATAGAAAGCAGGAACGTTAGCTTGCAACGTTTTTCAAAAGTCGTGTGCAGCCTCAACTATGCGGTTCACACACACACACACACACACACACACGCACATAAAGCAAACTGCATGCATTCCGCGTCTTGTGTATTAAATATGCCAAAAAGGCCAGGCAACCAGGCAGCTAGTCGGCCAGGATGGATGCCAGAATGCGTTCAGCTTCCTTGGCTCAAGCTAAAGAAAATGCCAAAGGAATTACACAAAAAAAATAAAAAAATAAAAAAAAATAGAAGAAAATATAAAAACAGATTTGGCACTAATATAAGATCTAAGCAGTCGTTAATCTCTGCCAACAAGGCCAGCGCCGAGGCTTAAAACAATTTACACCAACAAACTGTATTTCATTAAATATACCCTGGAAATACTAAGTGATATTAAAGGAAATGTTGTCTTGAATGATACAGCGTAAGCGTAAGCTCAATGTCATTCCAGCTCGATGACTGGCAAAGCAAAAGGTTTCATTAGAGAGGCGCATCAACTTTCAAACATTGCTAAATTTATACTTCACATAAATAGATTTAAATTAATATATAATCAAATGGCATATAATACCTAATATTTTAGTAATCAAATTTTATCGATAATTTCAACAACTACTTGACTTATTTTTATCGAAAATAGTATCACTCTTACTTGGTCAGTCTGCCCTTAAAGGAACAAACTCCAGCTATGAGCTACGGCAAGTCTGACTAGACGAAATCAACTAAATGTTATCGATAATTTTAACAGTTGCTCAACTATAGGTACCATGCTGGGTCAGCCTATCTTTAAAAGAAAAACCCCATCTATATAGAAACTATAAGGGTCAAATGGCAAATTTTATTTAAATTATCGATAACTCTAACAACTGCTGAGCTACAGGCATTGCTAATGACATCTCTATTATGTCTTTAAAAGAACAAACTAAATATATGAATTGTGCTGTAATAAACATATGTAATAAACATAGGAATAATATAGTATATAAATGTTAATTCTATAGAATTCAAATGGTATATATTTTTAAACATATTAAAATTTTAATGTTATCGATAACTTTTGTAACTGCTGAACTATTGCTTGGTCAGCCTGTCGCTGCTTCTCAGTTATGGACTGCGCTCTAATGAGCATAGGAATGTTATACAATATATAGATATTATTTAATCTATTAAGAAATGGAAAAGGAAATGTCAAAGCCTATTCGATATGTTTACTATCAAGTGTTATCGATAGCAACAGCATGTTGTTAAGGTGCATTATATGAAGTATATATCAAATTTACAGACTTATAGAAATATCTTAAAATTAGTAAGAATTATAGAGGATGTTGGAATTGGAGGTGATTCCCAGTAGTCATCTCAGACTCCATTTTACTTTCCATTATTCCAACGCCTCAAATAGAGCTTTGCAAGTGTAGCAGACTCAGGCCAACTAGAGCTCTTTTAAGTAATGTAACTGCATGATCAGACCAGAGAACTTTGGAACTAAAAAATCAGGTGGTTCGAATCTTTCGATGTCTATCATATCTTGCAAATAGATTCATTAACTTAGTCTAAAGTCGGCATGAAGAGAAGCAACTTATTAAAGTTCAAGGCAAAAGAATAAATTTATATTTCATTTAATAACAGATTTTATATATAGATTTTGTACACAGATCTTTAGAGTGTGCGCTTGGCTCTACTGCCATTGTCAGGTTAAGTGTTGGGCTTTTGTCGTCCGCTGAGGCACTAGCCGTGGCCTTTCGACATCTTGGCAGATGAAGGACAGCCACACCATGGTTAAGTTCGAGTCTTTGGTTTTCACATACAATTTGCGATGCTCAAAAGATGCTTGTGCGAGGAGACTCTATAAAAATCTATATATAGTATGCCAGAGTGTACATAGACTTCAGTCAGCTGTTCCTGTGATGTGAATCAGAGTCGAGGCGTCTGTTCGGGCTGCCCAAGCTGAGCTGCCTTGCCTAAGTCTGTGCAGACTTAAATGAATCCAATTATAATGCATTGATTGACATTGATGCAGGCGTGCACCGAAGCCATCAAGTGGATATTAAAACTAAATATTTAATCTGCCTGAGCCGTGCGAAGTCGGAATTTATACTCTTCGAATCATAGCACGCAGCAAAGCTGCTTAGCAAAATATCATATATATATGAAATATTGTTTTTATATATTCAAGTTAATCAAAAACAAATACGAGAGAGGAAGAGAGAGAGGGAGAGAGGGAGCGCCCATGACAGGCAACAAAACGTGGCAGTCCGAGCTGCTCTCGTCGTCCTCGGCCTCGTCCTCGTCCTCGTTCTCGTTCTCGTTCTCTCTGCTGTCAAGTATTTTAATAATATCAACGTAAATATTACATTTATCAACTGGCAAAAGGGCAGAGCCAGTGGCTGGGGCTGGTGCTGGGGCTGGGTCCAGACAAGCCAATGTCATGCCCAGCTGCGGCCGGGCGACAGCGCACCTGACGTATCAGAGGCGTTGGATGCTGTCAATCGAAACGAGTTGTTGGGCTTAACGGGCGATATGCGACAGTCGACATGCTTAAATCAATATGCAAAAGGGGCGGGGCGGGTAGGGGGACTGAGACTGGGTAGCCCAAAAACTTGATAATCAGACGGCAGTCGGCAGTCGGCAGTCGGCAGTTGGCTGTGGGGCAACTGGCAGCCATTTCAATTTATCGCCGCCTTAAATCGAGCACTGACAGCGCCAAAGTTTATTCAATAAATCCTTTAGCCAAAGTTATTGACAAAGCTTTTAATTGCTTTCGAAAATGCCGGCGCGCGATGTCAGCTAAGCCCACCCACAGAGGACAGAGGACAGAGGACAGGCCCCAGTTTCAGTTCCCCCAGTTCCCCCTCTGCCTCTGCAGCCTCCCATGTGTTTGTGCCACGTTTTTAACTAATTGCAATAAAATTTTTGGCGCTCCGCTTTAATGTCAAAACCGTTAGACAGTTCGTCAACAACAAAGACAAAGGGCGGAACAACACGCCCTGCTACACGCCTTGCTAGGGTATTCACTGACATCGAGACATCGAAATATTAATGCATATATAACAATCTTGGCTTTAGACAAGTCAATTCTGCTACGAGATTGTCTAATCTTGTTTAGCGCGCTCCCTCCCTCTCTCCCTCTCTCTCTTTCTCTCCCTCTTTCTCTCCCTGTCTCTTGCTGACATTGAGTGGCAAATCTGTAAAAGTGAAATGCAAAAATGGCTTCAGCAGCGAGCCGAATGACATTGCCAGTTGAGCGTCGGTTTATTGAAATGAAAGTTTGCCTTTGACTCCTGCCAGAGATTCGAAATACGAGATGCGAGATTCGACTCTGACAGCGCATGTGACTCTGATTTTGCATGCGAATGGAGCGCCATTAGCGGCGATTAGTTGTGCTGGCATGTCATGGATGTCAGTTGGCTCTGCATTATAAATGAAGTTCAGGGAGAGTCAGGAAAAAACTCAGTAGCATCAAATCTGCATTGAATCTGGGCACACTTTTAAATCATTTTCTCTCTCACACTCCAACTCTAACTGAGCCGTGATTATTTCGTGGGCGGCTTATGCCTAGTGCCTTAAAAGGTTTATAAGTTATGCCCAAAAGGGTCAACAACTCGCTGGCGCTGGCGCTGCCGCCATGGGGAATTGTCAGCCGGGCTGAGGCTCGGCTCGGCTCGTAAAGTACGCACAAATGGCCAAGGCAAAAGGGCACGAACGGCTCTGTGCCGGACGTGCTTGACTCTCATAATAGATGGTCAACACGTTGTTCGCTGCGAACAGCTCTCAGCTCTCAGCTCGCAGCTCTCTGGAGCATTTTTGGCAGTAAATGGACCGCAGGGCCGCAGCCACTTACCAGCATTGGCTTTGTGCCGATATACTCCTTAGTTTACGCCGTGCCATGTCGAACGCACGCACGGAGTGTAATCAATATCAATTAAAGGTGCCCGCTGCACTCGCCAAGTGCCAACTGCTCGTTGAACAGCTACGAATTATGGCCTCTCGAGCTGAATGCATTGATCCCAAAGAGTCCACAACTAGACTCAGAGATTTCTATCTATATATATAGATAGAGAGAATCAATAGCAGCTACATTTTCGATTTCCGTCATCAGGAAATCTCATCTCGCCTGGGGGCCATCATCAACACTCCACAAGCACAGCATCAATAATTCAGCAGGGCAACAATTTGAATACTGCCAGAGATAAAGATACGACTCCCTAATTGACTAAGCCACAAAAATCAAAGTAGGGAAAGAAGATGAAGAAAAAGGGGAACTATATATGCTGCACACGTCGCTGTTTTTATGCTCTTGTCAAGAGTAGGTCTCTGAAAGTCAATTGTCTTCACCATTTGTTAGAGTAGAGCCCTAGATTCATGGTCATGGGGTAAAAACTCTTTAGTAATCTAATCTATATTCTATGAATGAGAACAACGAGCCCTCTATGCTGTACTTCTCTGTCAGTAAATCGAGCAAAGGATCAATAGAACAGCCAATCTATCAATTAATCTATATGTCAATCAATCAGTCAATCAATCAATAAATCAAATAGTCGGTTAATCAATCCGTTACTCAGGTTGTTAATCAATCATTCGTCGAGTCCTTAAATCAATAAATCAATAAGTCGACTGACTTATCAATCGAATCATCAGTCTCTCAGCCAGTGGGCCCATCAGTCAATCAAGCAATTAATCAATCAAAGCTCATTCAATCTATCAATCAAACAGTCAATCAATCAGTCAGTCAATCTTTTAATCAGTCCGTCTATCAATCAGTCAGTCAATCAATCAGTCAATCATATCACTCCATCTCCGCCATCTTCTCTTAATGAAACGAAACTAATTAAATATCTCGTTCTACTCCCGCTCACATTTGACTTTCGCTCAGCTTTCGAAACCTCACAGAGCTTACCTTCCTGCTTCTCCAAATAAATGACGCAACAATGGCAAAACTGGAGCTACGACTGTATGCTTTATGCCTGTTTAACTGGCAAAAAAAAAAAAAAAACAAACAAACAAAAAAAAAAAAACAATTTAAAAAACTGGCAATTACAAGCCAAAAACTTTTGCACAGCCCGCATTTGCGAAATACTTCAAACAAACAGACGCAGGCACACACACAGATACACACACACACACTTGCACACTCGCACACACACAGAGTCAGTTTTGCCTGGCAAAAGTCATTTCGTTACACATACGCCGCGTGCGCCGTCATCAGGGCGAACAAAGCGCAGTGCCACGCCTCCAAATGGGAGCTCAGTTGGCGGCTAATTAGCAGGCGGCAGCCCGAAGATGGCGCTGCGCATAATTGCATGTTGCATTAAATTAAAAAGCTCTGGCGTAGGCGTGCCACACACACACACACACACATGTAGAGAGAAAGTTGAAAACAACAGTAACAGAAACCAAATTGAAAATTATGAAAAGTGCAGAATAATATTAAATTGTTGGCTCCCTCTCTCTATCTATCTCTCTCACTCACTCTCTCTCTCTCTCTCTCTCTCATGCGAAATGCTTAAATCAGCCTCGAGATTATCTGGGTTAGTAGAATTCGCGCGCATTTCCTGCTCATTTCAACCGCATTTTAATGTGACAGAGAAAATTATAATAACACAAGTAAGGGAAGAAAAAGCGCCGTAAAGCAAAAACTGAATACTTGCAAGACCGCAACACACAGGGGGGATGGGGTTTAAGGGATAGGTTGGGGGTAGTCCCCACACACACACACACACACACACACAAACACACACAGGCTCAACAAATTACGAGCAACGAGTATTTTTATAATTTACACTGACTTTTTCCCCAGCACCGAAAACGGAACAGCCAAGGATCGAGTGGGGGCGGGAGGTAAGGTAGGGGCGGGGGGTTGAGCGACTGCTGCTATTGTCTTTTTCCGCAACGCTCCGCAAAAATTGCATCGGCAACCAAGGCAACGGCTCTATATGAATGGGCGACTATATGAAATGGGGGAGTGGCAAGTAATCAGGCGCAACCAGCAAACTTTTACTTATAGTTAAATGCTGCAGCTGCAGCTGAAATACTGACAAAAACTGCCGGACAGAGGAGAGACGGACGGACGGGCATTGGACAACGGCCGCTGACAGGAAATGCTGGCAGAGAGGCAACAGAGAGGCGGACAGAGCTGGCTGACTGCTGGCATCATCTAGGCATATCCCATAGCCCAGCTATCATTTCTATTCCCCAAAGCCGACTCTGTTTGGACTGCGCTGTGTGGCGCCAACAAAACAGTCATTAAGCCCTTGCCAGCGCAGACAGCGCAGCCACGCAAAGCATTAACATATATACATACAAATATATATATATATATATATATAGATACAGCTAAACATATATATAGAGAGAGAGATACAGTGCAAATCTATCTATAATGAACAACAAATCCGCCTAATGCGAAATGTTTTGAACTGTATGCAAGACTGGCCCTAAATGCGAAGCTCTTAAAGCTAAATTGCCGAGTCGATAAAGAGCGAGAGGGAATGAGAATGTGAGAGAGAGAGAGAGAGAGAGAGAGCAAAAAGAAAAGGTAGTTTGAGGGAGAGAAAGAGATGGGTTGGAGAGGGAGAGAGAGAGAGAGCCAAAGATAGTGGGAGAGTAGCAGAGTGATGCAGACAGAAAAAGAGGGAGAGAAAGAAAGAGAGAACATATAAAGATATATGGAGAGTCAAAGGAAGAGTTAGAGATCGGATAGGATAGTTGATAGTTAGAGAGAGAGAAAAAAAGAGAAGGCAAAAGACAGAGCGAGAGAGAGAGAGAGAGAAGGACAGAGAAAGACAGAGAAATAGAAAAATAGAGAGACATATAGAGAGAGAGATAGAGAAGGAGAGAGAGGCTTCAAGAGAGACAGATAAAGACCAAGACAGAGACAGATAGACATAAATATTGATAAACGGAAAGAAAGAGACAGATAATATACAATAGATTTGCATAGATTATAATGATCAAATAAGAGTGATACTATCTTCGATAACTACAACAGCCTAAGTTATCGATATCATTTAGTTGTTAATATTTCCCATGACTTGCCACTTGATCCTGATGCCTACCAAACGAGCTGAATAATTTTTTTAGAAATTCAAATTGATTCCAACTGAAATGCTGTGAAGGGGAGACTCTATGAACTCATTTAATATCTCTATTATTACTATTGATATTTCTATTATGTATTTTATTATCTGCAGCTAGGCAAATTGATTTGCAGCAAATGGAGCTCATAAATGAGGCGACGCGTCGTTTATTTATTTATTAGTTCTAGAAATTAAAAAATAATGCAATATAAATATTATAATTTCAGTAAACACACACGCACACACAAGTGAGTGGACTAATTAAATTGAACTGGTTAAACATGCAAAAGTCAATATTTTGTTTGCACATCAATAAATGCAGCACGCAAACAAAATGCAATTCTGTTATTGTAAGTCCAATTGGAATTGCAATAGAAGAGGACTTCCCGTTACCCGCTCCCCCCACCCACTTCCCACTTACATTCCCATTCCCATTCCCATTCCCATTCACTCTGTCAATTCAAAAATGCTTGAAAACAATGCAAATGCCGAGCGAGCACCGAGCAGAGCCATGCGGGCATCCTGGCCAACCAAATGGCAACCAAAATGTTGACATGCCAAATGTGTCATAAACAACTTTGTGCGCACATTCTCTGTCCCTCTCACCCTCTCTCTCTCTCTCTCTCACGCCCACACACAACTTGGACAACTAGTTTTGGCAATTTCATTTCGAGTTTTATTTTGTGCCTTTCGTTTCGTACAATATTTCTGACCAAGACAATTCCTAAGTCATTTCATAGACAAACTGTCGCTTTAAGCAGCGCAAAAAGAATATCGAAAAGTCCTAAGAGAACACCAACAGCCAGTTGGAGTAAGTATATGTAGACATATGTACATATATATATCAGTGGGTATTACAATTGACCATCTGTTCAAGCAGTTTTTTGAGACAGCTTCACAATGGACAACGAATTATGCTGTTGTTCCATTTACTATCCCTAGTTGATAGATTTGTCAATTCTGTGTGAGAGGAGAGCTGGAAGTGAAGTGAGAGCTGTAATTCCTATTGGAAATTCCAAATTGATCCAGTTAAGTGAATAAAGAGTGTGTGCGTGGGCGTAGTGTCGTAGCTATAATTATTAAAAATAATTGATTTACATATGTATATATCACTGATTTATTTGATTTCCTCTTGTGACCGTCGACTACTTATATTCGCACTATATTTGAATATCGATGTTTATTCAATAACTATCGTCAAGTCTTTTCCATAACTCGTTAACTATTTAATAACTATCGCCACTATCGATTGCTCTTTAATAACTATTGTCACTTTCGATAGCTCGTTGGCTCTTTAGTAACTATCGCTATGGATCTTCAATAATTATCGCAACTATCGATTGCTCTGTAATAGCCGTTGGCTCTTCAATAACTATCGTCACTATCAGCGACTCTCCATCTCTAATTGCTATTAAACAGACACGCAAAGTAATTCGCGCCGATTTAACATTCTCGAACATGCCACGCAAACCTGTTCAAGAATAGAATTTTTATACCCCTCCAATACCAATTCACATCAAACCGAGCTCTATTCTCTCTCAAATAGTTCCAAAAGCCTGCCTTAGTTCTGTCTGCCAGCCGCAGTGACGAGCGCTGAGTGCGCGTAGTTATAATTTTTGTAGCATTCTTTTGCCTACAACTTTTTGCTGTCACTTTTGCTTCTGCTTGTGCTTGTGCTTGCGCTTGTGCTTGTGCTGCTGTTCTCTCATTCAAGCGCACTTGAACAAATAAGCACTCTTGGCCATACTCACTTAGCCACTTATTTACAGCTGTTGCCATTGTTGTTAGCATTGTTGATGCCGCTCTTCTTCTTCTTCGCCGTCTTCTTGCTGCTGCTGCTGCTGTTGCTGTTGTTGTTGTCGCAACTGTCACACCCACAGCTTTCAGCCATCCACGAGCATTATGTGTGCCCTATTAGTGTAACATAATGCGGCGACAATGGCTATGGACGTCATTTTGGTTAAGTACTTTTGCCAGTTCACATGCTTCCCCAATTACACATCCGCAATTCAAATGTATATCTACATATATGTATGTATGTATGTAATTGTGTATGTGTGTGGATTGTACTACGTACTACGTACATCAATTTGAACAATTAATACGTAACATTAGCTACGTACTTTTTATACCCTGAATGTATTGGAAATGGTAATGTAGGGGATATTGGTTTTGTGAAAAAGGTATGTAATATGTTTAAAGAGGTGTGGCAGACAGTAAACCAAGCTTGAAGTTCCTAGTTATATAAAGGCTCTATATATAATCTTGATGCTTGACTTGTAAAATCGTGTTAGAGATTGAGAGATTTGAGTCTTCGTCAATTCAATTTTTTTTTTTTTTTAATAATCTATCACTTCCCGTTTTATTGTTGTCGACTAATAACGTTATCGGACTTTGGGTATCCAATTATATCTCCTACATCTTTGGAGCTAGAGCGTCTAGATTTTGCGCATAGTTTCAAATATTTTTTATATAATTTTGATTTTTATTATATTTTTTAAACGAACCCAAATTTGAAAAAATCATTAAACTAAAGTTCAGTTGCCCTTATATCCAATACGTGCAACGTTTTTAATTTTAACAAAATTGATAAATATTTAATGGAGTGTGAAGAATATTCGCTTAAAACCTCAATGCAATCCATTAAGTAGCACAGTAGTTTTAAAGTAAAACATTTGACCAATTGGCAAATCCACGAGGCAAGCAGTGAGAAGAGTTTTCCTAGAAATATGTATGTACATAATATGCATGAATTTTAATGGCTATTTTAGTATTACACTAGTATTATAATATATAATTGCACTTCTGTAAGATAATATTTGTGAAGAATCTCAATTTTCTTTGAATTTTGTTTGAACTATGTTTGAATTGTGAACAGTTAATTTTATTCCGGATTTGCTACTTATAATTTAATCAGTAAATTGGAGGAGTTAGCAAAGGTAGTACGCGAGAAGTCAGAGGTTCGATGCCAGACAATGTTAGCTTCATGTATTTCTATATCTTTTATCTTAAAACTCGAATTTGTATGTGATTCTAAAGCATATATTAGGCAGATCATTCAAAGTTCAGGGTATATACTTGTCGAGCTAACCAACTTAAGTTTTTTTTTTTTTATTTTTATTTCATATTTCTATTGCCATGGCTCTTTGTTCGGTTCGGTTCGGTTCTGGTAAGACTTGAAGACAAAAGGTAAATGGGCTTCAGTAAGATTGCCATGGGAACAAAGGGCGTATTTTAATGCTCGATGCGCTTTAGAGTTATTTTGATTGAAATATTTAATTCAGGTTCAATGTAAATGAATTTTAAAGGAAATTTTAGATATAAATATATATATATATTAAAAAATATATATATATAATAATTATATGAACGACCTTTGCACCGAAATTTGGCATCTCTTGAGTTCTGTAGGAACTAAGCGAACCGCGCGAAATCTAGACTTGAGTAAACAGAACTTGAGCAGCTTCTCGCACTGCGATGCATTCAAGCTGGCAAGGAGCTGACGCCATTGTTGCCGTTGTCCTCCATTGAATGAGCTGTGGAATGCTGTGCTGTGCACAGCAAATTGTAGTTTTTGGCACTTAAGAAATTTTTGGGTAGTGAAAACAATTTTGATGTCTTCTGGAAATTATAGAAGCGGCAAAGCTTCTTACCAACTGGAATGCGTTCGGTGCGCACAGCGTCAAGTGGAAAGCTGGAAAAACTTTGCTCGACCAATTTAAGTTACCCAATTACGAGTCGGGCGAGGAAAAATGTGTATGCAAATATCAAATAAACCGAGCAATAACAGCAAAGTCAACAAACGTTGCTAAATAAATAGAGCATGGCCGAGGCAGTCAACAAATTTCGCCTTTGTTCAGGCACTCTCGAGTGGGGGGAGTGGGGCTGCCTGGCCAAAATGTTGTCAAGTCATGTACAAACGTACGTAATAGCCATGGCAATAGCCAACTAGCCGACACTCTTTAACATAATACAAATTATTGAAAATTTGCTTATTTATGTGAATAGATATCAAGTGGAGTGGATGGGAGTGGGTGAAGAGAGGGAGAAGGAGAGCGACTCTCGCTCCGTTGTCAAGTTCTTGGCAGTTTGTATTTTATGTGGGGGACTCGCTCCGTGACAAGCGAAGCGTGTGCCACAAGATAAATATGCGACAAGTTGGGCCTCTCCAATGGCAGCGACCTTGAGTGGTCGCTCGGTCGTCCACTAAAGCCCACGGCTGTCCAGTGCAATGTGCAAGTAGTGTCGTCAAAAATATGTACTTTGCCTTGCAAGTTGCTTGGATAAGTGCTTCAGTTGTTGTTGGCGCTTGCTTTTTGGAATTGCAAATGCATTATGTGGCCCCGGGCCAGGGGCCGTATGCCACAAAAGTCTTTTGGCCAAATTTAATTGTTCCAAATGCTTCGCATTTCCACAGCACAGCTGCGACCAGTTTACGTCCTCTCTCTCTCTCTCTCTCTCTCTCTCTCTCTCTCTCTGTTGCTCTCTGTTTGCGCTGGCCCGCAATGCTGCAATACCAATCTAAGACTTCTTTCAACTCTTATTTACATAAATTAATTATTTTGCCGCTGACGGCAAGTTTCGGCATTGGGTCCGGGTCCGGGCTGCCTCTCCAAATGTGTCCTTGCAACAAAATTCACATTTACACTGGTTCCAATTGCCAAGTGCCCCGAGAACATGAACCACTTCGGCATCATCAGGCGGCTAGTTTAAATGCTTCAAATGAATCTGAAAATATGTTATAACATAGAAATAAATTTAACTCGCAAAATTTATTAGGCGCACTTGCCAAACAGCAGTGTTGCTATTTTCGATAACTGCATTGCAGCAGTTGTTAAAGTTATCGATAGTATTTTAATTTGATAATGTCCAATAAGATTTGCCATTTGATTGTTAACTATCTATAACTGCTTAAATGTACAAAAATAATAAATTAAAAACACTTTTATAACTTTATAACTTTTCGATTTTATATGTGCACAGAGGTAGTGGCGGCTGACAGCAGTGATACTTTTTCCGATATTTATATTGTAGCCGTTGTTAAAGCTATCGATAGTTTTTTATTTGTATAATGTTCAATAAGATTTGTCTTTTTTTTTAAATTTTAATTATGTATTAGTAATATAAAATAAAAAACATATATAACTTTAAGATATTTATTTATAATTTTTTTGTTTTTCATTTAAAATCATTGAGTCTCAGTCCTAGTTTATTTATCTACTTCTCAACTGCAACTTCTGTCAATTGGCATTGCTTTAACGAACTTTAATCATTGGGAAAGAGCTGCTTTTGTTATATATTCGCTCAGATTTAACTCCATTATTATGGCCAATATTGCCAACTATTGTGAGCTCTTCGGCTGCTGCCTAGACTGATGCTGCTTTGGATTCGTAAGCTTCTTTCCGCCACAGCCATTGTCTCCATAGATATTACAAGTGCCACGCCCTCAGCCGCCTCAGTGTTGCACTGGCGATGCTATTGAAGTGCTACTGTGCAAGCGGTGTAAACATCAAGAGCTCGCTGCCGCTGCCGCTGCTGCTGGGCTCAAGCAATTGCAATTAATTCAATGTCAGTTCAACTGTAGCTGAGACAAAGGCTAAGCTGCGAATGTGGGCCATGCCACCCCGCCACGCCCAACGCCCCTCTGCGGGCCAGATGGCAAGTAGTTTGGCAAGGCGGCGTCATTCGAAATCGCTAAAACTTTTTGACAATGGCCCCGACAGCGCCGCAGTCGCAGTCGCAGTCGCAGTCGTAAGTGCTTATCTGTGCAGCACAAAGTCGCTGCCTCAATCCATTTGCCGCTTGCCCCAAATGCTTTAGGCACCCTTACCACCTCCCCCTCCCCTTCCCCGTTCCCATCCCCTACAAACTTCAGCAAAGTCGATTTCGATGGCGTTGCCTCTTCAGCGATTAATTCCGCCTGCCAGCAGCCAAACGTTCACGATAGACAAAATGATGAACACGATGAAGATGCCGAGAGTTATGATGATGACGGCGATCATAATGATGTTGCCGCTGCTGCTGCTCTTGCCAAGGGCTAGTTGAGTGCCTGCATTCCCTCAGCCCTCAGCCCTCAGCCCTCAGCTGGCGACAGCGCGACAGGAAATGTATCAATTTCTCAGCTACAAATTATATATGAAAGGAATTTGTTGTTGTCCCTGGACCGAAAACACCGAAAACTGATATGAAATGCAGAATGATTGACAGAAGAGTGCTCGAAAATTAACTCAATATCACGTTCTGGAAAGGTAGCTTTCAGATAAGCAAATTGATGCGCGATATTAATGAGTTTAATGAGAATTTTCTTTTAAAGCCAAGCTATTTAAGCCATTTCATTTCATTGCAAATAAGAAATACTCGAAGGTCTGATATCAGTTTGATTTAACTGTCATAAACTGTTCTACATTCACTATATGTCCTGCATTCGCTCTTCTTCTCTCCTCGACTCAACTGTTTCACAGGCAGTTTAATTTAACTGTTCTACACTTTCTCTTTCTCTCTCCCTCTATAACTTAACTGTCCTACATTTGCTCTTCCTTTCTTTGACTTAACTGTCATACATGCGCACTCTTACTGTGACTCCACTGTCCTAAACTGTTCTCTCTCTTTCTCATTTTGACTGAACTGTCTACATTCGCTCGCTCACGTTGGCTTAACTGTCCGAAACTGTCCTACATTCTGTCTGTCTCTCTCGTTCTCTCTCTCTCTCTCTCTCTCTCTCTATCTATCTTTCCCTTCGACTTATCTGTTCTATATTCACTTTCCTAACACACCTTCCTTACTTTTACTTAATTGTTATACATACGTAAATACGTTCTTTCCCTCACTTTGATGTAACTATCATACTCTTACATTTCTTCTCATATAATGACTTATCTGTTTTCTATTCACTCGCTTTATATTATTTATTTAAATTTATGTTTATTTATTGCGCCACAGCCAAGTTTTCACATCGGTTTTCTTGCAGTGTACATTTGCCTAGATTGCATTTTATTCACATACGATTATTATGATCGAGGTGCGTGCGATTAGCGGGCTTTCATCGCCCGGCTCAAGTTGGCTTAATGGCACCCAGAAGTCCAATACGCCGTAGCTAGCAACAATGCGCAGCTTTAATTAGTGTTTAAAGCTAATTATATATGCTCGTAATGCGAGCAGTTGTTTTGGGGCCATTTGGCATTGGCCATAAAATGACGTCGACGCTGTCAAAGGCAGCAAAATGCGAAATGGGAAATGCGAAAGGAGAAATTCGAAATACGAAATACGAAATACGGGAAAATAGGAAAACTTGAAAACTGCGCACGGCTACGCTGCGGCAGCAGCTGGTTTACAGTGCCCTTTAACCCCATTTACCCCATTTGCCCCAACACCTTATCAGGGGAGGGAGGGGGGTGGCCTTGGGGGGGTGGGCGACCAAAAAATAAGTAAACGCAGCTTAGCAAATTGTGCGCTGCCAACGACTTGAGTTTTATTTTTATGTTGATGCAAAAACTTTACGTGCTCAAGTTTATTGAGTGGCTGCTGTATATGAAATTTAGTTGGCGTATCTCTGTCTGTGTGTGTGTGCGTGTGTGCGGCACTTCAATGGGTAGAAAAGGGCTAAGCCTGGGTCCATGCGGAGCTAATCAGCAACTGTCTGCAACGACAACATCGAGTTTGAATGTTAAATAGGAAAACACGATTTGCCCGGGGATTTCATCATCGGTTCAAACCTGTAGATGGGTCGCCCACGATATCCCTTAGATCCTTTCATGAGAAAGTCATCTTTCATATCAAAGCATTTGGACTGGCTCAGGTAAGGGTCAGAGAGACACGCACCCATGTCAGAAGACAGGAAACCCTAGGCAAGGGCATGCCCAAATTACATTTGGAAAGCTTTAAACTTTAATCCACTTAAGACCCATTCGAGTCTGTGCCATAAATTAAGAATGCATAAAAGCTAATTTTAGCAACATTAATGATGAAATGTGCATCGGTTGCACCGATGGCTGCTCGTAATCAGATCGCTGGGGCTTCGTCTATCCGAACTTTGCATATTCATTTAATGGCGGAAAGTCGTAACATCCGTAACATCAGATGCTAGGCAAGCGAAGGGCGAAGTCTTGACTGCGGGCGTTTCAATTTTTAATGAAGCCAACGCAGCACCAGCCACGCCCTTGCGGCCATAAAATGAAATGGAAAATTGGCGCCAAGGGGCTAACAGCTGGCAAAAGAAAGACCAAAAAATGTTGCATCACGCTTTAACGCAGCTAGGCGAAAGGCGAAAGGCATTAGACAGAGGCTGAGGCAGAGGCAGAGACAGAGGCGAAACTAAAACCAAAGTGGGCCAAAAGCCGCACGCATTCGCCGCACTGCAACACCTTCAGCTGGCAACAGTTCCCAGCACCAGGATCCACAGCTGGGAAACTCTGTGCCAACACTTAGCTGCCAAATTTGACTTCTCTCTTAACTTCTTGCTGTCATTGGCCAACCTCAGGAACTCGCAAACTTAAATATTTAGATCATTTTCAAGTCAAACGACAAGTTTGCGTCGCCTTTGACGACTTTTCACAGTTGGACACAGAACTCGAAGTATGCAGAGGAAAATGGGAAATGCATTTAGCTCGTTGTTGGCATGAATATCATTGTCATTAGCATTATCATTATTATTGTCATTCCAGTTTACTTACGTAAGCCAGAATACAAAAAAAAAATCACTCTTATTGTCATTGTCATTGACATTGTCATTGTCATTGTCATTGTCATTGTCATTGTCATTGTCATTATCATTGTCATTGTCGTTGTCATTGTCATTGTCATTGTCATTGTCATTGTCATTGTCATTGTCATTGTCATTGTCATTGTCATTGTCATTGTCATTGTCATTGTCATTGTCATTGTCATTGTCATTGTCATTGTCATTGTCATTGTCATTGTCATTGTCATTGTCATTGTCATTGTCATTGTCATTGTCATTGTCATTGTCATTGTCATTGTCATTGTCATTGTCATTGTCATTGTCATTGTCATTGTCATTGTCATTGTCATTGTCATTGTCATTGTCATTGTCATTGTCATTGTCATTGTCATTGTCATTGTCATTGTCATTGTCATTGTCATTGTCATTGTCATTGTCATTGTCATTGTCAGTGTCATCATCGTGAAAGCTACCAGCTTAGACAGCTCATTAGCTATGTTATGTTTCATTATTATTGTTTATGTTATTGCTATTAATATTGGCTTAGCATACAGTTATAGGGCATCTATATAATTACCCAATATCATTAACTGAGATACGACCACATCCATAGACTAATTTTCCATTAGTTCACATTGTTTCCTTTGGGGAATATGAATATTTGCTAGCTTAACTCAGTTTAAATGTTCAATGGATCACTGGATTCAGGGATACATACATTATATAATATATTTACATATATTACTTGTCTTTCAACTACAATTTATATGTTTGTGGTTGCCTACTTGAATAGCTGCGCAGTTACAAATGTGTTAAGAGCCTTCTAATCATCATTTGCATTATTTTTGGCAATTAATGAATACACACTCACACACACAGTTATGATTGTGCTCTATAATAATCTATAAGAAGCTTAAATACTTTTAATTAGAGCTCGTTTTCTTTGGTAGTTTCTGGCACATTTGGCTTACGTTTTTGGCAATTTCCAAGAGAACTCAAAAAACAAATATTAAATAAATGAATGGATTCGAGCACGTGTATAGACAACAGGCAACACACCAATACACACGCAGGCACGCAGAGCAGCTACAATTAAGTTTCCATATTTTTGTTCTCTTATCAGCGAATGCCTGTGTGTGTGTGTGTGTGTGTGTGTGTTGTACGTGCGCTTCTATAGCTGTGTGCGTTTAAGTGTTTGCCTACAACTACATTAACACTTTTTGGCTTTGACTTGATTTGCACAAAGCAGATGAGATGCTGCTGTTTGTCTAGCGCCCTCTTTTGTTTGGAACATTTAAATGAGAAAACTTTTATCTAGTTTCCCCCCCATTCCTTCGCATACCTATCGCTCTTACCCCAACACACACACAGAGATACAGAGAGAAAGAGAGAGAGA
Organism: Drosophila meridionalis; assembly: GCA_035045145.1. Taxonomy (NCBI): domain Eukaryota; kingdom Metazoa; phylum Arthropoda; class Insecta; order Diptera; family Drosophilidae; genus Drosophila; species Drosophila meridionalis. Next base: position 782,971 of record JAWNPG010000009.1, on the reverse strand, counting down.
GAGAGAGAGGGGGAGAGAAAGTCTCTTTACCCATAGATACATAGAAAACATCTAAGAGTGAACTTAACAGTCAAATGACGCACGTTGGTCCAGGCACATCTCAAAATACTTGTATTTACCCAAAAAAAGAAAGTTGAGTAAAAACGATTTTCGTTCTTATTTTCTGTTTTTGTTTTTGCTGTTTGTTTGTTTTTCTGAACTGTACAAGTTACACACACTCACACTCACACACACACGGACTCGAACACAAGTTATGCGTGAGTTTTATATGAGTTTTTATTGACAAAATGACAGCATTATGTGGCTAGCATTCACATAATGATACTATACTACGATTAAGGCACACTGCATATTTTAGTATACCCTGCATGGGAAGATGATGCTAGTATATTAGTCAATGTGATATTGTGAGAAAGACCAAAACAATCTTTCAGAGTTTGAAATAAAAAACTATGATGGGAAATTAAAATTTTTGGCTCGAAAGATAAAACTTCAATAAATTTCATTTACTTTTTTGATCAGATTATGGATCAATGATCATTAGTGATTATTAAATGGACTGCACATTGAAATAACATGGAAATTGAAATGCAAAAAATTTTAAGAATTGCTCAGCAATATCAAAGCAAAGGATACTGAACAAGTATATAAAGACTAATATACCAATCTTAAGTCACAAGAGTTTTTTGGGTGGTTTTTAGATACAATAATTGTTATGGGTTCCTCTTAAAAATGACTTTTAGTATCTGCACTTATGATTCCAATGATCATATTTAATGAGTTAAGTTCTTAGTTCATTAACCATAGTAGATATATATCAAATATCTTGACTTAGACCAGACTTGACTTATTGTTCGATTTGACGAAAGATAAGCATTCCTTTTCATTCCGTAAAACTATTGATTATATGGAGTTCGCTCTAATGAATAAAGAGACTACAGAAAAATTGTATCTAGAAGAAAATTTATTCAACAATTAAGTTCCCATACTTCATTGGCGCAGCCCAAGCGCAGCTCTTCGCATCCTTCCGGGTATCTCCAAGTCGAGCACACTCCGAACAGAACACTTTTACTTTTTTTCCTCGTTCTTCTTTTGTTGTTGCTGTTGCGCCTCACTCTGGGTCGTGTTACATAGTTGGATGTAAGCAAGAGTAAAGTTGCTGTCATCGGCAGCACATAAAAAACTTTAAGCAACAAAATCGCATAAACTGTTGTTAAGTGAAAGTGCGATAAATCAATTTGTAATTGGGGCAAGTTTTGCCTGTTTGGCTGGCTTGGCCTGCGCTTGTCTATTCCCCAGGATAACATACAGCGACGCGACTTAACCCAAGTATCCTATAAGTATATATACGTATATACATATTTATATGAACATGTGTAGATATTGGCAAATACATATGTGATGCTGTCGAGGACTTGGCCAAGCTGTGCCAACAACATCCATAGACAATCGGAGGGGTTCGAGTCTGCGTGTTGTTATGGTGATAAAATTACATTTTGCAGCCTTTCATTTCTGTTTATTTCTTTTTTCTTTTTCTATTTTTTTGGTCAACAGCTTAAGCTTGTCTGTGCTGGACTTTGACACAAATCCCCACATAAGAAAAACATCTTTCATATATGTACATATATATGTCTAAGTCTATATATATATAGCATAAGTGTACAAGCATTTAGGATTAAGTATTTATTATGCTTGCACACAGAAATCTCAAGAGCTTCTTGTTTGTTTGATTTTATTTACAGCTGGATTTGCAATTACAAGACGAAGCTGGGGGCGACATTTCCAGTTTCATAACCAACGGCGAATGGGACTTGTTAGGTGAGATTCATGTGAAGCAACAATGCCCATTGTATTCCATAAAATATCATGCACACACATACTAACAGCTAAAATCTAACTAAATAATTGCAAAATAATAATTGTAAAATGAAGAAAAACAAATTTAGCATAAATAATGTGTGTAAATCAATTTACTAATTAATGACTATCAATAATTCTCATTCTCTCTTCTGCATATGCTCATCTCATTTGCACCAACAAACAACAACAACAACAACAACTATAACAACTCCAACAACAACTCTAACCACATTCAAATTCAAACAATCAAAAAAAAAAAAATTGATCAGGTGTGCCCGGTAAACGTAATGAAATCTACTATAATTGCTGCCCAGAACCTTATATTGACATAACATTCGCCATTTTGATACGACGCAAAACTTTATACTATTTTTTCAATTTGATCGTGCCGTGCGTGTTGATCGCATCGATGGCACTGCTAGGGTTTACACTGCCACCAGATTCTGGTGAGAAGCTATCGCTTGGTAAGTGGACGAACAATAAAACAAAAAAAAAAAAAAACACCAAAACAAACAACAGAAACAACAAATAGCAACTGATCTTATCCCAAATAGTACTTTTTATACTACTCTATGTTCCAAAAGTGTTTCGTATATGTTTAATTGTTGACAAGTTTGCTGTAGGATTTCTTTCTTGCATGCTCTCTAAATCAAATGAAACCAAACACACACACACAGATACATATATATATATATATTTATATATTTATTGTGAAACGGAAGCCCATTCGCTATAAGAGGCTGCCAGCAGTAGGACACAAGTTGACTGCCACACACACACGCAAAGACACTTTCACTCTCACTCTCTCTCTCTCCCTCTCTCACACACACACACACGCGCCATAGAGCCTTGACTAACTATGCAAATGCAATGCAATCCAATGGCCGCCGGCAATGGCAACAACTCTGCCAGCGAACAAACAAAGCGCACGGGTGTTGCAAGTGCAAAAAAAAAAATGGGAGAAAAAAAAACGGCAGCCGTCACCATCATTTGTAATCAAAGTCAACGCTGGCAAAAGTGAAAAATATGGCACAACTGCTGGCCCACCTTTCAGCTGGAGAATAGGACGCAAATGCAGGACGACAGCCGACGACAGACGGATGGACAGACGGACGGACGGACGGACGGACGTACGGACGGCAAATGAGCACAGAGCCTTGAACCCTTGAACCTCACTCGACAAAGCCTCTCCTAGTTAACCATGTCAAGCAACGCAACTCAAATACAAATATTTACAATCAACTCACATATATACATATATGAAAAAAACTTTATATGTATATATATATGTATATTTATATACACACATTTATATGCATTGCTGCTGCCTAATGCATTCAGGCAACAAGCACAGCCTTTGCCTTGCCTTGCGTTGCCTTTTGTGCCGCGAGTTGATACATTTTGTATTGCGCTATTGATAATGCCACAAAAAAAATAAAATAAAATAAAATAAAGCTGCATTTTAGCTCTTTTAGACTTGATTTATTCGATCTATGCAGCTTGGGCCAAGGCCATCATTGAGTAGCTTACGTATTATGTTCCACAAAGAGTTTTATTTATGAATATCTATTTTGTGCGCTTTTAAGTAGGCTAGCAAAAACCGCGATGCCACGCCATACAGTTTATTTGCTAATTCAGCTATCGATACTGTCATTGATCGACTTAACAGCCCTACTTCCAACAGCAATCGATAGTGACACGATGATTTCATACATTAATTATTGTAATCATCGTTACTATCGTTGAACGATCGACTCAACAGCACTGCTACTAACAGCAATCGATAGTAACGTGATGATGACTAAAAAAGTAAAATGCGTAAAAAATCGCAAAAATTTTATATATGTATGTATGTATACTATAAACAGACCTCGTTTTCCGTATATACTATAATACATTTAGACAAATAGCTAAAAGTCAGAGATAATCCGCGCCCCAGATTGTCTGCAGGTGTGACATATGGACTTGCATTAGCATTGACACAAGCTAAAGCCGTGAATTTAGTTTCTTTTCTTGACGCTCTCCACTCTGGCAATAGATATGACTATTATGATCTGTTGATCTATGGCCGCTCTGTTGGCAACGCGCGCGCGTTTCGTCTTTTGGCAAACATCTCTGACAACTGACAAGGCACACCCACGCACGCATTAAGCTGAGAAAGTTATGCGAAAATGTGGCAAAATGCTTTGCAGCTCATATCCTGAGCATGTGCCTCACACGCACACATACAGTGGGGCAAACTGACAAAGCGACAGACAGACTTCGGCCATGGCGATGGCGATGGCGATGGCTGTCGCTGGGGCTCATCACGTACTTTCAACATGCAGCATATGGTGCATGCCAAAATTTATACAATACAGCTATACACAAATACTTATATAAGTATGCTAGATATAAATATATCGCGTTTATGAGCGAGAGCAGCAAAAGTTTTGCTTGCAGCTGCTAGAAAACAAAAAACAAAAAAAAACAGGAACAAAAAAAAAATTGCCATATTTTAAAAATTGTTCATAGCGGCCCCAGTCCCGCTGTGCCATGGCCATGTGTGTGTGTGTGAGTGTGTGAGAGTGTTCATGTGTGTGTGTGTGTAGCAAAACGCATTAGGGCTGCCAGCCATGGCTCATGCATAATAGACAAGTTTGCGTAAAACCCTGTGGCTAATTTATGTTTGCCCGACACTTTTGGCGGCTGCCGCCTTCGCCTCCGCCCCCTTCCTCCTCCACCTCCGTCGCCGCTCAGCCAGCTGACTTTTCACATAATTTATATAACCTCAAAAGAGCAAGAGCATAAAATATGCACAGGACACACAAAAATAAATATAAAAATATATATATAAACCAGAAAAGGGAACAACAAAATCTTTGATAACGCTAAGCACTCGAACTGACAAACGCCAGCTGGCCAAAAGAAAACCCCGAGCAAAACCATAAATAATGATAACTTCCATAAGGTGCCGCTGGGCCAATGACAAATATATGTATGTGTGTGTACGTGTGTGTGTGTGTGTGTTTTTAGTTATGTTTTTATTTCGTGTTGAAAACTAGCTTTGTGACGTTAGAAACAGCGAAATTGCAACTTTAACTGTTTGACGACGGACGACACTTGAGGTTCAGCGCAGAGAATACGGTAGTAGTTTTTTATTCACCAAGTGGGACAATTACATCATCTATATATATATATATATATAAACGCATCCTTGCATCAGCGAGCAGCAGCAGCGAACAGCAGCAGCAGCGAGCAGCAACGCAGGAGCAGCAGGCAGGATTCGCATGGCAACACTTTGCTAGTCTGGCAACTCTTAGCGATTCAGTTGAAACTCTAATGAATAATATTAATAATAATGCTATCTCTCTTTCTCTATCACAATTGCTCTCTCTCTCTCTCTCTCTTTCTCTTTCTCTATATTTTCTTTCTCTTTGCGTATATACCTCTCTATAACACATACACACACAAACTACACACACACACCTATGTCTACACACCTTTGTGCAATAATTTTGTGCTGCATACTTGCAGGAGTTACTATTTTACTATCGCTCACAGTCTTCCTGAATATGGTAGCGGAAACGATGCCAGCTACATCCGATGCTGTGCCGCTGTTGGGTAAGTAGACGCAGCGCCATCTGGCGTTCGCCGGCTGGCTAATTGGCCAGCGCTCGCTCGGCGAGCCAGCTGTCTCTTTCTCTCTATCTATCTATCTCGCGCTCTGTCTATCTTTCGCTGACTTCAAATTAACGCACATTCAACTCAGCCCAACAAGATTAACAACAACAACAATAACTACTACTACTACTACTACTACTACTACTACTATTTTAATAATAACAGCAACAACAACAGCTGCAACAACAACAACAACAACTAATGAGCTAAGATTTTTACCTTCCGCACAGCCTCGATGATTGCCGCCAGACAAATTTTTTGCATTCTTTTTTTTTTTTTGTATATCTTTTTGTTAACTCGTTTTTTATTAGTTTTCGTCTGGGTTGTGAAGGTGCCAAAGCAGCTGCTTACAGTGTGCGCTGTCAGTATACAAACATAGAATAAACTGCAAGTAAAGTTGCATAGCAGAAGAGAGTTGGCGAGTTAATGCTGCTTAACTAGTTGACCTAGGCAGCTCCTGAGTTGATACTGATATGACCTGATCTGCTCCAAAAATGATCTATATATTTGAGCAGCGTATACTGATTTCAGTAACTGTAATTCTTAAATGTATACTATATATACCTAACAAGAATTTCTAATATAAAGAACAAATCTTGCATAATTTTATACTTCCTATGAAAATAAAAAAATTATTTCTCAAATGGCAAATATTATAGTATATTTCAACACCTAAATATTAACGCTAACTCAAACAGTTGCTGAGATATAGCTGTTGGAAGTAGTATCACTCTTGCTGGGTCACACTTCAAATTGCAAGGAAAACGAAATTTACTCTACAGTCACGTACATATATATACGCACATGCCTTAATGGTCTGCCAGCTTCACACTCTGCAGTTAATAGCCTTTTCAATTGTTGTAGTCCAGATCAAATGCGAAAAGTTTCAATTAACACATAATAAAAGAAAGCAGAGCCAACATGAAGCAATATTAAATAACACTAAGCTCAGGTGCTCAGCTGAGCTCCGCCTCATATTAATTTGTCGGGAGACAATGAAATCAAAGCCAGGCGAAGATTTGCAGCGCTATTAGTTTCAAATTTTGAACTTTTTGCAGTTGCTTTTTGATGGCCATAAACACGTACAGCAATAGATTGGCTCGTTTCGAGTTTCATGCGGCTGCGACACGCGCACCTTTGCACCTGGGGAGCGAACTTTTGGCAGAGAAATGTTTTAGTGTCTAGTTTCTGGTATTTGTTTGCACTTTGTTTTCTTAATATTTCATTTAATGGCCGGCAAATGGAGCTGATCGCAATGGCAATGGCAATGGGGACCCGCGCCAGGGGGCGCTGTGATTTAAGCGTTTTCATAAACTTTGCACAATTTATGCGCCGCACACACATCTCAAGTTTGGCCCAATCACGTGCTATATGTATATCTATCTATATGTACTATCATGTATATATATATATATATATATAGTTGAAGGCTGCGACGCATTTAAAAAGTATTCAGCAAAGTGAAATAAATATTAAGTTAGATATAGAGCGAACAATGGTAGCACGTAACACAGTGCCTATTAAAAGTAACTGAACAATAGCAATCCATATCATTCGAACACCATGAACAATGAACTAGCTCAAGTTAGTCGAAATTCCAATTGGAAATTGAAGCGATATACAAGCTATTGCTAGTCGCTATGCAAATAATATCAAATCATTAACAATTACATAGTTAGTTCACATCAATCAGTAGTTCCAATTGCATAAACTGTGTTTGTATGTATGCGCGTGTGTGTGTGTGTGCTTAGTCTATTATAACAATATATATACATCTACCCATGACTAGCATATATACATTATATTGATGTAGTTCATTATAGTTCACTAGAAACTAGTTCCTCCCATACACACATTTAGCCTTCATTTTCGAAATCCGAACTGCAAAGACAACAAAAAATTGTTCCCTAGTTCAATTCTGATTCGAATCAAAGAAACAAAGTCTACGAGAAATTGATGGATGGTTCAATTGCAGATTAATGTAGAATGTTGATCAAAAAATTTAAAAAATTTAGTTCTTGTTTCAATTCAAGTTTGATTCAATTCGATGAAAAAAATTAAAAAAAAAAAAAAACTAACGTTAATGTTCCCTTTTACTAGTTCAAAAATTAATATTAACTTTGGTTTTTTTTTTTTTTGTTTCTGTTTCATACTTCAGATATGTGTTGTTCTAATAAAGGATCAAACCACATAATATATGATCTAATGTAACTGAAAAGTTTTTCAAAAAGAAATAAAGATGTTATATATACACTTCAAATATCTATTGATCGGTTTAGCTCTATAACAATTATAAGATCAGAATATACATACATACATTATTGTAAAACTTATAGATGTATGTGTGTGAGTATGTATGTGTGTGAATGTTACAATATTTACATTTTAGGATCATCCAAATTATCATACAAATGTATGTATGAATGAATATGAGTACATGTGAGTTTGTATGTACATAAGTATGTACGTACAAACGTATGAATATATACATATGTACATATGTATGCATACATGTATGTACATATGTATGTATGTATATATGTATGTATGTACATATATATATGTATGTATATGTATGTATGTATGTATGTATGATTATATGTATGTATGTATGTATGTATACATGTATGTATGTATGTTTATATGTATGTATGTATGTACATATGCATGAACATATGCATGTATGCATACATGTATGTTTGAATATATGAATACATGTATGCTTATGCATATATATGTATGTATGTATGTATGGGCATATGTATGTATGTACGTATGTACCTATTATCCACCATATATATATATATATATCGACACCATTTAGCGTACATAGAGTATTAGCTATTAGGTAGAGCCACATTAACATAATTAGATTAGATGCGTAATCGTATTACTAATGAAATCCACATAAACAAACCAAGTCCATATCAGTGCCATGCATACATAGTCCAAAGTTTTGCGTAACAATAGAGTAAACATTGGTTGATTGACCACCGTACTAATTACAATAACCAATTGAAGCATGATAATAATAACAACAACAACAACAAGAAAAAACCACAACAACAATGAACTCCATTCAAATACCTAAATACTAATAATCCATAATAACAAACAAAAATGTTCAGTGTTCTAATTCCATCCATTTTGTAGCCCAAAATCGTAAGGTAAGTCATGTGTAAGTCATACTAACGATTATTGTTGACGAATACGTTCATTAATTGCAATTAAAAAACAAAAAAAATTCAATTGAATTTGATGTAATTCAAGATTTCGACATTTCAGATTCAAACCTTCAAACATTTACGCATGCCAGGCCCCAGCATATAACATAACATTTACATCTATTTAGAAACCATAATTTCTGTATTTAGTTCACCTAAACATATTTAGTACAACATTGCACAGATTTTGAATAAGTATGTATGCATTACACACACACACACACACACACACAGACAGTTACAGATATCAAATTCATCAAACACACACACTAACACGCACACACACAGACGTATTAACTAAATTGAACACTTATCAAACGTAGTTGTGTATTTTTGAATATCGTATTTTGAATATCGTATTTTATAAACATATATTTTAACGTATCGAGGACTGGTATGGCAATCAAACTCACAGCATGCACTCTGGACCTTTCGATAGACAAACTCCTGTATTTGGTAAATCGAAAATAGATGCCAAAAAAGAAAAAAAAAAGAAAATTGAACTAAAATAAATAAACAAAAACAAAAAAAAAGGCCAGATTCATGAGTCGGGAGTCGAGAGAGTCGTATATTAGGCAACTATGCCAAGTTTTCTGCTTCCTTACGTATCACTCTCAACATACATATATACATATATATATGTATGTATGTATGTATGTATAACTGTACATTTGTAGCGCCTTGTTTTCTTTCGATTCTGTGATTTATATTTTGGATTCTATGCGTACAACGAGTGGCTCGCAGTCAGATATGTATTTTAGCCAAGGACCACTACCACATAATGTAAAAGAAAAAACGTTCTTGTTGGCATGCAAGAACACAAATGCCTATAAACTGTTGACATGCCCACGCCCCCGCCCCCGCCCACCACGTTCCCAGTCCACACGCATACACAGACACACTCACTCACACACTCACACTCACATCCATAACTGAAACAATTGATGAATACTATCTCATATAATTTTGTATTGCACATTCATAGACAAGCCATGAATATGAATACAAATGTGTGAATGAAAAATTGAGCATGAACATGAATATGAATATATGAATATGTGGCAAACATTCCTGAATTGAATGGGAACTGTGCAACGGGGGCGAAATGGCAATGTCAACCTCAACCTCAGACCTCAAACTCAATGTCAACACGAAGGCCGCCAACAATTGGAGCTAGAGCTAAGCGCCAGCTGGTCACACTTGCCCACACACACACACACACACACATATATATACACGCACACATACACACACCAAATGGGAACAGCTATGTAAATATCTATTGAAACAATTTTAATGTCCGTGATAAATTTGTTTAAACTAAAAAGAAAAAACAATTTGAAATTAATTTCAAGCTAAATTCTGGTCTCTGTCTCTTGCTTTACTCCACTCTCTCTCTCTTTCTCTCTCACACACACACGCTCTACCCCGCTCTATCTCTCTCTCTCTCTCTCTCTCTCTCTCTGTCTCGCTGTCTCACGCTCTGTTTTTTTATATATATATATGTATATGTATGTATATATAATTTATGCTATGTCTGTCTTTAACTGTTTAGCTTAAAAAAAAACAAATTTTAAATGTTAAAAAAAATGTTTTGCATGTGAAATTGCAACACTCAGAGGGAAAAAAATATAGAAATAATATTGTTCCCTGATATGGTGTGTGGCAGAGTGTAACGGGTTCAATGGATCAGTTAATATGTTGTAAATATGTATAGGCATCTATCTCTATCTCTGTCTCTGTCTCTGTCTCTGTCTCTCTATCTCTATAGCTATGTATATACGTTCTCTCACGGGCTTCACATGTAAATATTTGACTTATCAATTTTGTTTATGCTTTTTCTTCACTTCTTTTGATTTGTTAAAAAACAACAACAACAACAATTGGTTTTAGTTACGTGAAGTAGTCTGGTAGCAAATATCTCTCGCTCTCTCTCTATCTAACTATCTCTCTCTCTCTCTCTCTCTCTCTACCCTCAAAGCCTCATACAAAATTACTGCTAACCGCATATCACATGTTTTAATATATGTTTAATGGTGTTTCGCTTCTTTAACATACACACACACACACTCACACACACAGACACACACATCATTGTATCATACACAATTAGCCGAAAAAGAAGCAAAAACAACAACAACAACTAACAAACACTTGTAAATAAAACACATCGAAATATCTATATATATATATATATCTACCTCTTTTTTTGTTTGGATACCTTTAGCATACATACTTACATACATGCATATGCATATGTATGTATACACATATATATATACACATATGTCGTAGAATCGTACATGTGTAGGTACGTATGTCTGGCTTGTATGCAAACGTTAAGGTAATTCCATGAATATCAAATATATGCATATGCGACTAGTTGCTGTATAAAGAAGAAAAAACAAAAAACAAAAACAAAACAATAAAAAATAAACTTGCATTCATTCATATGCTTAAAGCGCCTTATGTAGTGCAGTGTATGGGACCCAAAAAAAACAAAAAAACAAAATATATATATACCAATATAATATTTAAATTCAAATTCAACAAATATTATGTAAAGCTAAATGCAAAACTCTTAATTCATATGCACAGTGAAAAGGCAATAAATTAATTATTATTTACTATTTTCTATTGAAATATACAAATCTCACGCAAACATTCTCATTATGTAAATAGTAAAACATCAATTTTAAATTGTATTATTTTGTTTATATATTTTTCGCTCCTCACTGTGCATAACCTAAATAAATGCAATTAAATAGTTTAAGCTAAATATGTATATGTAAATCCAAAGCAGTAAAAAAAAACAAAAAAAAAATAAAAATAAATTGAAACGCACTGATCCAGACAACAACTCAACTAACCAGATCCATTTCCTATTTAATTGCCATTTTTTGTACAAACAAAACCAAAATACCAAAATACTAAAATACTAACAACAACCACAAGTACAACAACAATAACCGTAGCCATACAGAATACCAAACCAAATCAAACCCAAACACCTTTGCCCAAGACCCACGTCTTTCATCAATTTACAGCTCAACATTAATGAGGAACCAAATCAGATCTCGATTTTTAACTAAAAATGATGATTGCGGATAATTGGTTGTGCACAAAAAGCGACAGCAACAAAAAAAAAACCATATAAAGAAAAAAATACCCAATGGCAGCAGGGATATGAAAAATATACCAAAAAAATACCAAAAACACCAAAAGACTGAGCTAGAAATCACTCGCAAACAAACGCGCGGTTCGGTTCAAAAGAGTTACAGCTCCTTTGCTGCAAAGGAACCGAACCACTCTTGAATCGGGCCACAAGTTTGCAGCGGCAAAAATGCGAAAAGGGTGCGAAAGGGGGCGAAAGGGAACCATCAGCCAGTTAGCATCTAAGTAGCACAGAGCTTTTTCAAACTTTACTTAAACTTATCTCTTATACTCTTTTCCATATTTATGTATATGTCGGCGAGGCGTACACCTGTAAAATAACTTGAACTCTCTCACTGAAACTAAAAAAAAAAAACACAAAAAATCAAAAAGAAATTTTTTAAATATATACATGTTAATATATATACTACCACTACTACTACTACTACTACTAACTAACTTTTTTAATATACTGCTTTGAACTTTTTCTCTAACTCTTACTTCCACTTGCCACAAAGTTAAGTTTTAGTAAGCATTATGAAACTACCGAAACAACAACAAGCTAAACAACGACCAAAAAATAAAGAAAACTATAGTCCGTTGTTGTTGTTGTCTTTCGATAAACAAAAAAAATCGAACATTTTTTGTTGTAAAATACGATGCGAACTTTTTTGTATATATATACATAGATCAGCGAGCAATCGAAATGTGTACAAAGTTTTTTTTACTCAAAACAAACAAACAAACACAACAACAACAAGAAAACACACACACGCACACAACAATTGCTTAACGATAACGATAACAGCCAAAGAACGATAACCGATATCAACGCTCAAAATCAGGGCAATGGGGCAATAGGTGTTCACATGCCAAACGCATTGAACTCGATTAATGAAAACCAAAAACAAAGAACAACAAAAATAAAAAAAAAAAACATGAAAATTAATAAAAATCCAAAAATCAAAAACTCAAAAAAAAAAAAAAACAATATCTAGCTTAGAATGAGCGTCAAGCGAATTCGCCCAACATCGATATATTACCACAATGTTTGTGTAATTTTTGTGTCCTTCTAGGAACTTATTTCAATTGCATTATGTTTATGGTGGCCTCATCAGTTGTGTCAACCATACTTATCCTCAATTATCATCATAGAAATCCAGATACGCATGAAATGAGTGAATGGGTAATATTTATATTTAAACTAAACTAAACTTAACTAACTTACTTGCTAACTACTTACTACTTACTTACTTATTTATAAAAATACCAAAAAATACCAAAAAAAAAACCAAAAAAAAAACAAGCTATTTCCTACCTACTTCTTTTTCTTTTAAGTTCTCGTCTCTACATTTACATAAACTCATTTTTTATTCTCTCTGCGATATCGATACGTTTTCAATTTGCCTTTGTTTTAATATGAAAATCATTTCAACAAAAAGATTCAAAACATCCAAAATACTCCACAGCCCACAAACACCCACACACCCACACACTAACACACGCACACAGTCCAAACACAGCCCCATTGTATATACATACATACATACATTCCACATGCCTTGTGTCTCTCATCTAACACACTCTTAACAACTCTTAGACATTGAAAGCCGAGCAGAAGAAATACACTTGCATACATATTTACTTACGATTCATATGCATAAACTAGTTCTTCTTATACTTTTACACTATGCTGCATGCAAAATATATTTGCAACTCATACAAAATCGCAAAACAAAACTATTTGTTTTGAATAAATCGATTTACATATACTATACAGATAATATGAAGAAATTGAATTTGTTAAAAAAAAAAAGAAAGAAATAATAATAATAATAATAATATAATAATCATAATAGAACTTAAATTTTTCATTAAAAAAATTAAAATATTAATAAAAATAAAAAATAATTAACATATGTGACACATTCAATCTAAATTTCCGCAATTAAACAACAAATTTTTTTTAACAAATTAACAAATATTTTAAGTAAATCTCTTTTCTTACTTAAGTTAATCAAACTTTAAAAAAATATTTTCAAAAAATTAAATTTAAAAAAATTATAATAACATTATTATTATAATAGTTTCACGTAATCTAAAAGTTTCTAAAGAAAAAAAAAACTTCAAGTTTCTATTAAAAAAATATATACTATTAATAATTCTAATCATTATATAAGTATGTCTTTTTGTACAAGGTAACAAAAATTTTATTTATTTTCTATGCGGCATATTATTTCTAAATTTCTAATTTTATGTAATATGAAAAATTTAAGCTTTAAATCTAAAAAATTTTCAAAAATTTTAAAAATATTGTTTTCAATTAGAAAACATTTTTTCAATAATAAATCCTAATAATAAAAATTTACTGCTTTTAAAAAATAAAACAAATTTGTTAAATTGTCGTTCAAAATACAAAAGGCAAAATTTATTTAATTTAAAAAAAAAAAAAAAAAAAAAAAATTTTAATATTAAAAAAAATATTTACTTTTATTTTAATACAACATTTTTTGTTTTAACTATTTTTCAAAACAAGCAAACTTAACAGACTTCTAAAAATCAAAATTAATTTTAATAAAAAATAAATTTAATTCTTAAAGTTAAAAAAAAAAATAACTAAATTACTTTGAAGTCAAGAAAATAATCAATTTTCTAATACTTAAATGTTGCATAAACTCATATATCAATGTTATCCTTTTTATCGTTTTGAAACTTTTGAAACTATACCGAAATCCATATAAATACATAAACACTTACTTATCCATATATATATATATATATATATATATATATATATATATATATATATATATATATATATATATTATATATATACATATAAGATAAATTGTTTTTGATTTTATTCAATGTTCTGCTGTGACCTATTTTCCTCTCTTAACTTGTATTAATTGCATACTTACATATTCGAGAACCAAAGCACAATAATCACACCGAATTTTTATTTCTCTAACAAATACTCTGGCCAACAACTACAACTACAACAACAATATAAAACAACAACTACAACAACAACAACAACTACAACTACGTTAACTGGCAACTCGCAACGCAAACAAAAACTCTACTCTACAACTCAAATGCCTCTTCAACCGTTTCTTTTTCTCCTCTGTAACTAACTAACTAACTAACTCTGTAACTAACTATCTTCGCAAAACTGACAAAAAAAAAACAAAACAAAAAAAATCACAAATAAACAAAAATGCATATGTATATATATATTTATATCAACTACTTCAAATGTGGCCAAAAAACACTCGGTTTTTGGGCCCCAACAACGCGTGTGCTGTTGCTATCCTATGCCAACACACTCTGAACCACACTCTTAACAACAACAACAAACAACAATAATAACAACTACAACAAAACAATTGAAAAACCAACTAAAAAAAATAAATAAAAATCAAATTTAATAATTTAAAAACAAAACTTCCTTTCATAATGTTAACAATTTGTCTTAAAACTTTAAACTAAAAACCTTTTAATGAAAACAAATCAAACTCTCATTGAACACATATTTATATATATATATAAATTTATATATATACATATTTATCTATTATATATTTCGTGCCAATTTACAATTTCTTATCACTTCATTTGACTTAAAATCAAATCTAATAACTAAACTATAAAAAAAAAAACAAAACAAAAACTGCTTTAAATATACAAAACAAAAACAAAAATTTAAAAACCAAAAAAAAATATACTATTTATACCGAAAAAAAAAAAACCAAAAATATACTTATTGCTATTATTTTTAACCGCATTACCCAACAAACACCCCGTCTCTCTGTCGAACTCGCACACACAGATAAGAGTAATATTCCTTTATTGGTTACCTTGCATATTGCGCATGCAAAGACCCGGACAGGTTGGCTACGAATGCCCGCCGCCGCCCTCGTCGTCGGGCTCCTCGACAGCTGGTGACAAAAAGCAACAGATCCAAAACGTTGAGCTCAAGGAAAGGTAACCGAACATTTCCGCTATTCTCTACTCACACTCTAACCACCACCTGCCCGACTACTAGCTGTTCGACCATCGATACGATAGTTTCTCTAATAAATGAATCAGTCCATTGATCTATTTACCCATTATTCTCTATTATGATATGCTATCCACACCCAAACAGATCGTCGAAATCGCTGCTCGCCAACGTACTCGACATTGATGACGACTTTCGTTGCAATCATCGCTGCACCAGCGCCACATTACCCCATCAGCCCACGTACTACAGGACAATGTTCAGGTAAAGTTCGATAGATCTTATAGCAATGATATATGTAATTGGCTCTACGAGCTGTTGAGCTGTTTTTTTTTCTGGCTGTGTAAATATTTTCTACATTTATCTGCCATACAATTTATTATTAACCTACATATTATATAAGGACTACCATCAATTTGCTATAAGTGGAATACCCCTAATTAATACCAATAAAGACTTTAACTATGCATCGAATCATCTACAATACATAAATAATAAATAGTCTCTAAAATCTATAGTAGATAGTCTCTAAAATCTATTGTGATTACTATAGCAAAAATCGATAGTTATCGAATACATAATAATGTGAGTGAAAAATTGACTTATTTTAATGTACCTATACTGTTAGGCAAGAAAAAGAACAGTGTTTTTAAGCTGGAAATATGCACATATTTCGAGTTTTCATAATATCGATAAGTATCGATATTCGTCACTACTCTCACAAAAGCTTTTACAGTGCACGTGGTCAAATTGACAAGAAAACAAGTGAATCCTAATATTTTCCAGCTGGAAATATACTCATATTTGTGTATTTTATATAATATCGATATATATCGATATTCGTCTTAACTCTCACAAAAACTTTTACATTGCACTTGGCGCTGCTAAGATTTTCTTTCTTTCGAATACAAAGCGGGCCGGGTATAACCTCGTCTGAGACTCCCGACTAGATCTTCTCACTTGTTGAAGGAAAGATTTGCTCCACAACTTACTGAATTGATATGCAGCAATAGATATAGCATATAATTATTTGTATTATACAAGCCATACCTCTATTTGTATTACGCTTTACGCTGCTATTAAAACGCACTTGTTTAAAAATGAAAATGAAAGGAAAATAATAGAAAATGACAATAAGGAGAAAAGCTTCAATAAGACACATCCGCATTCGCATTCAGCTAGCCTCAAATGACAGTCAATGACAATGACAATGACAATGACAAGATGTGTGTGCCTCAGCAACAACGAAACAAAACAAAATACACACAACAAAAAATCTTAGAAAATAGTGGCAAGTGGCAAGGACACGCATTTAGTGACAAGCAGAACGCACAAATGCGAGGACTAAGAAAAGGAAAAGCAAAAGAAAAAAACATTCGCAATAGAAAAGCGCTTGAGCAGTAAGATGAACATCTACTGGCACGTGGCCCAGGCCCAGGCCCAGGCCCAGCCTCGAGCTCAGGCTCAGGCTGAGGCTCAGCTGCTCAGCTCCACAATTCCTCAGCTGCTCAGCTGCTTTCACATGTTCTTTCACACAATAGACCATTGAATTGGGTCAATAAACCAACAGTCACAATTACGTTGTCCTCTAAAATATTGACTGGAGTTGAGTTGGGTTGGAGTTGGAGTTGGAGTGGGATTTGAGTTGGGTGCTAGCTAAAACTCAGTTTCAGCTTCAAAAATGTCTTTTGCAACGTCACTGGCTCCATTTAGAATATATATAATATTTAAAGCTGAGATTTGAGTTTGATTTAAAAATTTTGCTGTTACTTTTTTGGACAAAATGATTTCAGCGTGGCTTAGAGCTAAATGTGAGACGTTTGTATAGGTTTAGTGGAGGTAGATGTGGAGGCCTAATTGGAGATGCAAGTAGAGATAGAGGTGGAGGTGGAGGTAGAGGTAGAGGTGGAGGTGGAGGTAGAGGTGGAGGTAGAGGTAGAGGTAGAGGTAGAGGTAGAGCTAGAGCTAAAGGTAGAGGTAGAGGTAGAGGTAGAGGTAGAGGTAGAGGTAGAGGTAGAGGTAGAGGTAGAGGTAGAGGTAGAGGTAGAGGTAGAGGTAGATGTAGACGTAGGATGGAGGTAAGGTAGAGGCAGAGGTAGAGGTAAGATGGAGGCGGAGGTGGAGATAGAGGTGGAGGTAGAGGTAGGAAATGAAGTGGTGGTGGAGATAGAGGGGGAAATGGAAGTAGAGGTAGAAATAGACGTAATGATAGAGGTATAGACAGAGGTTGAGGTAAAGTTAGAGGTATGTGCTCTACTGTACTCTAAATCACTGCAATCGTATTAATGTTGGGGATGGTCATAAAGTTCTCAACGCTTTTCCGTTAGAGATCCAGTAATATCTGATTCCATGTGTGTATATAAAGCTTAGGCAGGAAGAACTATTGCTGCAAATACAGTATATATATGTATATGAACATATACCTCTATATATATAGCTATATATATATTATATGTTTTATAAAATATTGATAAAACTATTGCAACGAGTGCTTCGTACAGGCAAGGCGACGATGGCAGCGTGGGTCCAGTTGGGCCCGTCGGTCCCGTGGGACCAGTCGCACCTGTGGCCGATTCCCGCATGCACGAGGCCATTTCGCACACCTGTCTCAGCTCCTCGGCAGAATACGAACTGGCGCTGATACTGAAGGAACTGCGCTGGATAACCGATCAGGTGCGTAAAAGTAACAGCAACTCAGAAACTTCAGGTGAGTCCATTGACCCATCCATGTCGTGCAGCTCAAGAAAGAGGACGAGACAGGCGATATAACGCGCGATTGGAAATTTGCCGCAATGGTCGTGGATCGTTTGTGCCTTATTATTTTCACGCTCTTCACCATTATAGCCACGCTGGCTGTGCTCTTCTCGGCGCCACATTTCATTGTAAGTGCGAGGATAATGTTTGAACTTTCGCTAGAAACTATCACATTTTCTGTGCCTCTTTCAGTTCCCATAAATGATTCACTCTGACGGTCTACGTAATTGCTTCATTTTGACACGCGTCGTACAAAATATTGTTTCTACTTTTGTAAAATACTCAAAATACTCAAAATACTAAAAAAAAAACAAAAACAAAAAGTGAAAATGAAAATTCAATTCATGTAAAGAATACATAAACAAGTGAATGCTTTTCAAGTTCTCTTCAATTCAGATTCTTGTATAGATTTTTCTTTATTTCTTTGAATAAAACGTTTTATCACATTTATAGACTCAAACGAATTGAATTGTACGACACGTTGGTATTGACCTTAGTTCGAGCCACGCCCCCACACTGCTGCTGACTTCATCATTTTTTGCATTTGTCCATTTGGGTTTCTTGTCGAATTACTGTAAAATAATTCATTTCATTTATAGTACGAGATAGGTTCTCTTTGATTTTCATTTTTAGTATGTAAAATAGTGTATACAAATATGTTGCTGTGATAGAAAAACGTATGAACAAAACGTAAACCAGTCACAATAAAATTTCAAATTCAAAGTGAACAAAAAATAAATAATAACAAAAAAAAAGGAAAAAATCCTGAAAATATCCGAAATAAGCACGCGAGAGTCGGCCATCAACGACTGCACAATGCTCGTTCAATGGTTTGAAGACAGTTTGAGTAGAGCTCGGCAATTCCGTCTGTCTGCCTGCCTGTCTAGGTAGAGAGATCTATCTATCTATTTATCTGTTTATTGGTCTATCTATCAATCTAATTTTCAGTCTGTCAGTCTTGCTGTCAATCTGAATGTCATTCAAAATATCAGTCTGACTGTCAATCTGACTGTCAATCTGACTGTTATTCTGACTGTCAGTCTGACTGTCAATCTGAATGTCAATCTGACTGTCAATCTGACTGTTAATTTGACTGTCAATCTGAATGTCAATCTGATTGTCAATCTGACTGTCAATCTGAATGTCATTCAAAATATGTGTCTGAGTGTCAATCTGACTGTCAATCTGACTGTTAGTCTGACTGTCAATCTGACTGTCAATCTGAATGTCAATCTGACTGTCAATCTGACTGTCTATCTGAATGTCAATCTGATTGTCAATCTAACTGTCAATCTGACTGTTAATTTGACTGTTAGACTGACTGTCAATCTGACTCTCAATCTGAATGTCAATCCGATTGTCAATCTGACTGTCAATCTGAATGTTAGTCTGAGTGTCAATCTGATTGTCAATCTGACTGTCAATCTGACTGTTAATTTGACTGTGAATCTGACTGTCAGTTAAACTTTTAATATGGATGTCAACGATTGTCAATGACTGCCTACCTATCTGAGTGTTGAACCGATGGTTAATCTAAATGTTAACCTGACTGTTAATGTGGTTGTCAATCTGACTTTCTATCTGACTGTCAATCTGATAGTTAATCTAAATGTTAATCTGACTGTTAATCTGCGCGGCTATCTATCGCCCATACATCTGTGGGATGTTATGGGTTCAATTATGTCATTTATAGATTGTATGATTTAAGATTGAGGTTGAACAGAGACTTAACTTATCTGAGCTATACAACGTCATCTTATCGACGTAGCTAACATTTGTCTACCTAATTATTTCACATTTCATGTCTCTAGCTACAATAGCTTCGACAATAATTGCACAGAAATAGTAGGAACCATCTTGACATACCCCTAGTGCGCATAGCCCACAAATCTTAAAACTATCAAAGGCGTACCTTCACCTTTTTAAATTCTATAGTATATGTCGAAAGTCTATGAAGTATAAATAGTTTATACAGTCTTGAGATTATCTAGGCTATCTATAGCTTCTTTAGTCTTTTAAGTCCATAATAAAGTCGATCATCTCTAATGTCTACAGTCTCTAAACACCAGCTGAACGAGCATCTCAAAGCACAGGCACACACACACACACACAAAACACGTTTCATTTATGTTATACTTCACATTAGTTTTCTTTTGGAAAATAAAACTCATATATTTGAATTCAATATTAACGTTAATCACCTTTGGCTTATTATCACTTCTAATTGGCAAAAAAAAAAAAAAACAAAAATGAAAGTCCGAACTCAAGCAATTTGTTTATGTATATCTATCAAGTACTAAAGGCACGTGTTTAGTATAGCTTATTCTGCTAGGAAACTTTTTGTGTTCCTTAATTTTTTTTTTTTTTTTCAAAACATTTTCAACAATTTTGAGCACTCCAACAAAAAAAATTTGTTAAAAATACTAAAAATAACAACAACAAGAAGAAGAAACACAAATCGAACCAAAGTTCGAGTTGAAATTGTTTAACTGGAATCTAAAAAAAAAGAAAAAAAAACATGGCCAAAACCACAACAACAATAAAACGAAATAGGCGAAGCAAAACTGAAAACCAGCTAAAAGAAATGGAAATTGTGCAGCACAGCATAAACGTTGAGGAAAGCAGTCGAAAGCAAAGTATAAAGTTAACTATTTTTAAATATTATATATATATACATATATACGAGTAAAATAAACCATAAGCATGTAGCATATTGATGCAAATGAACATTAGATAAAAGAAATGCTTCTGAAGAGAAAAACAAAAAAGTTAAAAAAAAGCAAGTTAAAAAAGCAAAAGTAAAATTAAAAATTAAATTAAAATAAACTACAGTATTTAGATTAAGTGATAATTAAAGCATAGATCAAGCGAGGTTAGTCAAATATACATATGACAAATACTTAAGTTACAAACTAATATATTGATAAACAAAAAGAAAAAAAACAAAAAAAGAAAAAGAAAATAAATTTTTAAACGAAATTTCAACAAAGAACAGCAAAAAGTTAACAGCAAATTCGTGCGTAGCGTAAAAAAAAAACAGCAAAACGTATTCAATTACAGAGATACCCTACATACACACACAAAAATTAATGAAAAAAAAACTAACACACACACACACACACACACACATATACACACTCACACATTTATATGTATTTTATTTTGCATAAAGCTTATTGAAACTCTAATAAAGTGCATAAATCTAGCAGGAACACCCCTCATGCAGAATCCAATACAATTACGCTGTAAACGAATTATAATTTCTTGTGTCACATTGACATGCTTCTTATTAACATATATTATACAATTAGTATATATATATATATATATTAGCATTAGATCAGGGCATTATCATACACTTAGCGAATCAAAAAAAAAAAAAAAAATAAATACAATAAAATATATATATATACATACATTTTTTTTGTTAGCCACGTAAGATTTTATAGTGTATGCAACTTACACACACACACACACACACACACACACACACACACACATATATATATATCAAGTCACACACACACATACACACAGCAGCTGCTAAGGGCTATGCACAAATGCAAAGGTCTTCCTTAATCTTAACAGCAAAACAAACAAAAAATTAACAACAAAAGTAAAAAAAAAAACAACAACAACAACACATATATTAAATCAAACAACTAAATAAATTACGTACTTACCTAAAACTAATTAAAAAAAAAAAAACTTTAAATAAGAAAAAACAAATTAAATAAAAACAAATTGCATGCATATTTAACTAACTATTTGAACTCAACTGTTTTCAACTTAAAGCAAACAAGACATAAATATATATACACATACATATATATACATACATATACATGTATGCACACATATATATATACACACATACATATATGTTTACATACAACTGTTAGCCGTCTGTTAACCACACACACACACACAGCGGAGCTTTTAGCGTCGTCTAGCGACTGCACATAAAGCTCTGCCCTATAAAACTGTTCTTTTCCCTGGGCCAATCTTGGCCGAAAAGCTCAACAGCCATAAAACTGTGTTCTTCTTGGCCTAAAGCTTGCGCAATCCAATAGCAAAAAAGAGGTCGAAAAGTGCAAAAAAAGAGCTTTCGCAGAGAGTGTGAAACTTTGAGAACTTTCAGTTATGCCTTTGCGGATTTTCAATGTTATTCATTTTATAGCTTATAATCATATATTATATATATATTTTCTAGATTTTTCACTTAAATTATAAATTTCTTATATTTTTAATTTATTTTTAATTCTTATAATTCATTTTATATTTTATTTTGTATAATTTTTTAATTTAAAATCTTATTTTTTATTTTATTTAATATTATTTTTTAACCTTTTTTCTAGATTTTTTTTTTAATTATATTTTTCTTAAGATTTTAATTTATGTTTAATTTTTATAATTCATTTTATATTTTATTTTGTATAATTTTTTAATTTAAAATATTATTTTATATTTTATTTAATATAATTTTTCAAATATTTTCTAGATTTTTTATAATTTAAATTTATTTTTAATTTTTATAATTAATTTTATATTTTATTTTGTATAATTTATTAATTTAAAATCTAATTTTTTATTTTATTTAATATAATTTTTCAACTATTTTCTAGATTTTTACTTAAATTATAAATTTCTTATAATTTTAATTTATTTTTAATTTTTATAATTAATTTTATATTTTATTTTCTATTATTTATTAATTTTAAATCTTATTTTTTATTTTATTTAATATTCTTTTTCAATTATAGACTTTTTAATTTTTTTTTTATATTAAATATTGAATTTTTATATTTAAAAAATATATTTATAATTTTTTTTTTTAATAAATTTTATTTTAAGTCCTTAAGAAAATCTTATTTTAATCATTTTCATACTAAATGAAACTATTTATTTATATCTTTATCTATTACTTAATTTTATAAACAATTTTTGGTGAAATAAATATATCTACATATTCCAATAAATTTCAAACTTTAAAAAATATATTTAAAAAATATTTCAAACCTATGACTCACATTTCATACCAAAAAAAAATTCAATTAAATTTTCTCTTTAGGACTTTTATTTTTAACATTTTTAATATTATATACTTTTCAGTATTTTTAATATTTTTAATACATTTTAAATCATAATTTTAGTATTTTTTACCTTTATTTTATTTACACTTAGTTTTGACCTCTTTTGACCTAATTGGACTTTTCGCAAGTTTTCCTTGGCCCCCCCCCTAGTCGACGGCTAACATCTGAACTAAGTCTCTACTCTACTCTATAAATACTTGTTAAACAAACATTTAAAATGCTTAAAATACGCACTTAAACTAAACCTAAAACCTAAATATAAAAAAAAAACTAAAAACTAAAAACATACACAAATAAATAAATTAACATTAAAAACTTAAATAAACTTTAACTACATTTTGCTTAAATACTAAAGCCAATTAATGTCGACTTGCATTCAGGCTACTGCGAATTTACTACCAAAAGCAATTTAAAAAATAAATAAATAAAAATTAAATTAAAAAAAAAAAACAAATCTAAAGCCAAACAGAATCAAAAATAAACAAGAACAACAACAACAACAGCAAATAAAGGGTAATTTTTTCCTCGTAGTATTTCCACAGACATTTTTGTTGTACGATTTGTTTTTATTTGAAACTAATTGAGATAAATTATTTAAATTTTTATATGAAATGTAACATAAAAGACAAAAACCGAAAATAATCTTTTTTGATGAACTTTTTTTCTAGTCTGAAGTACATTTTAAATATATGTATGTATTAATAATGTGAATGGTTTCATGCAAAAAAACACACACACACACACAGATAAAGTATTCAGAGACAAAAATGTGTTTTATAAATATTTAAAAATAAATTAAAGAAACGGTTTTAATTCATAAACAAAAAACTAGAATTCGTAGCTCAAAAATAAACCAAAAATTGGCTCTAGAAACTCTGAAAAATTCGATTCAATTTTCAATTCATTTTTCTCATTTTTTTCGGACAACTTATGAAGTAACCTTCGTATACATATTACGAGTATGTATAGACAATCGCCCTATATAATATGAACTAAATATCATTTTGACAATAGTGAAACCAAGAGCAGCAAACGTTTATGGAACTACTTACTGCTAATCCTATCTATATATATAGTGAGTAAATCTATTGAGAAATTATGATTTTTCAATATTTTTCACACTTTTCCTTTTCATTCCTTTCGAATGATTTGAATTTAGAAAGATAAAAAAGAAAGAAAAAAAACTCGAATGGCATCTATGAGTATTTGTAAAAGGCTTACTCAACCAACTCAATGAGCACCTCAACTTTATTCGGTTTCCAACTAAAGAAAAACAAAATCTATTGAATATGAATCAAGTCTAGTGCTATGTATACCTATATATATATACATCTATATATATGTATCTGAAGGGACGGACAGATTGAACTTGCTTTACTTTTGGTATTGCCACTGAGACTTATAGCAGATGCACTCTCGCTCACCAGGCACTGGCTTAACTAATACGTGTACCTATACTTATCTCTATACTAAAATACGATCTGTTGATCTGTTCGGATAGGCCACTAATTACACGCTTCGCTTCACACACACACACACGCACACGCACACATACACAAATACACACATATCTTTAGGTAAAAATGTTCTCTTCCCCTGCAATACTGCGTGAAGCACCTGACAACAAGTAATACCCATAGATTCAAACATTCAGATAGATTGAAGATCTGTAACGATTTCAGATTCAATATTCAGATTTCGTTTTTCATATTCACTCATACATCTACATGTACTTTCCTAGTAATACCCATGCTTGAGCATTCTTCATAGATTCTAACATTCATATAGAGTCAAGATCTGTAACGCTATCAGATACAGCTTTAGTAACACACATATCTATAGGCTCTCATATATAGATGATTCCATCTGGCAACAAGTAATGTCCATAGATTCAAACATTCATATAGATTGAAGATCTGTAACGATTTCAGATTCAATATTCAGATTTTGTTATTCATATTCACTCATATATGGAATCTGTACGTACTTTCCAAGTAATACCCATATAGATGATTCCATCTTGCAACAAATAATGCCCATAGATTCAAACATTCATATAGATTGAAGATCTGTAACGATTTCAGATTCAATATTCAGATTTTGTTATTCATATTCACTCATATATGGAATCTGTACGTACTTTCCAAGTAATACCCATATAGATGATTCCATCTGGCATCAAGTAATGCCCATATATTTAAACATTCAGATAGATTGAAGATCTGTAACGATTTCAGATTCAATATTCAAATTTTGTTATTCATATGTACTCATATATAGAATCTGTACGTACTTTCCAAGTAATACCCATGCTTGAGCACATTTCATAGATCCTAACATTCATATAGACTCAATTCTCAATGCTTTCAGATATAGATTTAGTAACTCATATAAAGAATCTTTATGTTCCCACATATAGATACTTCCATCTGACAACAAGTCAATCATTCATATTGACACAAGATCTATATCGATTTCAGATACCATATTCAATACTCATATGCATCCTTTATACTATGTTATTTTTTTTCGAATTATCTTTGTTCTTTCTTTAAGATTCGAGTTCTTGGCATGTTATAAACCACGATTAAACTAAATAGAAATATACTAAAAACGTTGGTGTAAAGCAAATATCTAAACTAAATCTATAAGATGACAAACACTCACACACTCACACACACACACACCCAGAGAGACACTCGAAATGTATATAGTATTAGTGTGTGTGTTTTTTTTTTTTTTTAGTTTGTGATGAGTTAGATATTAAGCGTTAGTTTAGGCCGCCTACAAGACAACTGTATTAGCTCTAAGGCAATTTCATCTGAAGAAAAGATAAACAATGTTTGCAAACAATTAAACCTAAGTAAGTGCTAAATGAAAACAATAAATAAAATGTAAAATCCAAAAGCAAAACAAAAGAAAAAAAAACACAATGTAATTTTAATATACTCACACGCATATGACATAGGACATAAAACTAAACATTATAGACAAAAACCAAAAACCAAAAAAAAGAAGAAAATACACTTAAGCACAGTCGCTCGCTAAACAAAATAGAAAACCAAAAATTTAGTTTAAAACAATAAACAATAAACACTTAAACGAAATAGCCGTAAAAAAAAAAGAAAAAAAACCAAACACGAATATTAAATTTAACAAGCTTTGCGCAACTGAAAGCCAAATATATGCTATATAGACATATATTTAGCCAGGAATTGAAGCTAGACTCAATCGAATGTTTTTTCATATAAAATATATATGTATATATCCAGAACTCGGCAGAAGGTAGAACTAAGTTGAAAGAGGTATGTGCGTCTGTGCCTCCGCTCTGAAAGAGGTATGTGCGTCTGTGCCTCCGTTCTAAAGAGCGCAACGGCAACAGCTACAGATTGATGGTTTGAATGAGTAAAAATTAAAACTTAACGATTATTTTTATTGTAATATTTCTATATTCATGGTATAGAAAACCCAATATGTGTACGTAACATATGGAATTTGAATGTCCGAGGTACTTTTAGAACAGACCTCGCTTACAAGAGACGCATATATAACAATAATGCGATGATTCACTATCGATAGTAAATCGATTAATTTAAAGACTTTTCCAATCAAAAGCAGCCCAAAATGATTCGAGATGCCAACTATGCGCTGGGTTCCGGATATCAGTTAGTCGGACACGCCCGACTTGAACACTTTTTTTTTTAATTCTGTTTTTGGAACTTCAACTTTTGCTTTGAGAAACTCTGATCAAATGGATGCTATTGCCACTTCTCTGGTCTAGGACAATAAATCGAGACAGCAAACCAAATGCCTCAAATTGTAGTTATCCATATATGATTTATTCGATTGATGTGCAAGACAACAACAACAACAAAAACAACAACAACAGCAACATCTACTAGCATTCATAGAAATCTCAAAGAATTACGAAAAACAAAACAAAACAAAATAAAATTAAATTAAATTAAATTAATTTAAAGAAAGCATATGGTTGTACGAAAATAAAAACAAAAACAGAAAAATAAATTGAATACCCAAGCCATTCTCAAGATAAAAATAACAATTTTTTTAGAATGCCAAAGTCAAAAAGCGACAAAGCAAAAACAAAAACTTAAAACAAAAATTAACAAAAAATAAAAATAAAAATAAACACTAAAATACACAAGAAAAATTATTTAAAACAAGTGGAAAAACGACACTAAAGCAAAATAAATTAAAAAAAAAAAAAAAAAAAACTTACATACACATACACGCATTAATAAATTTAAAATTAAAAAAAAAAAAATTAAATGAGAGCAAAAGCAAAGAAAATATAAAACTAAAAATTAAAAACTAAATAACAATTTAAAATGCCAACAACTACTAAAGGGCAAAAATGTTAACTTAGTAAATAAAAACAAAAACAAAAACAAAAACCCAAAAAAACGCAAGAAACGATACAATATGCAATTACATAAAATGTTTTAAACAATAAAAAAAAATAAAAATAAAGAATGCAGATCCCTATGGAATTCAATAAATAAATGCAAAAAGTTCGTGTTTTTTCTACTCTGGGCTCGACTTATCATTTATAGTAAAGGTGGAAAACTATCGATGCCACTATCAGCACTATCGATGTTTGGGCACTATCGGGACTCAATCGATAGTATCAGACTCTTTCCATGGTGGCCCATTCACTATCGATTGTGTTGTCGATAGTAGACGTATCACAACGCTAAAAAAATTCTTCCTGCTCTTGCTCTACATAAGCAATTTAAGACACATAGATCGCTTTAAAATGGGTATGTTATTTGATAATATCTAAAATGAGTCGAATCAAACTGCAAATATCTGTGCATTCCCGCTACGTCCGTGGAATCCGAAAAAAACATTCAGCAAGGCGGGCAAAATAATTTCGGAGAGGCGTACACGCCTTAAAGAAGCGAATGTAAACATTCTTTTGTTTCTTAACCAAAACTTTTGGCTGAAATAAACCATAAATTTCTTATATTTGGTGGAAATAAATTTGTTTGTCGGGCTACACTATCGACGTCACTATCGATAGTGCCGTCTAGTACTATCACCACTATTGATGGTTCTGAAAAAACAATCGTCGAATATCGATAGTTATTCACCTCTAATTTATAGATAAATTTTAATAATATTTCACGCATTTCAAATAAAACAAATGTTTTTTTTTTATTTAACATTAAAATTAAGGGGATCAGGGATAGTAGGTCTTTTGGTAGCGACCCTCGCGATTCTTGCGGCCGCCGGGCCGCACCGCCTTCGAGACATAGACCTTGTCGTGCTGGTCGAGCGTACGGCGCCAGGGATTGATATCCCGTTCGAAGTAGCGACGACGCGCCTCCATTGCCCGCGTCCTGTTGTCAATCTTGTAGAGCTTCTCCCACATGAAGATCTCGGGCAGCTCCAAGTGCCGCGCCCGCTTCGATGCCAGATGCTTGAATGTGCGCTCGAGAAAATCGCGCTGTTCCGCATTCTCGTAGTCGGCGGCGCGGCGCAGTGTCGGCCCGGCCACATAGGGCATCAGCTCGTCGGCGGAGCGCTGCACGCTCGGCGCTCTGATGTACAGCTCGAGCAGCTGCCGCAGCGTGTTGTCGTTGAAGTCCACGCACTTGCCCTCGCTCGAAATCTCCGCGTAGAGCGGCTGCGGTGCTGTGCCCCGGCAGAAGTTCACCCGCGGATTCGTGTCCACATGCGAGCCGTGCACCAGCACCGTGTTCAACTGATACTCGTAGAAGCTCCACTCGCGGCCGTTGGTGATCACGGTCTGTGTGTTCAGCGGATAGGTGAGCTCGTTGTAGGTATTGAAGCCGTAGTAGTTGGCCTGCGCCAGCAGCCAGGCGTACGACGACTGAATGGCCAGCGCATGCAGTGCCTCCACGTCGTCGCGTTCGCCATAGGCCTTGGGCCGCAGCTGCAAATGGGCGCGCGACTGGAACGAGAGCATTCCAAAGTTGGGCGCATTGGCGGTGGGCCAGTAGCCGGGCACATTGACAGCGTGCTGGTAGTTGGTGCCGTAGCCCAAGGAGCGTGCGTCGATCTTGAAGCGCGGCAGTTGCTTGGCCAACGTCAGGTTTTCGCTCTCCTCTGGCGACTTCCATGTGGGCAGCTGATGGCGGTGGCGCAGCGCCAGGTAGGGCTCGCCCGTGTACTGCACCATGCGATCGACACTTTCGTTCGCATCGTCCTTCTGCCAGTCGCGGCCCTCCTTCGATTTCACCACAGATTTGGGCGGATCAACGCCGCCAACGGCCCAGAAGGCCTCGTGACGCGGATTGTAGTCGATTTCAACCTCGTTCAGGTGGCCATAGTCGGCGCTGAGCACCTGCAGCGCCGACCGGTTGACCAGCTCCACAATAATTTGCGTCAGCTGCTGTTCGCGTGTGACGGCATCTGGCGGCGCTTCCAGCAGCGTCAGTTGATGCCTGCAACCGTAAATTGGATTAGTTATACTATTCTTGGCAACAGATTTCACTTACTTGTAGACATCGTGGGCATATTCCAAAGCCTCGATGACGTCGTCTCGCGCCATCTTCACGGTGGCGTCCAAGCTATCCTGCTTGTCCTCAGCCTGCTTGGCCTGTTGCGCCGGCAGCTCCTCCAGCACGGTGCGCGTGTAGTGTTGCGTCAGCGGCAGGGCATTGTAAGGCACTTTGGTGTCGTTCAGGTCTACCACTTTGTAGCCGTAGTAACGCGGCATATTCACCTTGATCATCTTTTCCTCTACGGTGGGTAGCTGACGTATCTGTTCGTGCCAGTCGGCTGCCGTCTGCTGCTTGCGGCTCTTGAATGAGAGGTTCCTGATAGCGGGATACTCTGGCTCCGCAGTGTATTCGGCATCAGCCAGTGCAACTGCTTTGGGCTCCGCTTTAGTGGAAAGATAGCGGCAGCAGGCGGCATTTAGACGCGCACGCAGCTGCTCTCCACGTCGCAGCGTCAACATTTTTGCCGGTCAGCTAATTTAATACAAGACTATTTAAGTAAATAAATTACATCTAGCAGAGCCAACGAGGTTATGAAATCGAATCGCAGGCAGACCGATAGCCTTGCCTGGCATAAAAATCTATCGACTGCTATCGTTACAACATCGATTACCAACGGCGCGAAAACATCGTAAAGTGTAGGTGAGTATGCTGCTCTCAATTAACAAACACACATGCATGACCATGTATAGGTGGGCTAATAAATATTATTCTACTATCTTATCAGTTTATTTTGAGCAACTTTTAAATGTATATATGTTATTGTGCATTATAATAAGTAATTGTCCAGTAGTCGATGATTTGAATATCGATATAGGTGCATACACAGCTATATACAATTTAAAATTCGAAATAGTGGTAAGTAAAACATTTTTAAATAACAATTAATTTCATTATTTATAATCGAATTCCACAAATATATACATATATTTAAATAAACTTCAGTGCGCTGTGCAAATGAACAAAGTATCGCATGAGGTGCACGATTTTGCTCGCTATCAGTGATCAGCGTACTAGTCGCGACGTGACGATCGCTTTTGTTTTGTTTTCGCACAATATGTTAAATTAGATATAAACAAGTATTGAGTATTTTGAGTATTTAGTGTTACTCCCACGTGAATGTGATTCCCAAGGAGCCTGTTGGCATTTGCATAGTAAAAGAATTTACGCTGACCGAGCAAAACGCGCCCACTTCTTATCGGCGAAAGGCTACTCTCTTAACTTATCACAGAACAAGTATATAAATACATATATGTATATATATAATCTCTAAATTATTATAATATTGATACGCAAACCTAATAGACAACGTCACGCGCTCAGCAAACCAAATATCGTGAAGTGGCGCACACAAAAACATGTCCAATTTGAGCACATTGTCTGCAGCTCAAGAACGCACGCGCGAATGGCTCGATTCGCAGGAGGATGAACTGGAGTCCTTAGCTGAGTCATCGGTGGTGGACAGCTTGGACGACTACAAATACAGTGAGCATACGTTTACTGAACAGGAGGACAACGACGACGATGATGATGATGATGATGATGACGACGACGATGTCACTGGGGAAGAGGTCAGCACAATTGCGCTGGGCACACGTGAAGGTGAGTCAACACACATTCATAATATGTATAACATACATATATGTATATGTACTGGCAGGCACCAGCAAGGGCGGCATCATCGGCGACACGCTGCGCGATCTGCTCAACTCGATCAACAGCATTCAAACAGTGGGCAATGTGAACATTAGCAACTCCACCAACGTTCACATCGGCAATGTGACCAACATCAATGGCAACATTCAGATCATCGCTGAGCACATGAAACATCCTCGCACCCAGCGCAGGCAGCGGCGCAAAGCCTCAATTGTCGAAGTGCCCTCGGCAGGCGAACAAGCAAATGTTGAGGGCGAGGAACTGGACGAGTCTGAAGAACGCGTCAGTGCGGACATATTTATTAATAGTCAAAGTAGGCAGAAAGAGAAAGAGAGAGAGAGAGAGAGAGGAAGATAGAGAAGATTATCACTAACTCATTTTTTTTGCAGAGTTCAAAATACCACAAGAGCTGTGCTGCATCTTACCGCGCCACTCCTGGCTAGCCCAAATGCCCATGGAGCCGCCCGTCCAGCTGCAGACGCCAGTCAAATACGTGGTTATATGTACGTGTATAGATAATTCAGATATAGATTATATATGCTAAATATGTAGGTGGTTTATATATAGATAATCACGCAGATATCATAGGGCTATTCTATATTGCTCTTGTTGCTCTTTAAGTAATTATATATAGACAGCTATAGAAACCTTTTCCAGGCAATACTTTAGCCAATAGATTGTAACTCTCTTAAGAGAAGATCATTGAGTAAAACCTATAAGGAGCCTATAAGCACTTAAGGCATCTCTATTTATATAGTTATAAAGAAACATTTCATCTCATTCTTATTTAGTGAAGATATCGTTATTCTCTTAAAAGAGATCATAGAGTAAAATTGTAGCCTATAAAGATTACATGCCTAAAATCACAAATCTATCTGTATAGTTATATAGAAAGCATCAGATCTTTAGTAGATCTTCTATAGTATATAAAATAGAAGCCTATAATCAATCTATAAGAGCATCTGATATCAAGAAATATTAAGAGAAGAATCCATAAAATCTTAAGGCATCTGTATAGTTCTATAGAAAACATCTACTTTTCAGTACATCTTGTATAGTATATAAAATAGAAGCCTATAAACAATCCATAAGATTTGTATAGTTCTTAAAAGAGCATCTGACATCAAGAAATATTAAGAGAAGAAGAATCCTCAAAATCTTAAGGCATCTCTATCTGTATAGTTCTATAGAAAACATCTGCTCTTTAGTACATCTTCTACAGTCTATAAAATAGGACCCTATAAACAATCCACAGGATTTGTATAGTTCTTAAAAGAGCATCTGATATTAAGAGAGAGTTCATTAAGTAAAGCCTATAAAGACTCTATAATATCTTAAGGCATCTCTATCTATATAGTTTTACAGAAAGCACATCATCTTATTCTATACTATATATCTATTCTGTATATAACTTATGTACACATCTTCCTAATCCACAGTACACACTGCCACAGAGAGCTCCGAGAAGCGTGCGATTAATGTGCGCCTGATACGCGATATACAGGTGAGTTAATATAATAGATTTCCAATATTCACTCAATACAGATTATAATCATGGAACTCTTTCGCTCGGGCAGTGTTTCCATATTGAAAGTCGCGGCTGGAATGACATCGCGTACAACTTCCTGATTGGCTGCGATGGCAACATATACGAGGGACGTGGCTGGGAGACGGTGGGCGCGCACACCTTGGGCTACAACAAGGTGGCGCTGGGCATCAGTTTCATTGGCTGCTTCATGCGCGAGCTGCCCACTCCACATGCCCTGACCATGTGCCGCAACCTGTTGGCGCGCGGCGTCGAGGATGGCCACATAGCCAAAGATTATCGCCTGATCTGCCACTGCCAGTGCAATTCGACGGAGAGTCCGGGCCGGCGGCTCTTCGAGGAGATACAGACCTGGCCGCACTTCTACAATCTGGCCCAGGAGGGGCAATAGCAACGCCTTACATGACTAGATTCCAAATCCAAATTCGATATATTTATACGATTTCCGGTGATTGTCTTGGACAAATAATCTTAAGTATTTAAACTGTTTGTCCGCTTCCTGTTTTTTTTTTCCTGTTTTGTTACCTTATCATTATTATCATTTGTATTCTGTGTTTGAAAAGAATATACGACTATAAAGCTGTGGTTTTTCAATATATTAGATTATTCGACAGACTTTGTGTTTGTTTTGTTTTCAATTTCTTTTAATTCGTAAATTTTAATTATGGAAACAACGCAACATTTTGCCTTATCCGCATCCTGATGGCCGCCAGTTGATGTGGTTGCACCTAAGCAGAGTCCGCTTGACGAGCTGTGAAAGCGAACGATTGAATTAGTACAAAATCATGGTAATATATAGATTTAAATAAATAATAAAACAGTTAATCACAAGAGGCTCAGCTTGCAGTGTGTTAAACAGTTTGGACAATTTTGGAACAGAGAGTGAGAGAGAGATTTCATTCTCCGTCTCCTTTCTTTTTTCAGGGTATCGAACACATTTAAACATTATTAATAGAGAGGCTGGCTAATTAGTATGCGGATGCATCAGAACTTGGGTTTCGGGCAACTCAAAGACTTACACCTAGCTACATAACTGACACCTTGTCGCTGATGCAATTAAGGTTTTTCATCTGCAAGGCACAGAGAAATGAGATAAATGTTTAACTAAAAGATTTCGTTGCGGAAAGGCAGACTGGCATCAAGGCCAAGATCGGCCTTTACATAATGCTCTGAGCTAATCCGTTTCTATTGGCTGGCACTGTAGATGTGCATAACGGGATCCCCGGCATCTCAATTTACGATTGCACAACGTTCGTTCACTCGTCGTTCGATTACTTACGTGCGGGTCTGCCGTTGGCCCAGGGTGTGAATTTCACGTGGGTCTCGTTGCGCTTGGCGGCATCAACGCGGAGCTCGGCGCGGAGGGCATCGCGCAGCACACGGGCAGCAATGTTGGAATATTGGATGTAGCTGCAAAGCAAGCGGACATTACACGCATTCATCATATTTTGGAGCACTTTTCTCCGAGTGTGCAGCAAACAACAATTACGTAACGCACGCAATAAGAATACGCATCAGCATATATGTCGTGCAATTCATAAATTAAGTTCGCTATATTTCGCATTTGTATTACTTACGTAAGTCCAGCAGCTCTCCAGGCGTTGGTCATTTTGTTAAATCTTTTTGCAAATTATTCGCACGGAAAGACAGAATTACAGACCTTTGCTAGTGCAGGCGCTTTCGGAGTTCGTGATGAGAGCTAGTGGTGCTAGTACTTTATCGATAAGTCGAACTTACGAAAAGTTCATTTAAGCAACG
Source organism: Drosophila meridionalis (assembly GCA_035045145.1). Classification (NCBI taxonomy): domain Eukaryota; kingdom Metazoa; phylum Arthropoda; class Insecta; order Diptera; family Drosophilidae; genus Drosophila; species Drosophila meridionalis. Next base: position 747,773 of record JAWNPG010000009.1, on the reverse strand, counting down.
CTGTGTACTAATTCTATCGATATTCATTATAATGTTACATATTCTTATATAAATATTGCCATAAATGTATTTCGATATGCATATAAATTAAAAAAAAAAGTTCAATATTAAATTTTTTATCTTCATTTGTTATTAAACGTTACTACTTTTATATATCAGGCATAAGATATTTTCAGTAGGGAATATCCACATTTCTAGCTCACATATCGATATATCGATACTTTGCAGCTTCAGCCACTGAGCTTTGTTTGTGTTGTGTCTCACTTGCACATGTGTAACAGTTGTTGTTTAATATTCATCTTTTATTGGGAATAAATAATCCCAGCCACTTATCGTCTTTAAGATAATTAAAAAACCCTGATATGAGCGAAGAATAGTAACAGCACTTACCGAACATGTGTACAGTGTGCTGCAGTCCATTAAATATGCATAAATATCGAGTGGATTATAGGAAAAACATGTGCCGCTAACTTATCCAAAGGTTAAGGTTAAACCCAGCGCATTTATTAATTGCACAACTCTTGCTTCGCCCGTTGCAGTGCCAAGCATGATGTCTGCCAAGCCGCAGATATTAATTATCGAGCCCTTTTTCGGCGGCAGTCACAAGCAGCTCATCGACACATTGGTCGAATGTGAGTGCAAAGAATCCAATCAGATTCCAATTCATTTGTTTACATTTTTAATGAGTACTTCCAATAGGCCTGAATCTGGCTGACTACGAGATTTTCAGCCTGCCCGCCAAGAAGTGGCATTGGCGTGCTCGTACCTCGGCGCTGTATTTCTCGCAGCTGATTCCGCCGGAGCACGACTACAAAGTGCTCTTGACCAGCTCCGTGCTCAACTTGGCGGAGCTGATTGGTGTACGACCGAATCTGGTTAGCTGCCGGAAGATCGTCTATTTCCACGAGAATCAATTGGTCTATCCGGTGCGCGAGGTCAAGGAACGCGACTGTCAATACGGCTTGAATGAGATTCTAACTTGGTAAGCGAGGTGGATTCTGATTTGAGTCTGAGTCGAGTTCCAACTGGATTCTTGTTTCAGCCTTGCGGCCGACGTTGTGCTCTTCAATTCGAACTTCAATCGCATGTCCTTCCTGGATAATGTGCAGCCCTTTCTGAACATCCAGCCGGACTTCAAGCTGAAGCACATCCGCGAGCGCATCGAGAAGAAGTGCGAAGTGCTCTACTTTCCCATCAAGTTCCACGCGTTCCCCAACAAGCGCCACATGATGGACGCGGAACTGGGCGAGACGGAGACGCATTGCTTGCATCTGATTTGGCCGCATCGCTGGGAGCACGACAAGAATCCCAAATTGCTGGTGGAAGTGCTGATGGAGCTGAACAAGCGCCAAGTGGACTTCCGGGTGACGATCTGCGGCGAGAGCTACCAGGCGACGCCGGAAGCCTTCGATGGCATACAACAGAAGCTGGGCGCCAAGCTGATCAACTTTGGCCACCTGACGCGCGAGGAGTACATCAAGGCGCTGCTGACGGGCGACATTGTCATCTCGACGGCCGGACACGAGTTCTACGGCGTGGCCATGCTGGAGGCGACCTACTGCGGCTGCTATCCGATAGCGCCCAACAAGCTCGTCTATCCGGAGATCTATCCCACGGAGAATCTGTACAACACGTCCAACTCGCTGATCAAAATGCTGTACAACTGGTGCCGCCATCCGGAGATCTTTCGCCGGCATCGCGACAAGTTCTTCGATCACTTCAACTTCGAGCGCTACTCGGCCCAGCACCTGGTGCCCAAGTACATGGAGAAGATGCGCATTACGGTCTAGCCTCACGGGCAGACAGGGCGTCCGTCATCGAATCTAGTTTTGTAAGCACAACGGAAACTCGACCAATTTTATGTTTAGCTCTAGCCATGCGTAGGTGTAGGATATATATCTAGGAGACAACTTAAATCCAATTATGATTACCTTCTCTTTTTTTTTGTATATTTAGTATATATATATATAGATATATTGTTAATTTGAGTGCCAGTTGTTAGCAGCGTATTTTGTTTAGCTGCGCGTTGTTGTCATGAAAATCTGCATTTAGATTTAGTTGCGCTAATTTGTTGTAATTGTGATTGTAAAAAGAAAATTGTTTGTTCACCATCAATTGCCTTAAGACATCCCCTATCCATAATGTATATGGTTCACTTTTTGTTACACTATCTCTCTCTCTCTCTCTCTGTCACTCTCTATCACACTCTCTCTCTTTGTCACTCTCTCTCTCTCTCTCTCTCTCTCTCTCTCTGACACTCTCTCTCTCTCTCTCTGACACTCTCTCTCTCTCTCTCTGACACTCTCTCTCTCTCTCTCTGACACTCTCTCTCTCTCTCTCTTTGTCACTCTCACTCTCTCTTTGTCACTCTCACTCTCTCTCTTTGTCACTCTCACTCTCTCTCTTTGTCACTCTCACTCTCTCTCTTTGTCACTCTCACTCTCTCTCTTTGTCACTCTCACTCTCTCTCTTTGTCACTCTCACTCTCTGTTACACTCTCTCTCTCTCTCTCTCTTTATCACTCACTCTGTGTTACTCCCTCTCTCTCTCTCTCTCTCCTTCTCCCCTTCTCTTTCTAAACCACGCATTGCTCTCTATAAAATATTGAGTTTTAATACATTCGCATTATGTACACAATTCAACTACTTTGGATCCAGAACTACTTTAAGACGCGGAAAGCACAAAAGTAAAAATAAAAACAAAAAAAGAAAAGCTTAAACAACAAACTTAATTCATAAGATTAACAAAAACACAACAGGCCCCATCTCAGCTAGAAGTGATTCTCCTTGAACTTGGGCGGCGCGCTGTACTTCTCCTTGGCGTGCGCCCGATACTCCTCGTCGTCGTCGTGGCACTCGCGATAGCACTGGGCGCAGAAGAGCTCGCCGTCGCAGCCGTGGCAGCGGTAGACTGCATCCTCGTCGCAGATGTTGCACCAGGGCAGCTCCTCGTTGATGGCCGCATTGCTGCCAGCCGGAAGATCGGGCTCCAGCGCATCGCCAGTGGAGGGCAAGTGCGCCTCAGCCACGTACTGCAAGAGGAAGGGAAAGAGAGAGTGAAAGTGAATCATTGATCAACCTATGCCCATTGCCGCCCACCTTCTTCATAATCTTCTGCAGCACCGTCTCATCGTTCTCGTCCTCATTGTCGCTGGGCGTGTTTGTGGCCGCTGTGCTGGTGCCCGTCTCCGCTGCGGCGCCGCCATCGATGGGCGCATCGCGCAGCGCACGCAGTCGCCGCTCGATGTCGCTGATGGCGTCGTTGCGCTCGTCGTCCACACGCTGATCCAGCGCCGTTTCGCCCATGAATTGCTCCAGCAGGTCTTTGATCTTGTCCTGATCTGTGCGCTGGTCGGTGGACAGCAGCAGATCCTTCTTGTCGTAGTTCTTCTGATGCGGCATGCCGCTCAGATTGGAGAGACGCGCGCGCAGCTCATCGTCCGTCGTCTCCACAGCCTTGAGATTCTGCAGGCGTTTGCTAATCGCATGGTCCAGATTCTCGTCGATTTCCTCGCTGCCCGTAGCCGTCGTGACCGCGACGGGAGCAGCGGTCGCCGGGCTGGTGGGCGCGAGCACCGCGGCCAGCTCCTCCGAGGGCAGGACATTGCTGCAGAGATACAAATAATAAATATAAAACTATCTTTGATCCGCACCCACAGTTATGTCCACTCACTCGAAGAGCGCATCGGCCGTCTCGCTGTCCGGCGGCGTTTGGTTCTTATGGGGCAGACGCTGCTTGGTCACCAGCTCCCCGGGCAGCGCCTCACAGTCGATGACTTTCTCGGCATCGGCATTCGCCTGCATCTTGGACAGCTTGTCGTAGCAGATGAGGCACACGTTGAGCACCTTGCTGTCGTGACGCGGCACTGCAATGGGCCGCTTCAGGCATTTGGCACAATACGAATAGCCGCAGTTGGGACAGCCGTGCTGCAATAATCCAATTTAGATGAGTATCAAGAAATCTCAATGTCTGGCAGCGCTCACCTCCTTGCAGAAGAGCCCATACTTACGGCTGCAGCCGTAGCAGCTCATGATGTGTGCGCCTTTTAAACTATATCAAAATTTTAACTGAACTAGATTTTTTCACTTTAGAATTTGGTCTGGAATAGCTGGAATGGCAAGTAAACAAAGAGGTCTAATTAGACCGTTGACTCACAATGTTGTGTATATCGATGCTATCGATATATATAAGTATATATATGTGTGTTGGCTAAGCTCATCATATGATATTTTTGAAAATCATTTTGAGTGTTTAAAATAAGCAGTTAGCAAACAAAAATTATACATTTTGTTTTAGATTAACTAATTGTATTTTTGTTCCTTTGCCCACTTTTATTTGATTTTCACATCAAATTACAATACTTTGCCTATCGATGCTATCGATTGTCTGTTTGATGGCCGTTAGTGTCAGCACTAGCTGCGCGCTTTAAATGATTTAATTCAAATTGCAAGGCTTTTTTTTAAATAGAAAATAAAAATATATTATGGAATAGTTAGTTGACATTTGAATTGAATTTTAATGTTATTTTTTATGTACTTAACTAAATATATATTTATATATAAGCTCAGCCTGCAACTCCAGCTTGTTTGAGTATAGAAAGCCGCTGTTAAGTAAAAATTAATCGATTTGAGCATTTAATACACAAAATGTCTTCATTTATTATTATACATAATACATATGCAAAAAAAAAAAAAAAATGATAATATTTGCGAGCTTAAGGCAGCTCAACCGAAGTAACTTTTAGCTGCCGCATATTAAATATTCTCTTAATTTTTTTTTATCATTTTTTATTTTTAAGCTTACTCAAAATGATGATAAAAATATATTTGTTTAGATATACATACATACATATATATATATTAAAATCGATACATATACATATATATATATATATATATATATTGAAAAGTTTCGGGGAATGTTCTTGTTGTTGTTTCTTCTTCTTTCTTTAAACTTAAATTGCATATTAAATTGTTATTTAATGTTTTTATGTATGTAATTGTAATTATCTCTTTTAGTATAAATGCAAAATACAAAATGTTCATGCGTGTGTGTGTGTGTGTGTGAGAGAGAGTCTACCTTTCTATAAACTTTAATCCTACGAGTATGGGAAATCATGTATATATATATATATATATCATATAAATACATATATATATATTATAACTTCGAAGCTGGTTAAGGAAACTTGCGTTTGTTTGATTCTGGCTTTCTTGTTTAGGAAACAATAAACCAAAAATTTGATACTCCCGTCAATACTTTCATTGCTGCAGATCAAGCGGTTGGGTTGAGAGTTCTGTTGTTGTTGTTGTTGTTCCTGTTGTTGTGGATTGTTTTCGCATGTGAGTTGTGAGTTATTCGGATGGTGTGAGATCGCGTTCCAGTTCGTTTTCATTGAGTATCTGCGACAGCAAGTCGTGCAGTGGCTCGAGTATCTTTTTGGCGCCGGTGTTCGTCAGACTCTTGTAGTCGAACATATCGTGATGGCTGATGCTGCCGTCCGTGTGCACCAGCCCCTTGTCGATGGCCACGGTTTGGACACGATCCATGCCCTTTGTCTGCTCCTTGACCAGCTCGTTGATCTCCCTGTTCTTGTCGCGCAGCGCATTGGGCTGCTGGCCGCGCGGCAGCAGCGACTGCAAAGGATAACAGATTAATATAACTAATTAAATATATATATATATATATATATGATATATGATTATTCCAATTACTGGCAAAATGATGTAGGCGCCGGGCAGCTTCTCGCGTATCTTGGCCACGTTGGTTAGCAGACCCTCGGCCACTTGGGCGGCACTGTTGCTCACGTTGTTCGTGCCGACGTGCAGCACGACGATCTTGGGATTGACATTGTCGAGGGCGCCGTTTTCGATGCGCCAGAGGACGTGCTCGGTGCGGTCGTCGCGTATGCTGAAGTTGAGGCAGTGCAGCGGCGCGAAATACTGATTCCAGGTGTCTGTGTCCTGCAGCGTCTCGAATATGCAATCGCCCAGGAATATCACGTCCGGATCCTTCTCGCGACAGTCCGATATGAAGCGACGGTGTATGCTCAGCCAGCGCTTGTCGCCGTCAACATCGGGCACAGCTGTGGGCACAGCGCAGGGATTCATGTTGATGCTGCTGTGGTTGTTGCTGTTTTACCTGCTGCTGCTGCTGCTGCTGCTGCTGCTGCTGCTGTTGTTGCGTTCGTTCCTGTTGTTGGATTCCCGTATTCAGCATGCGGTGTCCGCTGTTGCAGCAACCGTTCGTCAAGAGCACAAGCCTCTTAGTGAACTCAGTTGAAAGCGGCGCTGGTGGGTGTTGCAGCGAAAACTTTTCTATAAGTTGCTTTTCGCCAAGAGGTTCGTATAGCGAACGCAGATGAAAATAATTGTAACTAAGAGAATAATTGACAACACAAAATAGCGGCGACGATAGTGATGTGCACTGGCATCGCCCACAACACGCAATCATCGTAGAGGGATCGAGAAACGGCACGAAATATATCGCTAAGTTACGATATGTGAAACTGAAATGAATATACAATTAATGTTTGCACATGTAGTAGTAAATTAAGTCTATACAAACACAAAACTCAGCAGTTATATATTATTAAATAATTGCCAAATGCAGAAAATGGGTTTGCTGCTCAGTTGTATAGCAAATTACAATCTATAAGCAACTAAATAAAAATAAAAAAATACAAATGTTTTATGTATTAGATTTTGCAAGAAAATAGTAATAGTAATAATAATAATTAAATTAATAATAAATAATTTTAATAAAATAATAGTATTAAAATAATCATAATAATGCAGTCGATATCTTAAAAAATACTATCGATACTTCAAGCAGTTATTGTGCAGCCCTGGTCGCCGCTTGTCACTTTTCCCTGACACCAGACGAAGTCAGCTTCATCGCTCGAATTGTGAAATTGTCGTAAGTTTTCTTTTTTTCTTGGAGCGAATTTTGCTGCATGGTTAGCGGCCATTTATAAATTCAACAATTGACAAGAGCGCGCCGCGCGAATCTAGCACTATGGACGTGGACCTCAGCCTGGACGAGATAATTGAACGCAAGCGCACACAAAACCCCCCACGGGCTGCCGATAAAAAACTGTAAGTGCTAGCAAGCCAAAAGAAAATGGCGCAGATTTGTTAACACTGCTGTTCCTTGCCATTCGCCCACAGCCACGCCGTGCAGATGAAGCCGCGCAAGCCGGCCAACAACAAGCCGGGCCCGAACATGCGCACCTACGACGCCCGTAACAAGATCATCCAAAAGACGCGCGCAAAAATCGTTGACGCACGCGACATACTGAACCAAAACATACGCGACTCCGGCATCGATGCCCGCAACGTGCTCAACGAGCGCAAGAAGGAGCGCATGCCGATGCCCATTCCGCTGCCGGCGGTTCGCTCGCCGACGCGCGGTGTCAGCGGTGGCCTGCACAAGGGCCGCTTTGGGCAGCGCATCATAACGATGAGCAATCGGCCGGGCGCCGTTATACAAACCCTCTGGGATCCCAACGAGGAGCGTCCTGGACACGTCAGCTACAAGCCAGCCAACACGGCTGTGCCGTATCCTTCCGGTCGGCTGAATGCAACCGCCAAGCCCTTCGTGCCACGCGGCTACGTGGACTACGACAACATGCAGCAGCTGGAGGACGGTAAGAGAGTGCTTTAGATAATTGATCCATCTTTCCGTCACTCATATCTATTCTTGCAGAGGAAGTCGCACGCACTATGCACCTGGGCAGCTACAGCGGCCAGTCGTCGGGCGGACAGCGCGTACGCATGACCCACGGCTTCGACAACTACGACCTGGACATGGACGGCGTGGAGATCACCTCACCGGGCAGCGATCCGTTTGCCATATACGAGGCGGCACGCAATCGCGTGGAGCGTCCTACCATGCCACCGCCTCCACTGGGCGGCGGTCGTGTGAACAGCGTGGACAAGATGTTCGACAGACGCCGCAACCTGGTGGCCAGTTCCAATTTGCCAGACTCGCTGCGCGCCCGTCTCTTCGGCAGCGAGCCCGATCGCCGAGTCTCGCACGGCATCTATGCGAACGAGAACGGCAGCGGCCAGTCGAAGGGCCTGATGGACGCGCCCATGATGTCCGCTCGGTCCATGCACCAGCGCCGCAGTCCACCCAACATGTCGATGCCACTGCCACTGAGCGTGGTGAACAACAAGCCCGGCTACCGCCTGCTGGTGAGCAATCTGCACGCGAATGTGACCACGGCGGACATCCGTGAGCTGTTCAACGACATTGGGCCCATGTACGATGCGCACGTGGTGCGTCCGGGCACAGCCGAGGTCATCTACAAGTCGCTGGAGCACGCCGAGATGGCCGTGGACGCGTACCACCAGCGCGAGTTCGATGGCCAGCCCATGCACTGTGTGCTGGTCAATCCGCACTCCTCCAACCGTTCGACGCACTCGATCAGGTAGGTTGAAGCGTAGCCTAATCAACTACTAACTACGGCGGATTTATACTCAACTTTCTCATTCTCCTTCTCCCATTGCAGCTCTCGCACTGTGACCACAAACTCGTCCGGCGTGGAGGTGGACATCGATGCGCTCCACTCGGTGCTCTTCCGGGACCGTTAGGCCAGCCCCGCTCAGCCAGCCAAGATGAACGCACCTTAGGCTATTACAATTACACTTACGACAGATTAACCTAGACACCTGCATTAATTATCAGTACATTACATTAGCGTCTCATCCAGCTGCTCCAACACCCACTCCGTAGATCTAAGCTCCCCCCAATGCTGTAACTCCTGATCTTATATGTGTTGGCCATAGACACACGGACAGAGACAGACAGAAACACACACACACACACACACACATTAAGACATACATAAACAGACAAACACACACACATTAAGACGTACATATACAGACACACACATACACACACACATACACATTAAGACATACATATACAGACACACACATACAGACGGACAGACTTTTTGGCGCACACTCTGTAATCATTTGGTATTTTCAATATCCAATTCATCCAATCTCTCTGTTTCTCTATATATCTCACTCTGCTATGACTCGTCTATCCTTCTCTTGTCTATTCTCTGGTTTACCCTCTCTCCCCTTCATTTTTTGTGCATACTCAAACGCATCTAGGAAATAATATAATATATAATTGTAGTATATATACTTATATATTTATATACATATATATATTTATATATATACTACAGCTAAAATATGTCTTAGTATAGGTTTTCAGCTGCCGTTCAACTCTGATTAGATTAGATATCTTATATATATATACATACACATGTATTTTAGTCTGCGAATGAAAAATAAACTTGAACTGTTCTGAGACATATATGTATATAGTTATTCGATCTTTAGTATAAGTCATCTGTAAGTGGGGGAAAACTCTCATATTTAGTTCTTCTATACTTCATTGAAACAAGTTCCGAATCAGCTCAGAACTGGTTCGCAGTTCTTGTTCTCTGTGCTTAATCTAATTAGATTATCGGTTATGATTGCTGCAATTGATGCCAATTCCAATTGGATTTAGATTATCTTAAAATTACATAGACATATACATTAGTTCCCATATTCTAGTTGGTTTATTTAACTTCCAATTAGACATTCTCATTAGATTTACTGACTTGCCAATGCCAATTGGATTAAAGCATATATTCACGTAACATCTTGAATTTTCTTCATTTTTCTGTATAGTTTAATATTTCCTGTTGCGAATCAGCTCAACTGAAAACTGATTCGCAGCCCTTGTTCTGATTGGTTAATTGGCAAACCAATTGGACTATGAAGTGTTTCCATGCCGCTTCAGTTGCTTTGCCAATTGGAAGTATTTTCACTTTAAATAAAAGAATCTTTCGCTCTCTAATGTTAATGTTCGGAATGAACTGAACGGAATGAAAATTCAAGTAAAGCTTATTCTGGTTAAGGGGAGATATCAATTCGATTTCAGCGGGAACTTCCAATTGGATTTCGTTTTTGATTCAGTTTTCTTTTCATATTTATTTAAAGTAAAACTCAAAATTTATTTTGTCAATCAGTTCAAGTTAATGCTATGACTTATGACCTATGTTCTGATTGGTCTCTTGAAATGCCAATTGGATTATTAAACTATGCTTCCATGCTGCTTGTATTGAATCATCACCATTCCAATTGGATGTAGATGTTCTTTTTTAAAACAGATTGTGTTCTAGTGAATTTCCCGCTCTCTCTTTGATTACTCGGAAATACCAATTGGATTTTACAGTTATTCCATGAGTCACCACAATTTCAATTGGATTTCTAAGTATTTTCACGTTAGTTCTAAATAAAACTTTTTTTTTCGAATAATATAATATAATATATATTCACAGGAAAACTGACAGTTCCACAGATTACCAAATGTCCGCCCGTGTTCTGATTGGTTCATCTAAATACCAGTCGGATTTTAGAGCTTAGCCATGCCGTTCCCATTTATGCACCAAGACTCCAATTGGATTTTCGGACTTTTATTTATTCCTAGTAACTGAAACAGTACGGGGAACCAATTCTGGTTTCCCGTATTCTGATTGGCTTAACAACGTGTCTGTTATTTTCACATACTGTCCAATTGGAATTCCCACGAATTTCACCTTAAATCAACGAAATTTAGTCTCTTTTTCTTTGTTTGTTTCTTGTTTTTAATATTTATTACATATTACATACAAATGTACAGTAAATATTTTAAGATCGCATAAAATTAATTCATAATAATTAAGTAAAAAGCAGGATTAAGTCAGCAATTCAAGAGGTGCACAAAAAAAACGGAGACGGAGGAGGAAGAACAGGAGTAGGCGGAGGAAGTGAAGTAAGTTGAAATCGATTGGCGATTGGCGATTGGCGACGGCTCTGCTCGGTGGTCCTCAGCTCAGTTGTCCCGGATGCCGGTGCCGTAGTTGGCGCCGCCGGCGCGATTCAATGCCTCGCGGAACAGCTCGATGTCCAGCTCCGCCTCGACGCCCGCCTGCAGCTCCACGGCGAAGTTCTGCGGGAAGAGAAACGAGAGAGAATCATTAGGATGCAGCTGGAGGATGTGGCCGGACTAATCCACTCACATTCAGCACATCCTTGATGAGCGCCTTGTCCGTGGACATCTTGGCGCGCTGTATGACGCCCACCTCCTGGCCGATCCACGTCAGGAAGATGAACTTCTTGCGCTTGGACATCTCGTCGCCCATCTGTATGCGGATGTAGCCGAAGGCGCGCTCCGAGTCGCCAAATTGCTCCCGGAACTGCTCGAAGCACTGGCCACGCCCATGCACAATTATCTGCGCCCCGTCGAACTTGAACACCGCCCACTCCGTGTCCGTCAGGTCGGAGCGCACGTCCTCGTAGGCCTCGCGGATGGCGTCCTTGTCCAGCGACGTGGCAATCGGCATCTGCAATACGATGGAACGCAAAAAGGTTTAATTTGGCTAATGCGGAAGACCAGCCACGCCCACCTCCCTCCCCCACTTTGTACTTTTCTTTTCTTTTCATTCATTTTTTTTCCAATTGGATTCAGATCAGATACTTTCGCTTTCGTTTCCGTGCCAACAGCCAGCATAATAATAATAGCAATAACAATAACAATAACAATGAAATTGTGAATCAATCACGCCAATGCATTTTGCCTCCGCAAAACTCTTCAATTTGTTCAGCTCGAAATGTTGCATAAATTAAAAGCGCGCGTTGCATGCGAATTGAATAACTAAAACGGAGCGAGCATAAAATATCCATAAATAATAGCCACAAATTATATATATATAGATATATATATATATATATACATATATGGTATATCGTATATCTATATTGACTATATATACCATAATTGCATTGCATCAGGGCAAGCAGCAGCAGAGTTTTTATACAAGAATTGAATTTTATTTTATTATTTTATTTTTTTATTTTTTTAATTTTAGCGGAAATTGTTTTCTTTCAATTGATAATAAAACACAAAGATTCGTGCGTAATAGAAACAAAAAACATTTTTATATCATGTTGTCTTCGATCTGAGATAATACACAGAAACAGACATGACATAGCCTTAGATAATACCACAACAAATTGCAATATAATCGCTAATTGGTTCCGTTTTTATATGCGTTGATAGATTGGAAAACATTTAATGAAACTCTAGTGTTAGAACTGGTCTAACTCTTGAACTCGCTCTCTCTCTCTCTCTCTCTCTCTCTCTCTCTCTCTCTCTCTCTCTCTCTCTCTGTCTCTCTCTCTCTCTCTGTCTTTCGAACTCTTTATATTCTGCTGGAGACCAGAGACTGTCGGAGAGATAGAATGATAGAGAGAGAGATAGAATGATAGAGAGAGAGAGAGAGAGAGAGAGAGAGAGAGAGAGAGAGAGAGAGAGAGAGAGAGACAGGGGAAGAAGGAAAGATAGACTTTATTTCTATCTATCCTGTCAGTGTGTCTCTGAACATTTCCCTATATCTCCCCTATATCATCATTCTTCCCTTCTACATCTCGTCGTCTATCTCCTAGTAAACTCTCTCCATATCTTGCTCTATGCTCTTTTATATTTCGCTGGCAGTCTCTGTCTATATCTCTCTTTCTCTCTCTTTCTCTTTTTTTCGTTTTTTTTCTTAATTTTTATCCAAACTAATATTTATATTAATATCAAGCATTCCATAATCTACCATTTCATTTATTTCCCTCTTTCCAAGAATTGGAATGGTTCTGAAACTATACATACAACACATACATACATGTATGTATAATCTATGAAATTACTACATATAATAAAGTCTTATCCCACATAATTGTACAATAAAACCCCGATGAATAATATATTACTAAATATAACTTATGTGTAATAGAAGATACATTTAAATTGAACATATGTATGTACATATACATATGTATATGAATCATATTTTGGACGATATAAATGGAATTGCATTTGGACTGATTGAATGCAGCGCGCAGCTTCGCTGACCGAATTGTGCGTGCGGGAAATAAACAGAAATAAACTGTTAATGTTTTGTTGTCCGATCAGTTAACGCGTTGGCTTTATTTATTACTGCATGGGGGATGGTGCATTATTAATGTGTTCATTTTCTGGCTGTTGACTTTCAATATCCACTGTAGTTTTCGACATCGAAAGTGAGCTCGTTGACTTTGAAGCGCGCCCATCTCTATGTACGTACATGTGTAAGTTTTCGATATCGAAAATCAGCACACATCGCATACGACGCTCGAATAGTTCGAGCGAGTTACAGCTACTTTGGAAAGTCATCGAGAGCCGTTTGGGTGACAGCTGATCGGGCGTCTTCAATCGAGATTTATGCATTGTTTTGTTTGTATGCGCTCCATTTGAAACAATTTAAGCGTCACAATTTTCAATCAGCAAAGCCGCCGCCGCCAACAACAACAACGGGAAAGAGAAATATGAAAAAAAAAAAAGAACGGTCCACAGATAATTTTGTGCTGCGGCTGGGAAGATGTTGGCAGCAACAAAACAAAGAGCACAAAATATAACAACAAAACTGTCGCCATATGGAGCAGTGCAGAATGAGCAGATGAGTGCGACAGAGAGAGCGTGAGTGTGAGAGAGCGGCTGGATCATAATGCGTTCGTTGACCGAAATTGGTTTTGCGTGTGTGAGAGATTGTGTGTGTCTGTGTCTCTGTGTGTGTGTGGCTGTGTGTGAGAAAAATCAATTAGAAAAGCGCAAAGCGATTTAGAAAAGTGCGCTCTGGAAAGCAGAATTGATAACAAATGGACAGACAATTAGAGAGATGAAAGAATAGAAAATTTTTGGCCGCCGTTTAGACTTTCACGACGAAACGAACTGTAATCGCTTGATTTGTATTGAATTAATTAAGCAAAAATAAATGAGCAGCCAAATCATGCAAAAACTGTGCCAGCAGAAAAGAACGACAGAGACATAAATAACACGCACACACACACACACATGCATACATACATACATACTCTCATGCAGGTAGTGGAGAAGAGCAGAGCAAAGTGAAATAAAACCGTTGCCATAATTTGTGCGCTGCCGACAATTTGCAATAGGAAGAAGAAGAAATGGCAAAGCTGAGAAAATACAGAATAGAGTATATACATACATACATACATATGTATATATGTACGTATGTATGTACGTATTTATGTATATGGCCAGCTGCCATAATTTCGAGCGCAAATTAACGGCTTTCTGTATTTTGCTTTATTTATCTGATAAGACATTTCTCTCAACTATCTCGCCGCAAAATAAATCGGCCCACACTCAGAGGAGGGATGCGTCTGTTGACTGGGCGTGTCTGATAACTAATCATATATTGCCGCAATTACAGCGCAAGTTGTTGATTTTTGTTGTTCTCATTTGTTTGTCCTGGGCTCGGCTTTGGGTGCGGATGCGGGCGCCTATGCGTATGCGTAAGCGGGTGCAGCAGTGACGCAAGCCCAATCGCAGTCACTCGCTTCTTCTCTGTCTAACACAGCCTCAGATAAGCGAGGGATCACGTGCACATCGAATTATGATTTATGCCAGCGCTCACACAGGCACACACACACACACACACACACACACACACACACACACACACACACACACACACACACACACACACACACACACACACACACACACACACACACACACACACACACACACACACACACACACACACACACATACACTCTCTTCTTGCTTAGTTCTTTTTCTAATTCTTGTTCTTTGCTAGTTCTTGTGCATTCAGAGCAATCGAATAGTTTCTGTTCATTGCAACCAGTTACTGTTCTCGCCAATTCATTTACAAGCGCTCGCTTAGCTATTTGCAAAAGAAAGTAAAAGTTATCGATACTCGTAATCATATCGGCAAACAATTATTGATTGCCATCCTTATCGCCGTTCGACACACATACGCAGGTTTGTTGCCAAGTGCATGTGCTTGTTGTTGTATATGTATATATACATATATATAATTATATATACACATATATATTAAAAATATATATTTATCTTTGAGTACATGTTTAATCTTACATCATGCCGTTATTTTTTTTATCTAATCTTAAGTCGTCCGCCACTGAGCTGATCGCCTGATTCGCTTGAGCAAATGCATTGCATGTAACTCAGGATTGTGAGAGCAATGGCTGCTTTTTACAGTTAAGCGAGACAGGTTGGACAGACTAGGAGATACCCTTGCTAGCTGGCGAATATATATACATTTGTATGCTATATTTAAAAATTAAATAAATGATTTATTTAGAAAATTTGTTGATCATAATTCAAGATCTGTATCTATAGATAAGTTGAAATTTTATGTGTGAAAGTTAAAGTATCTTAATAGACTATGTAGTTCCTTACACTCCAGAATCTATATCCCACATAGTGTCTAACCTACGTCTCCTTCTATCTGTTACATACAATAGAACCTTTTGTCTATTATCGATGGGTATTAAAACTACAAGCTGTTGATATCATTAAATCATTTCGAATTGAAAAAGATATGTTTATATTTTCCATTTTTAATTTCATAAATTCAACACATTTTTCGCTTTGCATCAGTTTAACGCAATTTCTATAGATTTTAAATTTTTTTTTAAATATATATTTATTATAAATTTATTTAAATAGGTTTAAGTCTTTCACAAAGGATATGCAATTGGATAAATTACATTTAAATCTTGTTTGTAAAAACTGCATTGTGTTTATTTTTTCAATTATTTTTTAAGCCATTTCCATTTTGCAGGCCTACAAATTTGTGCGATGGCCTTTGATAAGGCATGCGATAAAAAATGTACATAAAAAATTATATATCAAATAAATTGAGTATAAATATCTGAGTGTCGATATCAGCAAAGCGCACCATATCAGTAAATTGTTTTAGCCGACTTTTTAAATGCGGCCAAAAAAATGTATGCAAAAAAAAAATGCTAATGATAGCAGAAATCTAAGGACAGCATAGCAGGTGTTGTTACAATAATACAATAATACATGTATGTATAAATAAATATACATATATATAAATTTATATATAATCGCTTAATGTTGACTAATGCCATTTCAGATACGCAACGCTCGTCGCGCACATGCACAATTCCACATAAATCGAATAGAACTTTTTCGCAAAAATAATGCCAATCTCACACATTTTGTGTGCGTGCGCGTCTGTGTGCTAGAAATTAAATAGAAAAACGAACCAGTAGCAGAAGTAAAACCTAAGAAAATTATGCGTCAAGTGCGGCGACGGCACGAGCTTATGTATGTATGTGGCAAATGCGTGAATCACAAATTGAGGCAAAGGCTGAAACAGGCTGCGGTTCTCTGGATACCCTGTAGAAATGAGAGCTAAGCAGCTGCCAACGTGTTTAAGCATTTATAAAGTGTATTCGGGTTTTAATAGATTATTTCCTTAAAATAAATATTAATTCAAAAATTTATAAAAAATTAAATTTTGATTATACATTTTTTTAATATACAATCTTAAACATAATTTTATTTTCAAAAATATAATTTGTGTTATACATTAATTTTGTTATATAATATAATATATATTATAAATTTCTTATTATTACTTTTTTATTTTTTATGTTTACTTATTAATCTGTACTAATTGATGGGATATTCGCTCATATAATTGTTTATTTTTCTTAATTTAAGCACATGTCATGATGACAGTCAACAAACAGAAAATAAGCCTAATGGTTAAAGTTAGATTTCGATATTAGTTCGATTGCCAAGCGAAAGAGCAGGGGGGAAAGGGGAAGAACTTGCTAAGTAGCATCCATGTGTGCTTTTCGTTTTGCTTTACGTATTCTGTCGAAAACTCTGTTCAGCTTTTTTCGAACATTAAGTTCGAAAATGAAAACCGAATAAAAATGCAATGCGAGGCATGAATCAGCGCCGTGTTCGTTTGCTGCGTGACAGGCGGAAGGAGCGTCAAGTGGAAGAAAGGGGGAGGGGCAGGGGGCGGTGGCGAGGTAAGGGCATCGGCAGACTGCAAGGCTGTTAATTTTTGTTTTATTTCGTTTCAGTTATTGTTGTTGTGGTTATTAATTCTGCATTTTTGCAATGAAACAAAGAAACGTCGTTTATTGATTTGTGTGCGTGACTCATTAGCGAACAGCAACAACAAAGAAAAACAACACAAAAAGGAAAAAGGAAAAAGAAAACAGCGAAAACCCAAATTTGGCGCGTCAGGAAGCGCAGCCAACTTAATAAACTGAAAGAGAGGCCATAGGTGTGAGTGAGTGTGTTTGTGTGTGTGTGTGTGTGCTACACAATAGCATTGGCTAACACAATGCTCGCTTTCAATTCTAACGGTAATGAAATGAATATCGAATGCAGCTCGTTTGCGGGTGGGTGGCGGGGTTTATAGAGATTAACGATATACAATATTATTTATTGCCATTGGCATTGATTTGAGGTATTTTTTCAGTTTCGGTTTCAGTTCTCATGGTGAATTGAGTTATAACCGTAAATGGCTCGTCTCTATGTTCCGACAGATAAGGAAAGAGAATGCGCATCATAGAGATACATATATAAGCATATACATTAATATATATAGATATTTGTATATATATTTTCTATATTTTGCTATTGCACTCGTTTGCATTGACTGCAACTACACTGAAAACAATTATAAAGGTGCTCAAAGGCCGCTAAATCGTTGAACTAGTTCAATTACGAACATTTTATGTGAACTTGCCTTAAGTTTCCGTTTATTATTTCTGCTGATTTTCTTTGCAGTGTGTGAGCAGCTGAGCAAACGCACTGCTCTTCCCACCTCTCACCGTCTCTCTCACTCTCTCTCTCTCCTCCCCTCTGTCTGCCTCTTTCACTGATTAAATTTTGAGTCATGTTGCTTCGATAGCTGCTTAATATAGTAGGTAATTGAACTGCAGCTGGCTGGCTGGCTGTACGTGTGTGTGTGTGAGTCACAGTGTATCAATCGAATGAACCAAAATGACTCACACACACACACACACAGCCAATGGCCCATATAGCACAGTAGCTGCCAGAAATACTGTTACAGTAGCTAAACAAATTTGATATGCAGCTCAATGTAACCGCAACAATTACTCGATACAAGCTCGATAAGATAGAGATTCAAAAATCTTACAGACTCTGAGAGTGTGGGTGAATGTGTGTGCATACACACATACATACATATATATTAACTGCTATGCGCACAAGTGCGGCGTCTGCGGCAGCGACAGCGACAGTGGCGGCGACTGCGAAGCCGTTGCGCACTTGAACTTGATATGCATATTTGTTGTTGCTGTTGTCTAATATGACCATGCCCACACACACACACACACACACACACACGAAAACACACACACACATACATACACATACGCCTGCTTATCTACCCCTTCGGCTGCTGCGCTGCATGCTGCATCCGCCCCCGCACTTAAAAGCATAAGCAAGATATTCGTTCTTTTTTTTTTTTTTGCTGTTTCTTTTTCGTGTTCTTTTGCTGTTTTGTGTTTTCTTCTGTTTTTTTTCGTCGTCTGGCACCGGCGTCGGCATTGGCGTCGGCACCGGCACCGGCATTGGCACTGGCTTTGCCTTTGCTGCTGCTGCTGCTGGTGCTGCTGCGACTGCGACTGGGGGTACTGGCCCTGGCCCTGGCCGGTTCTTGTGTGTGGAGTCACAGTTATTTAAAGTTCAACACTCAAACACACACACACAAGCACACCCAACACATACATACGCACACTTGACTTTGGGCTGGGGCTCCAACTATAGCGAGGCTACTTTGCCGGGCTCTTCCCTCTTCCTTTTTGGCCTGCTCTGCAGCTCACAGCTTTTTCGCTCTCCCTCGCTCACTCACTCTCTTTCTCGTTACGCGCGCTATCTGTTTCTGCAGATTTTCTTTTGCGCTGCCGTTGCCGTTGCCGTTGCTGTGTTGCTGTTTAACTGCCCCGTTGTCGCATCTCTTATGAGTCTAATTCTTTTTGTTTCGTCTTGTGCCGCACTTAATATTTTCTTAATACATATACAAGTATATATATGTACATGTATGTGTGTGCAAGATTGTGTTAAAAGTATCGCTCACCCTTTTCGGCTTGCTCTCCACAATTTGTTCAACTTCAATGCCGTCTGACATGTTGCTGGCTGGCTGAATGGGATGCTGCGGCTACTGTTGGGTTGCTGCTTCTTAGCTCTGCTTTGCTTTGGTGCTGCGGCTGTTGCTGCAACTCTCAAGTGACAGTTCAGGGAATTTTTACCGGCTTGGATTTGGGTGCAAATTTTTGTTAAGACACAACGCGCAACGTTCGCAAATGTTTAACGACAAACAACAACAAAAATTAATAAAAAAAAATTATATATATATTTATATATATGTATATGTATGTATTATATTAATAACGAAAACAAAGGCAAAAGGCACAGGCTTTAATCCGGGAGTGACCAAAATAGCCAACCGACTCCGTCCGACTCGCACGAAATGTTGCTCACGAATGCGGGCCGGCAGCGCGTGCAACTCCAACGAAGTGGCTGACGCAGAAGCAGCGCCAACCAGCACAAAGCATAACGACGAAAACGAAGCTGGCAGCGCAGTCGGCGAGCGAGCAAGTGGGAGCACCCCAGTGCGCTGCTATGACAGCCGAGCGATAGAGACAGAGAGACAGAGCAACGGCGACGGCGACGGCGCCGTCACCGCATTTGGTTTTATTTTCAGTTTCAGTTTCAGAGTTGAAAGTGCGCGGGCAGCGACGTCGACTGCGCCGTTGACAAAATGTTTGACACCGTTGAGCGCAAGCGCATATGTGTGTGTGCGTGCATGTGTGTGTGGGGGCATGGTTTAGGATGCGAAGCACTGTACAACATCACATTTATTTATTATACATATGAATGTACTTAATGTTCTTAAAATAAATGCACTGTGACAAATCTTCAAGCAATTCCTTATAAAGTTGACTAACCATAAAAATTGAAATAGATTAATAATTGTGGAGATTTATTGCTGTATGTGGGAGAAGTATTGATATAAATATATGTATATGCGTTGGATAATTGTCAGATTCTTTTATTTATCTTTTTATCTATCTATCTATCACTCTATCTATCTATCTTCAATCTTTCTATCTATCAATCTATCTATCTATTTATCAATGTATATGCCATTCTATCTATCTATCTATCATCTATCTACCTATCTATCTAACTATCTATCTATCTATCTATCCATCTATCTATCTTTCAATCTTTATGTCATTCTATTTATCTATCTATCTATCCATCTATATATTTAGCTATCTGTCTATCTCTCTATACATCTATCTATCAATTTATCTATTTATCTATGTATTTTTCTATTATCTACTATCTATTATTATCTATATATTATCTATATGCTTATCTGTCTATTTTGATGCTATTACTCTAACAATTATCATATAAAACATTATATATCCATACAGATATTGATAGATAGGGAGCTAAAAGAAGCTAATTAATTATCGAATTACATAAATATGTACATACAATATGATTATGATATATGCAATACATATATACATATAAATATATTTTTTTTAACTACAACTTATCTTTTAACTACAATAACATATAAACGGAATTCCTTAGAACTTATCTGAAGTTCCACTTACACATTTTCTATTTTGTCATATCTAGCATATATTTTATATAGAAATTATTATCACATTGAATTTGAAATGGTGTTAAACAAATAGACTCTTTATCTTTCAATGTAGTAACGCTCTAGCGATAACTTGAAATATTTTTCGAGAATTGATTTATTTGACTCTTTTTTTTTTTGGTCTGGTTGGATACTGTTTTTCACTCCAGGGGGAGGAGGAGGAGGAGGAGGATTGGGGGATAGCCTGTTCCCAATCAACCGGTCGGAGACTTGCAAGTTGAGGTGTAGGTTTAACGGAATCTTCGGCCAGCAATCTGTGCCGCATCAGCCTTGCCTCAGCCTTGACGAGAACAGCCTAGACCGCAGCCGGCTCGCTGCCGCAGCTGCAGCTGCAGTCGCTGTTGCCGTCGCCGTCTACTGAGGCTGGGGCACGTTGCAATCAAGTGCGCACGTACTACTCATCTGAGTGTATGTGTGTGTGTGTGTGTGTCTTTGTGTGCGCCTTACAATTCAGCTCGTCTCGTGGGGGAACTCAACGGGAGGGCATCGGAGCTTATCCGGTGCAGCGCTTATCGTCGCCAGCGTCATCCACGTCGCTTTATCAGGCGGCAAACAGCGCAGTGTGAATCGGGCAATCAGTTGGCTGAATTACCCGCTGCTCGGCGAAAATGGCTAAGATATATTATAGAGCGGGAATGTGGCTAGAAATAATATCGAATATATGTACATATATATATTCTAGACTAACAGCTGAATGTGCAGAGTGAGAAATCAATTTCCTAGTTGTTCTATTATTGTAGAATTGTTAATGTTATTAGTACTACTATTGCTATAAATATTGTTAGTTGTATTAATAGTATTATTATTGTTGTTTTTATACTCTGAACCCATTGAAAATGGGAAGTTGGGGTATATTAGTTTTGTGAAAATGTAATGTAATAGAACGAGGCGTGCTACTAAGTATATATATTCTAAAGTATATTTATTCTTTATCAGCGTGACAAGGCGAGTCGATATACCTCTGTCCGTCCGTCCGTTTGCGCTCAGATCTTCGAAACTATATAAGCTATAGATTTGAAATTTTATATGAATACTCGTGTATACCATACGCAATTCGAGTTTATCTTTTTTTTTTTCGATAACTGATCTTATTATTTTTTTATCGGCATTTATCGATAATCTAAATTCGTTTTTTAAGCGTGGTTTGTACATCGTTTGAGCCAGAGATTTCAAATTTTCTATTTAGTTGCGTATAATGATTATGGAGATTATGTTATCTTTAGATTTTGGATACCACGCCTTCTTCACCCCCAATTTGCAAAAACCGAATGTCAAATACTAGAAACATGAATATGAATGTAATTAATAAGTTGTGAAATTTTGATGATGATAGTCAATCTTAAAAAAAAACTTATTCAACATTTAAGTTCCCATTATCTATCTAACTATCTATCATAACATATATACATGTCTGCTTTCATGCATGTGTGCATGTATGTATGTATGATGCATGTATGTCTATATAGACATACATGCATACAAGTATATACATGGGTAGGTATGTGTGCAAACATGTATGTTATTATGCATGTGTGTATGTTTGCATGTCTACATGTATGCATGTCTGCATGCATCTATGTATGCATGTATGCATGCAAGCATGTGCAAATATCTCCCTCTATGTATCATCCATTCACATAAAAAATAATCTTTACATGTGTTTTTGATTGTATCTAGGTATACATATATAGATATACATACGTACATACATTTGTATGTCCTTGTATTCATTAACTTGTATTATATGGTCACCTTGAATTCACATGCGAAATAAAAAATTGCAAAAATTGTATTTTTAAATAACCTTCTCAACGCAAATTTGCAGATTTAATAAATCTCGCGCACCGAAAGGGAAAACATAATAAAATGTTTTGCAAGCCGCCGCCGAAGCTGGTTCCATGGAAAATGAAAAATGTGAAATGCAAATCGTAAATGAAAGAAAATCAACAAAATGTCCATCATTCAATTTGCAATGATTAAATCAATATGTTGTAAAAATAAAATTGAATAGGATTTGTGGGAATTATTTATGAGGAAGAAACGAGTAAACAATTTTATAAACGTATATTATATTCAAGAAGAAGAAATCAATAAGAGGATTAAAACTAAAGTCTGTAATATATTTTAAAAGGCCTCAAACTATTTAAATACCTGTCTTTTATCTTAATATCCGATTCCATTTTATTTCAAGAGTTGAAAATTAATTTTTAATTTGATTGCAAAGCTGCAAAAACAGTTGATAAATATTGCAAAAAAGGGGGAGGAAATAGGAATGGCAACACGTAAAAGAATAAAATTGGAGAAGAAAAAAACAACAACAACAGCAACAACAAGTTGAAGCCTTGGGGCGAAACTTTAAACAGATGTCTAAAGGGATCAAAGTTGCACGCTGAAAGACGCCAACTCTCGCTTTTTCCTTATTCCGGCAAGTTTTTGATATGCGAAATTGTACTTCAAGTATATAAATGACTTTGGCTTTATTAGGAAAGGAGCTTAAGTGTTGCCAGTTATTTTTATTTTATATTTTTTTTTGTCCACATTTTGTTTCTCTCTTATATGGGTTGCTGCGGTTAGAACTTTTCGAACAAACATTTAAGTCAGATTGGATAATAGTAAAAGAGTTTTGTTTATAACAATTTTTCAGCAAAGTTTGTAGCGGTTTCACTGTGGTGTGACGAAACAGTCAGTCAGTCAATCAGATAGTTTATATATCTATATTCAGATTGAAACTGTAGTTTCAGCTCGAAACAATCTTACAATCAATCAACCTTAGATGGTAACTTTCTAGATTGTAGCATTCTAGTTCTTGGATCTAAACTTTGAGAATAAATTAGGTAAAGCAGAGAAAAGTGAAACATCATATATATATATATATCAATCACTTAATCATCATCATTTAGTCAATACATCAATCAATCAATTATGCAGGCAGTCAGATAATTAATCATTCATTAGTCACTCAATCATTTAGTCAATCATTCAATCATCAGTCATCATTTAGTCAATATATCAATCAAGCAGGCAGCCAGATAATTAATCATTCATCAGTCACTCAATCATTTAGTCAATCATTCAATCATCAGTCATCATTTAGTCAATACATCAATCAATCAATCAAGCAGGCAGCTCGATCATTCATTAGTCACTCAATCATTTAGTCAATCATTCAATCATCAGTCATCATTTAGTCCACACATCCTTCAGTCAATTCATCAAGCAGATTCGCCCGTTTCCCGTCTTCTTGTTATTTCATCTAGCTCCTGTGAATCTCTCATCATCCGGACTGACTGACTCAATCAATCAGTCCGTCCGTGAGGCAATTTGAATCAGTTTAGCTTGCCGGCAGCCGCTGCCCGACTATTTGCAGCCACTGTGGACATTAGGCCAGGAGACGTCAGCCTGAATATTAACGAGCTGCCGTCAAATGTTGCTGGCAACATGTTGCGCTGCGGCATGCCGCTTGTTGCTGTCGCCTGTGGTGAGTTTCGTGCTGGCGCAACGCAGGCGCCACGCAGTTGCCCCATCGGCTGCGGCCAGTTGCCAGCGATTCGTTCAACGTAACGGTAAGGCTTGGCAGAGCGAAGCGCGCCAGCGAACGACGTCAACGTCGTGGGCGTCGCTAGCCTCGTATACGCATACGACGCAAACAGCGCAGCAGCGTTGTCAAGTACCGTTACAAGAGTCGTCGATCGCGTCAAGTGTGCGTGTGTCTCTGTGTGTGTGTGTGTGTGTGTGCGTGTGAGTGCGCGCCCGAATTGTGATTCCAATTACTTGTTTTGTTTTTGTTAAGTGAAAGACTGCAGTGAGTGGCCGGATCGGAACCGGAACCAGAGCTAGAACCGGAACCGGAACTAGAAAATGTACAGCTCCAGTGCCGAGGATGCCGCCAATGCGGCCGACACCTACAAGGCGCTGGTCGACTACTACGCCAACGCACGCAGCGCCGCCAGCCACATTATCTCGCTGACACTGTCGCCGCTGAACGAAACGCTATCGCTGGCCGACGCCAGCAACGGCAGCAGCAGCAGTAGCAGCAACGGCAGCAGCGGCAGTGGCAGTGGCAGCGGCAACAGCAACGGCAGCAGCAGCAGCGGCGCCAGCTACGACAACGATCCGCTGGGCGCTGGCCAATTCTTCCTGATACCCGATGGCATCTCCACGGAGACGAGCGTCGGTGCACCAGCTGCAGCAGCTGGCAGCGGCAGCGCCGGCAGCAGCAGCGTCAACAGCGCCACCGAAATGCCCGCCTGGCTAATAGCCAGCTACAGCCTGATCCTGCTGTGCGCCATCGTGGGCAATCTGCTGGTCATATCGACGCTAATGCAGAATCGTCGCATGCGCACCATCACCAATCTCTTTCTGCTCAACCTGGCCATCTCGGACATGCTGCTGGGCGTGCTCTGCATGCCCGTCACGCTCGTGGGCACGCTGCTGCGCAACTTCATCTTTGGCGAGTTCCTCTGCAAGCTCATCCAGTTCTCGCAGGGTAAGTGCCAATGCCTTCAGCTGGCTGTGTGGAATGAATGTGGGAGTCGGTGTCCTATGGGGGAGCGCATAAAGTGGCAAATATTTGAAATGATGATGTCGCCAGCAGCGTCCTCTGCTCAAATATTGTGTGCGAGTTGTGGCGCCATCTAGTGTCGAGTAGTGGAAAATGTGCTGAATAGGCGAGCTGTTCTGCAGTCCCCTCTAAAAGTTTCTGCTCAATATGTGTATATAAGCATAATATAAATATATATTTAATTTGTTTTTATTTTATTTCTGCAGCTTTTATTGCCAAGACTTACAAGATAAAAAGTGCTAAAAATATTTTTAAAAAATTTATCAACTACATAAAACAATGATTATACTTAATTTTTTATGTTCTTTATTTATATTAACATAAAAAATACATTAAATATATATTATACTAATTTTGCTGCAGCAAGACTTAGAAAATATTTTTTTTTAAATTAACTAACATAAGCAGTGACTTGATTAATTTATTTTTGTATTATTTATATATAAAAAAAAGTAAAATAAATTTAATTTATTTTGGTTCTTTTTTAGTTTTTGTTTAGTTTTTCATTATATCCTAAACAAAATAAATTTTATTCTTATCCCTTCAATTCAATGGAAGACAAAATTAGCTGAAAATATATTAAAAATATAAATGCATAGTGTATTGAATAGATTTTTAAATTTTTAATATTATATTTTTCTATATAAAAAAAAATAGAAAAATAAATGAAATTGTGTAAAAAAATCAAAATAAATTAAAAAACAAAAAAAAAAAAAAAATAAAATAAATAAAAATGAGCTAAAAATATATTTAAAAAATAAATACATAATGTATAGAATAGATTTTTTAATTCTTTAAATATATTATATTTTTCTATAAAAAAAAAAGAATAGAAAAATAAACTAAATTGTGTAAAAAAATCAAAATAAATTAAAAAAAAAACAAAAAAAAATATTTTTTAAATTATAAATAAATAAAAAGTAAATAAATTAATCATTTAATTTATAAATAATTTAATAAAGATAAATTTATATTATTTAGCAGAAAATTTTCATCTGTCATTGAAAAAAAAAAAAATATTTTTTTTAAAATAAATAAATGAATAAAGCATTGGACAAACTTAATTTTGTTTTTAGTTTTAAATTTCATAATATTTTAAAAATTTGATTTCATTTATCTTTTATTAACTGTCACAGCCAAACTTATCTTATTGTAGAAGAGAAAAGCTGCTATAAATATTTTTAAAATATATAATAATACATAGAACAGTGACTATACTTTTTGTTTTTATAGTTTCTGTCATAAATAAAAAAAAAAAAAAATATATATATATATATATGTGTATATTATTTATTTAATTTAAATTTGGCATCTGTCACTGTCAATATTTAGATGACAAAAAGTGACAAAAATATATTTATTTATTTAAATAGACTTATTTTTTTTTTTCATTTATTTTATGCTTTCAAAAAACTATATTCAATTTATTTCGTATCAATTTTTGCAGCTGGCAGCTGCCGACACTTGGAAGACAACTGTCAGATTTCAAATTTATTGCCCATCCGAAGATTTTTTTACATATTTGGACAGTTTAATAAAAAAATTATGAATATATGTATTAGATACAGTGGCAATGCCTGACTGTCGCACACTTAGCAACATCTGTGGCTGTGGCTGTGGCTGTGGCTCTACGAAAAGTTGGTCAATAAAGCGCATATGCTTAAATTGAAGTTCTCATCATTTATGAAGGGCCAGCGCCACGGCGCTTCCATTACAAAATGCGACCATGAAAACTTCTATGCTGCCAGCTAAACTTTCAGTTAGTAAATACACACATATTGCTAGCAATCGGGTATAAGAGGCCGCCCGATACACTGCTCAAAACAAGGGATTAGGTGTTAAGTGAGGGATGTGTAGGTGATTAGAAATCATTTCATCTGAATCTGTCTAGGTCTTCTTGAATATTTCCTTTGATATATTTCCGCATAACTAATATACTCTTAATAGCTGTGTAAACAGTGTATAGAAATCGCATACATAAAATTGTCAACAGTTTTTGCTTTACATACGAAATGAGCAAAGTTTTTTTTTTTTTTTTTTTTTGCATATTAAGAGCAAGTGAAACATCAGCCAACACAACTTTTATAAACTTCTATATTTATTTATATATACATATATGTATACATACGTATATATATCTTAATATATAGTTAACATTTTTGCGCTTACCACTACAAAAGCTGATAATTTAAATGTGTTGAACGCGGGGGGTAAACTGATTATGGCACAAAATATGTTTATTAGAATTTCTATATCTATTTATACATATCTATATCTATAAAACATAAAATATCAAAGGATAATCTTTAATATTAAAGAGCTAAAGGCGGAATTCCTCTACTACTATTAACATTAGCATATTATGAAATCAGCAGATTTCATGAAATTTAGAAACCAACAGCAAGTGAGCGTGGTCTGATGGGGCGTGCTCGACTAGGTAAGACCCATACCAGTTTGATATCCATTAAAACTAGAGTACTATAAGTATTATGTTATTATGTATATCTTGCCAAAGTCCTTAGCCAAAAAGCTTAGATATATATGTTAATATATTTCACGAGAATGACAATGGAAAAAAGAAAACTAATGAGAGTACTAAACTCGTACCATGGGAGCTAAGCACGAGATTTCTAGTGTCAAGTTTTGGAGTATAAAGAGAAGAAGCAGGGCAGGCACAAAGACAGACAGACAGACAGGCACTTAGATGTACAGAGATAAACAAAGTGATTGACGTGCATACAGATAGGCGGAGAGAAAGATGTGTGTAGATAGTCTTTGCATGGTGTACAGGGTATATAAATTGGACTATAAAGTTGGCATGCAAAGGTCACATTGGTAGAGGAAGAGAGGGAGAACGTGAAAGAGAGAGAGAGAGAGAGAGAGAGAGAGAGAGAGGGAGAAAGAGAGAGAGAGAATGAGAGAGAGAGAGAGATAGAGAGAGCGAGTGTGAGGTAGAGCGAGTAATTGAGAGATGACGAGAGAGTGAGAGAGATTGAGAAAGAGAGGAGAGGATAAGAGAAAGAGAGAGAGAGATAGAGAGAGAGAGAGAGAAGAAGAAGAAAGAGAGAGACAGAGACGGAGACAGAGACAGAGACAGAGACAGAGACAAAGGGAGAGAGAGAAGAGATGGAGAGAGACAGAGAGAGAGAAAGAGTGTGAGAGAGGGTAAAAGACATATTGAAAGCGAGTGAGAGGAAAAGTGAAATAGAAAAAGAAAGAGGAAGAGAAAGAGCAAGCGAGAGAGAGTGAGGCAGAGTGTGAAACGAAAAAAGAGATAAAGAGTGAGAAAGGGAATAATATATAGGGAGAATAATAAAAAGATACAGAAAGAGTAAGATGGAGGAAGGTTTAGCTGAGCTGTAGAAAAGACAAATTTAATTTTTCATACCATTAAATTTTGTCATACTTAAAGATTTCACATTTAGTAGAGGAAACCAGATGAAATAGATGTCATATCAGCTGCTTTTTAAACGGAAACTCAGTTTCATCTTGTTAAGTCCTATTGCCCCGTCTAAATAATAAGAATTTGACATATTCTTAAAATTACATTTAACTTTATAAATATATGCACAGATACATATATATATATAGACATACATACGTATATAGACCTACCTACGCAAGACATTTTGTGAAATAAATTCTAAATGTATTTACATTCGGATTAAATTGATTTGTTTATTTTTGTTCTTGCGCCTGAAGTGAAACTGAAATGACAATTTAATAATAATAAGATGAAAGATACGGAAGTGTTAGTCGAACAGCAGATACCGTAAATTCTGTGTATATGTACCTATACAAGCACACATAGGCTCGGTTTGCGACTATATACTATATCTTTAGCATGGAACTCAACTGTCGATTACGATTTCTTCTATTGATAATAGATGGACTTTATCATATATTGAAGAGAGCAAAAATAACATTCGACTGTGTATATCTGTCACAAGCTTCTAGTTATTAAAATAATTGTTATCGATTATTATCGATAAAACTATTATCGTATGAGTTATATGAGTATATTGTAATATACATTCGACTGTATATATCTGTCACAAGCTTCTAGTTATTAAAATATTTGTTATCGATTATTATCGATAAAACTATTATCGTATGAGTTATATGAGTATATTGGTAATATACATTTAAAATTTAAAGTTATAGTACTTAGGCAGACAAACGGACATGTTCTCCTTCTACTTGTTACATACCATTACCCAAAACCAATATACCCCACACTCCCACATTCAATGTGTGCCAGGTATGCGCAATGAATTCATTGATACAATTTTGTAATTAACTTATTTCTTTGACATCAAATCTCTTGCAACAAAATTACAGCAATTAGATAGCTGAGTCGTAATGTGTGGATGTGTAGGAGTGTGTGTATGTGTGTGTGTGTGCAGATTAACTAATACAAGTGTAAGCTGACAAACAGATTGAATATATCGTTTTACTACAAGGGTCGGCGGCATCTTAATTTACAATTTTATTTCATTTAATGGGCCGCGCGTTTGTCTCTTTGTGATTTGTTGCTGTTGTTGTTGTTGTTGTTGTTGCTGCTGTTGGCGCCTGTCACATTTGCGATTGCTATTAAAATTACACAAATTAAATCACAATTTATGCTATGCAGACGCAAATAAATAACGCTTTTCACTTCACTTTGTTACGCGGCAGCTGCTCGCGCCTGACCTTTACAATTTCGAAATTTTCTGCCTTCATTGAGGAATTCTTAAAGTTTCTATTTGTGTTTTTTTTTTTTTTACTGAAATACCCTGGAAATGTTACGAGTAGATGACTGGTATATTATAGGCTTTCATACTATAATTTAAAAAAATAAATATATAATAATCGATCGACGGGATATGGGAAGCTACCAAGTTAAGATATCTTTCGATTTCTATATCAGACTGTTATAAAGGCTTTTATTATGGTCTACTGTAAGAGGAAAATTTAGAGCGGGAGTCATCGACTGTAAAATACCTGGTATCTATGAGAAGAGGCTACCAAGTTAACGAGGAATATATCTTCAGATTTGTATATCATACTGATAGAAGTACTTCTATTATGAAACTATAAGCTTTAAAGAGTTAGTTGAAAAATGCTAGAAGAAAATATAGAAAAACATAGAAAAATATTGAAAATACAGAAAATATAGAAAATATAGAGTCATCGGTTGCAAGTTACCTGACCTATGAACAGAGGCTACCAGAAATACCAAGAAATATGTCTCTCGATTTATATATCAGATCTTTAATTTTGATTTGACATTGCTTAACAACCTATATATATTCAATTCGTTAACAAGTATGAAAAATAGTTAGTCTAAGTCCCACCCAAAAACATAGAATTGAGTGTGAAAGCTAATCTTTACCTACCTTGCCAGCTAGGGTATTTAATAGTCCTTTACATCCCGGCTCATTCACAATTACTCATTTATTTTTCTGGTATTTTGATGTCCTTTCGACTCGGACTGCCGCCCACTCGCTTCGATTCGTGATGCTCCCAACTTATTTTCGGCGCCCTTTTGTCATGCAAATGACATGCAAAGCGAAGGCGGTGGATGGCACACAAATAACATGTAGCCACAATCATATTGAAACGAAAGCAAAAGCCAGAGGGGCAAAAAAAAAAAAAAACAGTTGAAAACAATGATAAATTGCAAAGAATAGGAAAGAGGGCGTAGAACTACAACTCACCGAAGTCGAGCCCGAAGCCTGTATTTTTATGAACTCAAAAAGATACATGAATATACTATGTATATATACATATATAATGTTAAGCTGATAGAGATATATACATCTGATTTATATGACAGTTTTTCCCATAGCAACTTGAAGCTCATCCGAAAATTTACTCAAGGCATTTTGAAAAATAAATAAAAATGGCTTTCTATGACAGCTTTATATAGATTTATAGATAAAGTATTCATGGCGAGTTGTTGCTTTGCAATGCATATCGTATTCATCATTGTTCATGAATAACTGTTTTGACCGCTTCTCACTAATCCTTATTAGATATTAGACAACATGTGCCAACGTTTTTGTACAATATACCTCAAATCTTAGTCTGCTCTTCCCTCCGATGCTGCCTTTTTCTGCTCAATTACAGCGTATTATCGTCATTTCATGGACCTGCTGAGTTCTTCGGGAATGTGAAAAGTCACAGGGTGAGCAGAACTTCACTCAAGGAAGCAACTCTCTTCTCTACACTCTCTACTCTCACTCTTTACTTCGCATTCTATACACACTCCACACATTCTATACTCATTCCATTCTCTTCATTCTCTCTATACTGCTACACTGTCTTTACACTCTCCACTCTTTCCCCACTCTCTACAGTATCTCCACTTTCTCCACTCTTTATTTCACACTCCATACCCTCTACACACTCCCTCCACTTTCTCTACTTTGTCCACTCTATTCATTCTCTCCACTTTATACGCTCTCTCTTTCATCTACACTCTCCACTCCTTCTACTCTTTCCAAACTGTCTACCTTGTTTTCATTCTCTTTCAGTTTCTTCTATATTTCACATTCCAGGCACTCTCCACACTCTTTCCACTCCAATCTCTTGAGTTTCTCCAAGTTCTCCTTCCTTTACACTCTGGAGAGAGTGGAGATTGTGTCTACTCTATCAATTCTCTACTATCTCTATACTCTCCACTGTCTTCACACTCTCCACACTCTTCACACTCTCCACACTCTCCACACTCTTCACACTCTTCACACACTTTATACTCTCTACACACTCTCTATACTCCCTATACTCTCTACACTCTCCATAAACTCCATACGTTTTCTACACTCTCCACCCTCTCTATACTTTCTCTCTCTCTTTCTACCTATCG
The DNA here is from genome assembly GCA_035045145.1 of Drosophila meridionalis. Taxonomy (NCBI): domain Eukaryota; kingdom Metazoa; phylum Arthropoda; class Insecta; order Diptera; family Drosophilidae; genus Drosophila; species Drosophila meridionalis. Next base: position 715,721 of record JAWNPG010000009.1, on the reverse strand, counting down.
CTTTCTCTCTCTCTCTCTCTCTCTCTCTCTCTCTCTCCCTCTTTCTCTCTGTGTGTCTATATTCTCCACACTTCCTACACATTCAATGCTTTACACATTTCGTGACGAAATTATAATATCCACTTAAAGAGTATCAGGGCCTGAGATGATTTGCTTTAGCATGCCTCGCTGCCGCAATTCGTGTCTACGTCTTGAGGCGTAGACTCTGTGCGGTTCGTCCCACTTGCCGGAATGAATGCGTGCCGTATTCATGTATTCCGCCGTAATGTGGACTCTGATTAAATCTGTACGCGTTTTTTTTTTGCTTTAGCCGCCTTATTGCTGACGTGCGGCACACGAAGCTTGGCGGCGTTGTAATAATTTTGGCTAGCACTTGCCGCATGCCACACTCTGCTTGCCGCTTGCCGCTTGCCACTTGGCACTTGCCACTCATTAACGTAGTGGGCATATAATGTTAACGGTTTCATGACTGAATATTAATAATCATATTCCATCACATAATCAACTAAACAAAAAAAAAAAAAAAAGCGTAAATTTCATTACATTTTGTTGTAGCGGAAACGGCCCTAAAAGCTTTTTTTTTACCGTTTTCTATTAGCTTAAATGAATAACTGTTAAAGCTATTTTTCTAGAGTTTTGCATTTCCTATTAGGCTCAATCAAAATTTTTGTAGCATACTTTGAAGCGCCAGCTGAAAAAGTTATATAGATATTAGTATTTCACAGATTACAGATTCTATTATTATATATTATCTGTAAGCTATTGTATAATCTAAAATAATATCTAGGGAAGGAAAGAGATTATAGTTTGTAGTACGAAGTTATTATTATTAAATTGATGTTGTTTCGGTCAAGATACGATCCAGCAGGTATTGAGTGTTATGGTTATGGTGGTTATGGAAGATGACTCAGAAAAGAGAACAGAACTAGCCCATTCTTGGTTCACTGTTATCATAGCTGATCTAACAATTAGAATGTCGTTTCATTGCACACATAATGGCATCTATATATCTTCAATATGAATCTATTTGAGGTACAAAAGATCAAACCTTTTTTGTTTGATGGCCATTCTCTTTAGTCTTGCTCTTATTAGGTCAGCCTGTGTTGCTATTGAGACTCGAGAGAGATAATGAAGATATAAGAAACTATGGTAAACCTACTAAATGAATATATATATATAAAAAAAAACCTGATAATTTCTATTCAGACTTCAAGACTGACTCTTTAACATCCATGTCCTAACTTCTTCAACTTCATTGCAATTGCGGTATTCCCACAGAAGTCTTAAACCATTCATTCATTACCACTTCAATTTGCTTCCTGCACAGGGTATCGCACAGTCGCACATGCCCCATCCACTGCACAGAGGCATCATGTTTTCTACCCTCTTTATTATGCTGTTTGTTGTTGTTATGCAATGCGCTTACATAAGTTTCTAAATAAAATTTTGCCGCTGGCCTTGGGCCACGAATTACCGTCTTAAGTTTGTGTATATATATATACATATATATGCCTGTGTGTGTGTGTGTGTGTGCGTTTGCTAATGCGCCTACAACATAATCATAAACATAAGCAACAATAAGCAGCGAGCAGCGAGTCGACCTAATTCCGCCTAATTGTCTTGCCCAGCGCTCGCTGCTCGCCAGCCGCCCAAATATAATTTTCCCTTGGCCAAGTTGACAAAAGTGTGATGCCAAAAAACAAAAAAAAACAAAATGAGTTTGATGCCCACGCACTAGAAACTCACTAGAGTCCGCTTCTCTCGCAAATATCATTTTCATAGAGTCCAGGACAAGTGTTTGATTTGAAATTATTTGATGGCCATTTGGTGCATGGACACATGCTTATAAGTCCACATGCTTAGCCACCGTGGCCCATATATCACACGGCCCAGGGACGGCTGGCTTAGCGCGGCCGCAGGACGACAGGACGACAGCTAGGATAATATTGCCACCAAATACTTAATTCCAATAAAGCACAATGAGCCATCCTCCAGACAGCGGCAGCCACAAGAGCAAACTGTTAGCCAGGCCAACACGCACACGCACACACACAGTCATGCTGACTGGCAGGAAAATCAAAATCAAACTCTATGTGAACCAAGGATTTCGTTTGGGGATCTGCTTCGGCATCTGAGTTCGTTGAGTCTCAGTTGAATTATGGGAAATTATTGCAAAAGACTTTAGATCAAAGTTGAACTTCGAAGTTGAGCTGAGAACTGACAACATAAGCTAGCCTGTTTCTAGTTCTTATCTTCCCAACATTGTTGCGCACTGCAACTTGAACTGTAGATGGCGCTATGCTAGGCTGCGATGCTTGATCGTTCTTATGCATGGCCTCTGTTCTACTTTTTCTCGAGCTTCAATGGAGCCGGCGCTGCTCTTTTCAGAAGATCTAACCTTGAGTTAACTCTACATATCAGTGGAGGGCATAAATGCTTACTTTAATTATCATTTTTAGTAGTTGTTCTATTCGAGTCTTAACAGCCAGTAATTCGTTACTTTATATACTGTATATGCATACTGTCTTATGCATAATAGTTTCTCGATTCTAGTTCCTAGATTCCTAAATATTTTGAATTTAAAGTTTACCAGTCTTCAGAGACTCGGACATCTTGCCTTCGTATATGAATGATTCTATTATCCACAGAGACATATATATATCAAACATATATATAAAGAGAATCTATGAGTCAAGTCATGCCAGCAAACACCTATCCAACTATTCATCTAGTCTTATGAAATATAAGACTAGGCTATACATAACTGTAAAATTTGAAGTTTCAAACTACAGATAAACAGTTTGTAAAACCAATATACTCCCGTTACCAATGTGAACGAGCATAGAAAACAATTTCAGTTTCAGCCGACCAAAAGCTGTTTAAAGACTTTGGCCAACTACGTTCTGCCGCAGCTCTGAATGAATTCGAACGGAAAACTCTGCCTGCATTTTGCATGCCTGATAGAGCCGGAAAAGTATGCCAGTTAAATATAGATCGATGCCATTTTTTTTTCTTGCTGCTGCTGGTAAAACATTAAACATAAAAAGTGCTCATAAAAAAAAAAAAAACTGAAACTTATGTCAAATAAAGTGGAGCAAAAAAACAGCGAGTTGTCTCCAAATTTTCCGCATGTGCGGTTATCGTGTGGGTGTGTGTAAACATACACATGACTATATGTGTGAGTGTGTGTGAGAGTGTGTGTGGGTGCTTGTAGTCTGCCATTGCTAGTTCGTGCCTGGCAAAAGTCAATAAAACGATTCATATGCTCAGATAATCATAAAAAATGATTTTAATGCGCCTCATAAATGGATATACACCTACACACACAGAGAGACATGGATAAGCACACACACACACACACACACACATATATGTATATATATATATATATATATATATATATACATATATAGTACCCCCTCCTCTCTCCCCTCTCTCTACACACTATGCTCCGACATATTGTCTAAATATTTGTGAGCCGGGCTAATTGAAGGCTAGCAGCTAAGCCCCCCATAGAGCTGCCAAAACTAAAGTAACTGTATTTAAGTGGGCCATTATTATAATTGGCTTACACTAGCTGTCAGCCAGAGGGCAGCCACGTTAAATGCTAACAGGCTCCAAATTTAGTCGATTTGATGGCTCAATGAGTGGAGGCGCCAGTGGCACATCAGAGGAGCATGGTAAATGAGTGTGTGAATATGAGTGTGAATATGAGTGTGAACATGAATGTGTATATGATTGGGAATATGAGTTGGAATATGGATATGAGTATGAGTGTGAATATGCATATGAATATGAATATGAATATGCATATGAATATGAATATGCATATGAATATGAGTGTGAATATGCATATGAATATGAATATGAATATGAATATGCATATGAATATGAATATGCATATGAATATGAATATGAATATGCATATGCATATGAATATGAATATGAATACGAATATGAGTATGAATATGAATATGAATATGAATATGAATATGAATATGAGTATGAATATGAATATGAATATGAATATGAATATGAATATGAATATGAATATGAATATGAATATGAATATGAATATGAATATGAATATGAATATGAATATGAGTATGAGTATGAGTATGAATATGAGTATGAATATGAGTATGAATATGAATATGAATATGAATATGAATATGAATATGAATATGAATATGAATATGAATATGAATATGAATATGAATATGAATATGAATATGAATATGAATATGAATATGAATATGAGTATGAATATGAGTATGAATATGAGTATGAATATGAATATGAATATGAGTATGAATATGAATATGAATATGAGTATGAATATGAATATGAATATGAATATGAGTATGAATATGAATATGAATATGAGTATGAATATGGATTTTAATGTGATAATGAATTTGAATATGTATATCAATACGAATATGTGTATTAATATGAATATGAATATTAATGTGAATATGAATATGTATATGTATGAATATTAATATAAGTGTAATTGTAATTACGAATGAGAATACGAATATGACTATGGATATGAATGTGATAATGAATTTGAATATGTATTGTATATGAATATGAATATGGATATGAATATGAGTGTGAATATGGATATGAATATAAGTGTGAATACTAATATGCATATGAATATAAATATCATTGTAAATAAAGATATGAATAGAAGTGTGAATATGAAAATGCCTATGGATGTGAATATGAATATGAATATGGATATGAATATGAATATGAATATGAATATGAATATTTATATAAATATGAATATGAAAATGCATATAATTGTTAATATGTATATGAATATGAGTGTGAATATGAATATGAATATAATTACGAATATGAATCTGAATATGAATATGAATATGCTGTATTTAAGAAACAGTACTCTTTTGCCTTAAATTTCGACCATCTTAAAATCTCTAAGACTTTACGCCACAAACAAGACACTAATGATGCCTCAGACCTGGTCATCCTGTGTCTTCTTCAAAACTGAAGAGGTCCATGATTCAGGGGACAAAGACGGCATCGAAGGTCGAGCTCTTTGGCTTTGCATTATGCCTTCGGCTGCCGCATGAGTTATAGTTCAAAGTTCTTAGTTCTTAGGTTTAGTCACATAGTTTGAATAACTAAAAGGGATTTATGACTTTGCTGCTTAGAGTTTTTTCTTCAGTATTTTTCAGATTTTGTCTTTAAAATAAAAATTGCATGCCCAAAAATCTGTATAAAAGCTCCCTTTAGTTGGTAATACGGGCTTAAATCGATGCCAAGGGCACTGAAGTAAATCGAAAATATCTTATTTTATATTTTAATTAACATTAAATTATCTATTCTCAGAATAAGCGCATATCTTCTTACATTTATCTACCAAAATTGAGTTTAGTTTATTTTGAGTCAACGTTAATTGATTTTTTTTTTATCAGATATAAAACTGAATGAATGGAAACTGAACAGTTTGGTTAGGGGCTGCGTTTTGCTAATGACTTGACTTAAATTTCATTGCCAGGGCCATTTAATTATAGTTAATGTGCATGAGTGGGGGGAGGACTGGGAGGGGGGGGGGTGGGGGTGTGTGCGAGTGGTTGGAGACGTCAGCACGCCATGTTCAGTCGGCCAACTTAACCACAGTAAGCGACGCTCGTAATCACAGGCTTAGCTTTGAGCAGCTTTAGCTGGCCACAGAGAGAGTGGCTATATATATATGTGTGTGTGTGAGTGTGTGTGTGTGTGATATTGAAATATAGCTGGTAAGGGCCAACTAAGTGCAAGTACAAATCTTTTGCCGCCAGCTAAAAAGTCATTAGGCAAATTGTGCAACCTGCCAAGCATTTTTTGGCCAAAGCAACTTTCTCCTACAGCCTGAAATAAAGTGGCCAAGGGCCAAGGGTCATATGAGCAGGAACAGCAGCAGCAACAACTGCCAACAGCCAGCTGCCAGCTGCCAAAAGTAAACAACACACAGAGCCCTGTGCTGTTTGTCATCGTGCTTTTGTTTAATCCAGCCATAGTTTCAAGCACGAATATCCTCCAAACAGCAGCTCCTTCTATGGCCAAATCCAAGCTGCCAGCCTGGTAGCATATGTCATGTGTGTGCGTGTGTGTGTGTGCGTGTGTGAGTGTGCGTCATGTTAACAACACATTTTGGATTTTATGTGCACGTTGCCAAGGCATTAAAGCTTTTGTTTTAACACATTCGTTTCAAATCGCACTTGAATATGACAAAAAAAAAAAAAAACAATGAACAACAACAAACAACAACAACAACATGTTTCGTGTTCAAATTATTTGCTCAGTGTACGAAAAAGCAATAAAAACAACAGCACAAATTCTATAATTGAATCGTATTAAAGAAGAACTTAACTTTCAGAGAGTTAACGAAAGTTTTGCATAGAGTTTTGTCATGCCAATTTAGACAGCTACAACAGCGGAAGTGCTCGACTAAACGATATCCGGCATTACCGTTGATAGTCATAAGCAACACTTTTATGAATGATTTTTATTATAATTGGTGGATAATGATAGAGGGATGGTATCCTATCGTGTCTTGTAATAGCTTAATAGTATTTCAGGTTATAGCACATTTTAAAGCTTTCATTTTAAACACTAAGTAGAGAGCACGAACATTTGGAAACCTCTAACTACACCTCTTACATCAGTTCATCCCTTAGTGCAAAACTTAAATGTACAAAATTCCTGGAAGTTCGTTTTAATGAAATTGCATTAAGGTTTAATCTGGTAAGCTCTATTAATTGGATCATTTAAGCGCTGCCACGTACAGCCAGCCGGCTAGGAGCTCTGTTGTTAAATGATTTTTCTGTTCATATTTACATTGTAGTTGTGAGGAGCACAGCTCAACTATGTTCAGATTCTTGTGAAAGTTTTAATTTTGTTTTTTAGTTGTTGCGTAGTTGCGTTGGATGAATGGTGTGGAGTGGAGTAGGGGAGGGGTAAGGAGAAGGGGTATGTATCGGAGGCAAGACGTAAAGACAATGCAATGCCCTGATTGTTCTGGCTAATGACTCTTCAGGGCTCGATGCGTACTGTTAGCCAGATTGTTATCTCTATATATATTCTTTAGACTTGCTTGGTGAAGTTGATGCCATCGGGATTCGGTTAGAAGAAAGTTTTTAATGAATGCACATTTGGTGCAGCCATCTCTCTCTCACTCTCTCTATCTCTCTCTGTCTGTGCAGTGAATCTGCAAGTTCTATTATATTTCGCTTGAACAGCTACAGGACTCTCGCTAGATATGAGTTTGGTCTAGAAAACAGCTTAGCTATATCAAAAGTTTTCACACACATACACACACACACACATATACACACACAGCCTTACGTAGGCACTTTAAAATACTTATTTAATTTGATGAAAAACGCGGGCGTCGAGCAGACTCAGCCAAGTTTGTTTCACTTTTGAGTTAAATAGAATTTTCGAAGCATGCCACGAGACTGGCATTCGGGCATGTTGCAAAGTTTTCGCTCCGCCGTAACCCTCCGGCCATTTGTCGGCAGTCCGCCGCAGCCGCTGTGATTGTTGCGCTTAAATGCTGGCATTTACTTATGTGTTAAATCCATTGAATTTAAACGAATTTGCCAGCTCGTTGTTGCTGCGCAAAGTTTCAATAATAGCATTAAGATCTACCCGGCACGATGTGCCGCCCGTACATTTCCAAATAACGCAAATAAAATTAAAAAATAAACAAAACAAAACTTTTACATTATTTTTATTGTTTTCGTCTTTTCGTCTCTGGCAATTCACATTTGGGAACTTTTCCAATATAATAGAATGAACAGTCAGGCCAGGCATAAAGAGGTTTTTACCAAAACAAAAAAAAAAGGCTGAATAAATTGTCTTTAATCGAGCATTGCATGAATGAGAAGCGCAGAGAAGAGAGGGCTGAGTGGCAAGCGTCCCACTTGCCGCACTGTGACGTGTCGTTAATCATAGACTGGTCAGCATGTGGCTGCACGGCAAACTTCTTTGCAGCTTATCCGCCGTAGGTGCAAACGACGTGACGGAGTCTCAAATTAGGGGGATTGAGTAAAGAAATAACTTTTGCACCAGCAGCTGCAGCTGCAGCCAAGCCGACAATCCTTGAGCGGCAGCAGCATGAATGAAAATAATTAAAGCAAAAAGAAAAGCAAAAAAGAAGAAGAAGAGAATAAATGGGAAAAAAATAGGAAAACTTTGCTGCGTCTCAAGTGTCAACGGGCGAAAAGTTTCGCAAGCTTCGCGCAAAATTTATAATTCGCCGTCTTCCAACTTAAAGTTCAACATCAATCTGAAGCATGCAAATGTCAAATATATAAATTGAGGCATATGTCAACATATATAGATGACAATTTATATAGATCTATGTATAAATAGGTATATATTTGTGTATATAGCGACTTGTACTGTATAAGACTCGGAGAAGCTTATGTGTAGAATGAACTTAGCATTCATGCGATCTATGATTAATTATATGTACCTATTATGGAAGTGAGAGTATATTTCTGTCCATCTGCCCGCCCGTGTTTCTTTTGTTTCTTCGTCCGTCCGTTTGTCTGTCTCGCATCAGTCCACCTTTCGTCTGTCCGTCCGTCTCTCAGTCTGACCGTCTGTTTATCAGTCTGTCTGTCCGTCAGTCCGTTCGTCTGTCCGTCCGTTTGTCCATCTTTTCGTCCATTCGTCTGTCCGTTTGTCCGTCCATCAGTCCGGCCGTCTATCCGTCCGTTTGCCCATCCGTCTGTCCGTACATCTGTCCCTCCGACTGTTTGTCCGTCTGTACGTCCGTATAACCATCTGCCCGTCCATTCGTCCGCTTGTTTGTCTGTCCGTCCGTCTGTCTATCCTTCCGTTCGTTTGTCCGTTCGTCGCACCATTTACCCGTCCGTTCGTCCACTTGTCCGTATAAGCTCACGCTATTTCGCTACTATTGAAATTTTGAATATATATATTCTTGGATACTATCCACTTATATACCATTCAAACTTTTCCCATAAACTCATTATAGGCGTGGCAATCCGGGAAATACTATATTTCGCCTCCAAGCTAACGTCGTTATTTAAAGCGCTAAAGACTTTAAATTTTCAGCAACCTTCGACTGCAACACTCTCAGTTGTTTACAGTTACTTTAGATCGTATCGATGAAGTATCGCTGTAAAGCTTTACGCACTTCACAGCAAATGCATTCAAGCACTCAAAAGTGAGGCAAACTTTATGAATATTCACTCGAGGCGTCTTTCATCAATTTGATAAAGTCCAAAAAGGGAAAAGTGAATGCTTTGACTTTAAGCCTTGTGAACGGGCGCAAAAGGTGATGCAGCATTAAAGTCCTTCCGCTTTTTTTGCTTCTGTTTTTCCATCAGAGTTCATTGTAAATTATCAATGTGGGCGAAACAATTTCAACTCTCTGTGGATGGGAAATGGCTCGGAAAACTGTGAGGTGGAAACTTGTTCAATTGAAAGCGTCAGCATCTTGCGAGTCATCAATATTTCAATTAATTTAACACCCAAGCGAGTTGAGTTTTTCTAAACGCGCCCGTAAGCATGCAACGGCATAGTGCGGGCGTGTTGCATACTTTTAGCGTGCACTGTAGAGCTAGCTGTAGGGCAAAGCCTGCGTTGGAAAAGCCTGAAATATGCTCGGATTATAAACTATAAATAAGAGGATATGCTGTGAGTGTGCGTTTGAGAGTGTGTGAGAGTGTGTGTGTGTGTGAGTGTGTGCGTGCGTGTGTGTATTGAGGCATGTTTGTTGTTTAACTTAAGTGTGGCAGCTCAACAGTTTGATTGATTGGCCTCAGGCGCCATGACAACTAAATCATTTTAAAATTTGTGCGAGTGTTAGCTATGTGTGTGTATGAGTGTGTGTGCGTGTGTGTGTGTGCGGATGTAATTCAATTGACAATGCAAAAGTGACTAGAAGGCGGACAAGCGACAGCCGAAAACGAATAAACATTGAGCACAAATTCAATTTTATGCTTTCTTTATTTACTTATTTATGCATATGCATGTATTTATACACACACACACACACACATATATCTATACCTGTGTGTGTGTGTTGATTGAATTTGATTTGAGAGCGCGCACGCAGCATCTTTAAGTCATCTTAACAGTCAGCAACATAAATCCAAACACACGATTTGTGGATCTCACATAGCTCCGGCTCCAGCCACGGCTCCCGCATCCGATTTCAAATCTAGCTGCCTGATTTGGTCGACGTGTTGAGCATATTACGTATACGACATGTTCGCGCGCCAGCCAAGCCAAAGCTGAGGAAAACATAAATAAGTATGCGTAGCAAGGCGCTGTGACAGCACCAAATTTATAAGCGTCAGTTGGGCGATAAAATTTGATTGCCGCAAATAAAAATGGTTGGGCGGAAGGCGGTCGGTGGGGGGGGGGGGGGTGGGCGTGTGCACGCCCCTGACAGCGGCAGGAAAACAAGCCATAACAAGCATCAAGCAGCCAAATACCACAAAATTTGTATAGCCGGCCCTAATACAAACGAACCCGATTACAAACGCACACGGCAAATGCCACTGGCTACAAGCCAGGCCAAGCCACAACAACAACAACAACAACAGCAGCAACAACAACAACGGAACAAGTCCAAACTCGATGACATATGGCCGAAATGTGTGCGTGCTGTTTAAGTTAAGACCCCGTTTACGTTTCTGTGATTACAAATTTAAGCAGCCAATCCTGCATATGGCCCAAAGAACATCAATTCGAGCTCCCCAACTCACCTAACCCGCACCATAGACGTAGCTCCCCGCCAGCCCAGCCCAGCCCTGTTTGGCACGTTCCACTTTATGTCCGCCGCTCGTATGCCAGCAATTTGGTAATAGAACATCGCACGCCACCCAATTCGAATGTCGAGCGTTTTACAACACTTTACAGACAAATTTCGCATTCAAAGCTGACGGCGATTCAGGTCTTTACAGCAATGTATGTATATCAGGGTATACTATATATGTATACTATATAGTTGGATATACTACTATATACTGTGATACTCGACTCAATTAATAGTAGTAGTCGGATGTAGTACGACTTTTGGTACTATTTTAATACTACTCTTCTATTACCTTACTACTAATCAACTAAAGTTATACGACTACTTCAACTACTACTCTCCTATTATTTCTGCCACTATTCTTCCACTACTCTACTACTTCTTATGCTATTACTCTACTACTAATCATATACTACTACTTTTCTCACTATCCTACTAATTATTATTACTTCTACTACTACTCTCATAATAATTCACTACTATTCTACTACTATACATTAACTAGTAATCTCTCCTATTACTTTACTAATAGTCGTTCTACTACCATTGTAATGCTGCTTCCACTATTATACTACTATCCACGTTCTACGCTACTGCTATTCTATTCTACTACTACTGCTATTACTTTCCTACTATTCTAGTGCTAATACTTCTGTTACTATTCCTCAACTATTCTACTCATATTCCACCACTACTTCTACGACAACTATTATATAATGAGAAGGCATTCTGGCTGACTGCGCGTTATGAATACTTAACGTGCTTTACATGGAGGCGTCTGGCTATCCTATTTATTTAGGCAACCAAGCCAGGGGTAATTTTTATTAACGGCTTGTCCCTTCTTTGCCTTTGTTTTCAAGCTAAAAAATGTGCCCATTGCATAGAAAATTTGATAAGCAGGCAGAGGTTGTCTCCATTTTTTTTATTTTATTTTTTTTTTATTTTGCATTTCATTTAATTAAATTATATCTGAAGCTTTCGTGGAATCCTTAAGAAAAATGAAACAAGCAAAAGGCTCTCGAGAGGCGCAAGGCACCTTAGGCTGCCTAATTAAAGACAGTGTAGCAAATACACTGACGGAAAAAGTCGAGTAGGTTAAGTGGCAAGAGAGAGTAGTATATATACTAGAGCTGGCAAACCATCGATGGGACCATCGATAGTGGCGATGGAATTTTCGGTTTGCGATATGGAAATTTCTCGATGTCGATATATCGGCGATTCTTGTTGTGAGTTGGCTGTAACTAAGAAATTATGAGTATTTTTAGTCAAGCAGACAATTATTACGGATCGACGGACGGATTTAAATGAGCAAAATGTCAATAATCTCCTATTTCTTAACAAAACTTATGGGCTTTTACTGGAAGATGTATCTCAAGAACAAGATTTTTTTTATTTTGTTCTTAGATTTATGATATGAAGTTTTTGTTTTGTTATGTTGATTGTGAAAAACATCTGAACTGAAATCTTAAATTTTTTATATTTTGTTATAATTTTTTTTTTTTTTTTTTTTTTTTTTTGAAAATCATTAAAGCAGATATGAAAATGAAATCTCCAACAAATAAAAATCATTATTTTGATATATAATTATATATATATGATATTTTTTATGGAACCATCGATAGTATATTGATAGTTTTGACCATCGATGGTAAAAATATCGAGTGATGCGCACTATCGATGCTTTCCCAGCTCTAATATATACTAAGGAAAACTAAAATGAATTTTGATAAAAATAGTTATTGTTGTTGTTGTCCTCTCGTTTGCAGCTGCCTCTGTGGCCGTCTCCTCGTGGACCCTGGTGGCCATCAGCTGCGAGCGATACTACGCCATCTGTCATCCGTTGCGGTCGAGGTCCTGGCAGACAATTAGCCACGCCTACAAGATAATCGGGTTCATATGGCTGGGTGGCATACTGTGCATGACACCGATAGCCGTATTCAGTCAATTGATACCAACCAGCCGGCCAGGTGAGTGGGCCGCCAGCTAACCACCAGCTGTCGATGTGGCTAAGTAGCTGTTTGTCGCATTCGTCCGCAGGTTTCTGCAAGTGCCGCGAGCAGTGGCCCGACGAGGGCTACGAGCGCTTCTACAATATAATGCTGGATCTCATTCTGCTCGTGCTGCCGCTGCTCGTGCTGTGTGTTGCCTACATCCTCATAACACGCACTCTCTACGTGGGCATGCTCGTTGGCAAGGATGTGCGAGTGCCGGCCAGCGGCGGCAGTGCTCAGACTATGGCCACGGCTGCCATAAGCGCTACGCCCGGCAGCAGCAGCTGTGTCCTGGTACTGAATGTAACGGCCGACTACAATGGTAAGTGGCGGGATATTTTATCCCACAACCAGCACACCCACACCCAACCCCAACCCCATTCCCCATTCCATTCCCACACCCACCCAGCAACCAACAAATGCGCATTTTATGCCCAAATGTTCACAGAGAGCAGCAGCAGCAACAACAACAACGCCGCAACGCGCAGCACAACAACAACAGCAGCAACAGCAGCAGCAACAGCAACAACGACACTTACAACGACAACAACAACGACACTGACAACCGTTACGCCGGCGAAGACCCCAGCCGCCTCGCCGAGTCTACGCATACACGACGCGGCGCTGCGCAGGTGAGCTGCGTCCAAATAACCCTTGACCCCGCCCAAACCCCAGCCCCAGTCCCACACAGCCCAGCCCAGCCTCCGGCTGCGTATTATCATATATTAGTCATGGACCCAAATTTCAGCATTGGCATCGTCATGGCCCAGCACTTAGCATAATTAGCTAGCCCAACTAGCGGGCCATTGGGCTTATCTACTTAGCAGATATCTCGAAACATTTCAATGAACTGCCGGAATTTCAAAGTCGAATTGGATTTGTTGATTCCAGCTGAGGATGTTTCTTTGACTAGGATTGCAAGCGAGTTTGTTAAAGAGTTCTTGAATTTATTTGGAATAATTAAAAAGTTGTTGCGAGCTCGTATGAAGTGCATCCTCTATCAGGTATAAGACTGCTTGCTTTAATTAATTTATATTTGGCCAAAATTGCATTTTTTACGATTAGCCGAAGCAACCTGTTAATGTGACACCTTGTGCATGTATATTATTTTTTAAAGTTTTAAGGTATTTAAGATATCTAAAGATTACGTAATTCATCAACTTCGCTTGTCAATAGCCTTTTATAATGTTTTCTAGTTAATTTATACAAAATATAAACCTATCTATAAATTACTAAAAACATAGCTATATTTAAACAATTCAGAGTTAGAGGGGAAGTCCAAGTGCTAGTCGGGCTTGCCTGACTAAAAAATACCCTTAACACAGATACGTACTGCTAAAGTCCTTGATATTTGTACATATGAAGACATGCTTTACATGTGCTAAATGATCGTTATAATAGTTAATAATACTTAAATTTAAAATATATTATTATTTACATTAAATAAACATTAGGAGTATAATTTTTTACATTGTCGCTTAACATACTTATCTATTTTAATACTTACCATCAGACAGAAGAAGAGGAGAAGCACTGCGCTGCTCTGGACGACTGACCACCAAGAAATTAAAAATGCGACTGAAGCTGCGCTGCAGCAGGCTTGCCTTTATATAGGGCAGCGACAGCGACAGCGACAGCTCCTCTCAAGTCAAGCTCAGCCGAGTCAGTCTTCACACCCGATCACTAGGCGACCAATCAGAGCACTTTCTGCTGCTGCTGCTGCAGCTCTTCTGATCTTCAGCTGCCTTTATATAGGGCAGCGAGACTTCCACTCAAGTCAAGCTCAACTCTTGAGCCTCTTTCCGAGTCAGTCTCCACACACGATCATTAGGCGACCAATCAGAGCACTTTCTGCTGCTGCTGCTGCTACTGCTCTGATCTTCAGCTGCCTTTATATAGGGCAGCGAGACTTCCACTCAAGTCAAGCTCAACTCTTGAGCCTATTTTTGAGTCAGTCTTCACACTTGATCACTAGGCGACCAATCAGAGTACTTTCTGCTGCTGCTGCTGCTGCTGCAGCTCTTCTGATCTTCAGCTGCCTTTATATAGGGCAGCGACAGCTCCACTCAAGTCAAGCTCAACTCTTGAGCCTCTTTCCGAGTCAGTCTCCACACACGATCATTAGGCGACCAGTCAGAATACTTTCTGCTGCCTCTGCTGCATACATATGCAAACTAATATCTCCTCTTCTGAACGACAACTCTTTTTCAGCTCTTCTTCTTTCTGCTCTATTGATTAAATTTGAAGGGACAGATGGACAGGGCTATATCGACTCGTCTTGTCACGCTGATCAAAAATATATATACTTTATGGGATGTGGCACGCCTCCTTCTGCCTGTTACTTACATTTTCACAAAATCCATTTTCAATGGGCTCAGGGTATAAAAACAAATATAAGCTTCAGATCTCTTGCCTTGTTCACAAGCTTTGATTTTTCCGATGCAAAAGTCGTACTGTGTGTGGGTTGAATACATGAAGTTTAAAATTATGAAGGAATACGATTGATAATAGATAGATATATCGTTTCATGATAGATATTAGGTATATACTAAATATATAACAGATAGATATTATATCGATATTTTATGAATACTAGATAGATACCATACGAATAATAGATAGTTACTAAATAAATACTAGAAAGATAGATATTTATTACTTTAAGGCACAAATTACCTTTGGCTGTTCCATTTTTAAAGTTTTCACCATATTCAATTTTTGTAGGTCAAAAATCAAGAGTGACCAGCGCAAATATTTCAAAAATATCGATATTTTTGCAAAAATATATTCCGATATAAATATATTTTTTATACAACAAAATATCGATATGTCGATATTTTGATATATTTGCAACAGCTCTACTTTAAAGCTTATCATCTACATACATACATATGTAGCTTCTTAAGTCATAGACAAAGCTAAAGGCCAAAATCTCTCCACTCTCCTTCTCTCCATACACCCTCGATCTGAACGCTAACCATCATCCCCTTAATCTGCGACCTTCCACAGATCCAACGAGGCCAAGACGCTGGAGAGCAAGAAGCGCGTGGTCAAGATGCTGTTCGTGCTGGTGCTGGAGTTCTTCATCTGCTGGACGCCGCTGTATGTGATCAACACGCTGAGCATGTTCATCGGGCAGGCGCTGTACGAGTACATTGACTACACCACGATCAGCTTTCTGCAGCTGCTGGCCTACTCCTCCAGCTGCTGCAATCCGATAACCTATTGCTTCATGAACGCCAGCTTCAGGCGTGCCTTTGTGGACACCTTCAAGGGCTTGCCGTGGAAGCGGGCCGGCACGGCGGGCGGCCAGCTGTCGGCCAGCCAGGCGAATGCCAATCCCGGCCTGGTCATGGGCATGGACACCTGGCGCACCCGGTCGCGCCACGAGCAGCAGCTGAACTCGGTCGTCTATACGAACAGTGCCATTGCCGCCGACAGTCCCCAGCTCTAAGACTTTCCGACGGACATTTGGAATTAGTTGTTGTCTATCTAACTATATATCGCGTGTAAATATGTAAATGTTGCTTGGTTTTTTTTTTGGTAGCCTTTATTTTTTACGTAAATAATTGAATAATTAAGTACATTTGATGTTTCAATTACATAAGGATTCCAATAATAATAAAAATCAGAATAATAAAATCAAAACAATTCGCCGCACAAAAATGCCCTCAGGAAGTTGTACTTATGCTTGGCCCAATAATAGATCTTGTTGGCCCAACATTTGAAATGAATTAAGCCGGACATGCTCAGATTAAACCCATCATAACTTCGAAAAAATACCTGGGGGCAATATCTAGTGTTCTGGTCAAGCAAGCACCTCGATATCGGGGGTGAAGTGGCCTGCTGGCAACAGAAACGGCACTGCTGGGCGCACATGAAGTACGGATCGTAGTTGGCATTCACATTGCCGAGATTGTAGTCAGTTATATTGCTAGTAAGGTCGTAGTCGTTGGTATAGTTGTAATGGCTCTCCTCGTCCTCGTCCTCGTCCTCAGCATACTCGTCGGAGTCGTCCTCGTCATAGTCCGATTCATCGTCACAATACTCGTCATCTGAGTCATCACAGAACATTCTGCAAGTTCTCGCGCGTTCTTTAAAGATCCTTTTCATCTCCGACTTTTGGATCAGATCACAGCTGAGCAGCACGATTTCATTCTGGAAGATTAGACGCCGCCTATTGTAGTTCAGCGCACGCAGCGTGTTCCGCTGGCTCTTATAGAGCACATAGAACAGCCTCTCATTTACGACGCGCAGCGTATTCAGTGTGCCCATTTTCGTGAAAAAATAGTAGACCACGTCATACAGATGTTCCGGCACATTGGACACACGTATCCAGCGACCCGCCAGGGGTATCAAGTGCTTCGTTCCGAGCTTACGGTGCGTGCACATCATTAGGAACGGCTCCTGCTTAATTGAATCGTATCTCGCCTGCCCGTCCATCAGCCGACGAAACTCGCGCTGCTGCATCTGTTGCCATTGATTTGGAAGCGGCGTCTCTATCTTGAAGTTTCGCTGGCCACTCATAAAGATCTCATCAATCGGTCCGCCAATGAACGGCGGCAGGTAAGGATCATTGGGATGCTGCAAAATCCAGCGCTCTTCAAACGTATTGATGTTCATCGTTGGCTCCTAGCTCTGTCTCTCGCTATATTTGTGTACAAATTTATATGTAAAGGTATGTAAACGTGTAATATTTATAAATTTTGAATATTTACTTTTTATTTTTATTTAATTTTAATAAGTTTTCAGAATTAGTTGTGGTTAAAAGTGATGACAAGGCGAAACTGATAGAAATTTCGTGACATTAAACGTCAAATAGCATTTTTTGCAAGGCTGACTAGATTGTGTATTTTTTGGACAGGTGGCAATACTATTGGATTATGTATAATTTGAGGAGTGATTAAAAAGTATATGAAAAAAAAAAAGAAATAAGTAAGAAAATATATATATATATTTAGAGTTACATAAAATACACATGAAACTATATGCACAATTCGAGGACGCAAGCTTTAAAGACATACGAGCTGTAATTAATTCACTGAATTTCGATAGGTTTTTCATCGATAACATTAAAACGCGAGATAAGCTCATATTTATATTCATATATGCGTATAAACAGATAGACAGTCATGGTTAAATCAACTTTTCTCCTTATACAATATATATGTATATATAGATTGGATCTGCCACGTCTTCTGCAGCCTATACATACATCGTAACAAAACAAAGAGAAAATTAATTTCCTATTTTTAGTAAATTCAGCGTATACGAAACAGAAAGCTCGTTTTTTTTTTTTTAACTTAAGCTTAAGAAAAATAGTTCATAATAAAAGGAAAACAGTTAGATTTGCTACAAACTAAAACCATGCCATTATTTAGACAAATTTCAGTTGAATCAATTCAAACATTTGAAGCTTTGTAAACCATTTAGCCAACTCTGACAGCTCTGCCAAAAATACAATATATAAATATTTTTAGTATTTAAAATTCTCTTCAAGGTAAGAGTCCAACAAATAAGCTAAATATTTGCTGAAACTTCTTGAAATATAATAAGATGAAAACATCTCGACAGCAGCAGCTGGCCATTGTTTATGAAATAGATTATAAAATGCTTGTTAATTACACTTGACAGAGAACAAGATGTATATATATATATATATATATATATATATGTATATATGTATGTATATATTTATGCAAAATTTGCTTGATGATTTCCTTAGATTTTGCCTGGCTCTAGTTGGGCAGAGACGTGCGCCTGTTGCTGCCATTGTTGCAGCTAATTAAGAAGTGCTCATAGACCGGACTATGAAAAGTGTTGACACGGCAAGCAGAGAGAGTGAGAGAGAGAGGGAGAGCGAGAGAGAGAGTCGCTTAATTGTCGCCACAGTTGCTTTTAGTGGCCAAGTGGCAGCTCGAATGCAGCTGCCCGGCCCGGCTGACCTGGTCCAACCCTTGTCCGAGCCGTAAGCGGCTTGGGCCCGACGTTTGCTTTTGCCGCTATCGTTGAGCTTGCAATTAAAATGTTCATTTGGGCTGCATCAATTAAAAAATAATAAAATAAAACAAAAAAATAAACCGGAAAATGAAAGATGAAAAATGAAAAATGCGAGCTGAGGCAAATAGAGCGCACGAAGCACTCAGGACGGACTCGGCTCGGCTAAGACTTTTGAAAGCACTTTAAGCTGCCTCGCACAGTGTGCCATTATGATTAAATGCGTTAATTTCCGCATCGGGCAGAAATGTCATCGACCACAGTCTCCCGGCCAATTGAGCTGCCGCCAACTAGCTGTGACCCCTGCGCCTGGGGATCAATTTGAAATTAGAAAACCCCGAGCATGTTTCGACCAGCCGAAGAGCTGACATAAGGTGAAGTCAAGAAACATTACCAATGCGATTTCCCTATGGACAAATTAGCCCAAAAGCTAACAGAGAACTACTATTACCTATATATGTATGTACATACATATATCAGCTAGCAGACTTGAACTGCCGTCAAGCGTCGCGTCGGCACAAACACCTCATTGCATGTTGTGTTCGGGGCGGCTAATTCGAATCTATGGCGAGAACATGTTAAGTTCTACGTTGTGCTTATTGAAATCTACGTTTATGTGACTGCAAGGAACTGTGAAGAAGTAGTGCTTGGCAGAGAGAGATAACATATCGTAGCGTAATGCAAACGTAACGTAAAGGTAAACTACTGTTACGTATAGTAACTTAATGTAACGTAGTTTTAGGCTTAGTTACGTTACTTTAAGTTTCTATACGTAACAGTATTTTACCTTTACGTTACGTTTGCATTACGCTACGATATTATATCTTACCGTTTTTCTCTACGGTATGTTGAATTCAATTCGTTATAATACGTTATAGCATTACATTTCCTTACATTACAATACTCATGCATGTTATATCACCTTTCGTTGCGTTACAACTTACGTTGCGTTAAGTTATGTTTCGTTATGTTATTTTCAGTATTATTTTTATGTTCAATTTGTTCTTATGAACAAATGTTCTTGTCATATTAAGTTATATTATGTTTAGTCAGGCTATGTTAGAGGTTTTTTTTTAGTTTATATTTTGTAATATTTTGTTTTTATCTTAAGTTATGTCATGTTTTTCTATTTTATATTATTTTATGCTATGTTTTCTTCTGTTATTTTATGTTATGTTATGCTATTTTATGCTATGCTATGTTATGTCATACAATGTTATGCTGTGTTATGTTATGATTTGCTATGCTATGTCATCCTATTATGTTATGCTATTTTATGCTATGCTACGATATGTTATGACATACCATGTTATACAATGTTATGTGTGTTATGTTATGCTATGCTATGTTATATGTTATATGAAGTTATGTTATGATATTATATATTATCTTTTATCACATTTTGTAATCTTTAATTGACGTCGCCTCAACTCATGTAAAACTGTAGCTAAAATGCAGGAAGAAACTGAAGTAAATGCATGCAAATAATTGCATGGTTTTGCACCACTGTGCGCTGCTGTGTATTTGCATGCATCTGGCTTGCAAATGTGGGGCTGGTGATGCCATGGTGTTTCTTGGCCCAGTTGTGCGCTGAAAGGGGGGTTTGGCACTCAGACAACTTGTGCTTGGCGAACGCTGTTTACTACTTAGTTTCTTGCGAGCTCATTATGAACCTGTTAGCGGGTTATAAATAAGAGCGATTCTTGTGCCTTAATCGTTACAGCTAAATCTCTGCTTCATCTCTAGCTGCAGCAATCGCATCCGCTGCCGGATCAACAGCACTTGCCTGCCAGCTAATTTGTCAGCCTAGCTGCAAACTTGGGCAGGAGACAACGGACTAAATATAGATGGCACCCAGCCAAGCTGACAGAGAAATACTCAAATTTGCATTATATCATTTCTTTGTATTGTTTCATGTTTTTTTTTCTTTCTTTGAGTATGATGCGAATATCCAGACAGAGAAGATGGCAGCTCAGCCCGAGGGCTGATTAGGAAGTTGCTGGTACATTTTAATTTATATTTTAGCAACATATGATTGAGATATCTTAAAAGTTAAACATTATTAATTTATTATGCAGATACTAAGTCGTTTGTTTCATTCCGGACAACCCAATACATATGATATTCAACTTACAAATTCCAAAGTCGAAAATTCTTCAAAAAAAAAAAAAAAAAAAAAATCTTGTCCAATCAGACAAAATTCTTCCAAAGTCAATAACTCTTCATGGGACTCTCGCAGCAATGTTAAGTCAAGTCAGAAGCTGGCTATCTACACACACACACTCTCTCTGCCTCTGTCTCTCTCTGTCTCTCTCTCTCTCTCACACTCTCTCCCTCTCTCTCTCTTTCTTGTATCTCTTGCAAGCAGCTTCATGCCTCCAAGGAAACTGTTGTTAGTTTTTCACACAGCATTTTCTTTGTGCCTTAAGTAATTTAATTTATGTGTTTCACACACACAAACACGCACACACACACAGGCTGGCAGAGAGAAAGAAATAAAACGCACAAGAATTAGAGATCCGAGCACACATAATAAAAGCAGAAATAAGCATATCCACATGCTGGCCAAAAAATGTTGGCTATGCCATGTGTAGTGATTGTCATCGTTGTTGTTGTTGCTGCTGCTGCTGCTGTTGTTGTTGTTGTTGTTGTTTTATTCTCTAGTTATTTACATAGTCACTGTGACAAAAACCAAATTGTAGCTGCCTTTTGGAATTTCAGTCGCTATAACTTATCCGAGCCAACTCGCCCCGGCTGCATCTGTTCCGTGCCAGCAGCCAAGGACATGGGGAGGCGAAGCCATGATAAGGGGATTCCCTCAACTTCGGCGTTGCCAGCTTCATATTGCTTCATTCATGGCACTTTCTGCGGCGTCGGCAAAAGCAACAAGAATAAAAATAATAAAAATAAAATAAAATGAATCAACAAAATCAACAGAAATTATCCGAGACGTGGCGAATCATTAATACACTGCCTGCAGAAAGTAGGCGGAAGTTAGAGCAGCAGGATATATAAGGATATATAAGGTTAAGAGTGGATTAAAAATATCAAGAAATCCATGCTGCGTCACATCTCTGATGTCACACTGATATACCTGACGGCAGGGCAAACAAATTGCAGGCCTCATGCCGTAGCAGTAAATATTCTGAGGTTCAGATTTGGACTTCGGATTTCTTGGATGGGGGTTGCGGCTGAATGGGTTTTGTTCCGGCTATGCGCACATATTATTCAAACTGGACTCAAACCGAGTGCGAAAAATGTGCAATAACTGAGTTATGAGCCCTGTGCACTGGCCGGACACACGCTTACTGTGTATGATGTGGCACAATTAAATATTTGAAATATTGTATACCCTATAGCCTAGGCTCGAGCCGTGCCAGCGAAAACAACGTGAAAAACGACAACTCATTGTCGCCGTAATGAGGCTATTTGTTGGCATCAGGTGACATTATTCATGGCCTCTTTTCAGCCTACGCTGCACTGTTGCTGCGAGCAGAGCCGGCGTAGGAGTTCCGCCAGGTCCGTGCCAGCCGCAAGGCGACTCAATATTTTACCAAAGGCAAAATTTAACCACAATTGATCTATACTGAAGCTGCGCTCAGCCTGATTTATTGGACGACCTAGGCCAATTTGTCGGTTAGGGCAATGTTAGAATTGCGTACGCTTTAAGAGTGTCGGACGTACTTTAATAACTCAGACGGTGTATATCTTTCATTGTGGATTTTCTAGGCAAATACGGTTCTAGGCCTCAACTAGTTGAAGCTCTTCCATGAGTTACATTGAATTATTGTACATTACTAGTGTATTTAAAAATTTGATATTTAATAACGGACTAAACCTTTCGATTTCATTCTTCCGAGGGTTCCTATTGCCTATACTCATCTTTAGCTCTGTTTCTGTAGCCTCTGACTATCCTTATTTGTGGGCTAGCCAAATGTTAGAATTGCCTTAGCCTTAAGAACATCCGACATACCTTAATTTATCAGACTTTGTATCTCTCACTTTGCATATTCTACGGAAATAACGTCCTAGGCTTCATCTCAGTTGAAGCTCATTCCTGAATTACTGCTAGAGCATTACTAGGCATTTAGGCATCGATATTTAATATCGAACAAAAACTTCCGATTTCATTCTTGCAAAGGTTCCTCTAATCTATAATCCTCAATACCTCAGTTTCTTTAGCCTAGTTTCTCAGACTAGCTATATTTGTGGGCTGGTCAAACCTAAGAATTGATTTTGCCTTAAGAGCGTTGGATATACTTTAATATATCAAACTATGTATCTCTTTGACTTTACTTTTTTTTGGAGAAGTAAGATACTCAACTTCATCTTCTTCCGAAGGTTCCTTTGGTCACGAGCGCTTCTAAGCTCAGGTTCCTTGGTATAGTTTCTAATTTCCTCACTCTGTAAATCATATTTATTTTATGTCTTGGTAAGTTAGCCAAATGTTAGAATTACCTTAACTGTTAAACTTACGAACCTACTTTAATATCTCAGATCAAGTACCTATTTCACTTGGCATTTTCTAGGAAAATAAGCTGCTAGGCTTCAACTTGTGCTACTTGCTGACTTCTTGAAAACTCATTAGTAGTCTATTTAGACTACTATATTAAACAGCTGCTAAAAATTTCCGGCTTCATTTCTCCGAAGGTTGCTCCGGCCTAGAGGAAACTTTGCCCTAGAGGACTCTTTAACCTACAGTCATAGTACTTTAACCTAGTTTCTGACTTTTCACTCTCTCTTTTTCCCTCTCTGTATCGTAATGAATTCCATAATTTAAAATCATTAATAGTAGTTATGTATATATATATTATACAACATTATCGTGCCCTGCTCACCCAGCGCTGCCTTGAGAGTCCTGTCCTTATATGCCTAATCAAATGAACACCAAATGAAACTGAGACTTTAATCAAATGCAAATAAATATTCAGGGCACGCATCAAGAACTTGCGAATTACCGGCCCAGGCAACGGCTCGAGTAACAACCACAGAGACACAGCAGGTCAATTGGGAGGGTGCGGGCGCGGGCGTGGGTGGCCCAAACAGTTGACTGGCGCACATCCGGCCGAGGCATCAGCTCCCCGCGGTCAATCATTAAATAAACAAACGTCAAAGATGAGGCCAGGCCACTTGAACCGTAGAAAGGAAGTGGACGGGCCCAGCTTCGACGCCGATGATGGCCACGATAATGATAATAAAGATGCATGATAGTTCCCATCAACGGACGGAGCGACGCAGCGCTCGCCCCCAGCAGGCAGCAAAGGGGTCCGCATTGAGATTGTGTTGGCATTGGAATTAAGAAATAAGGCTAACGTCAAGCTCGAGCAGTGTGGAGTGGAGCGAAGTGGAGCGGAGCTGGGGGCCTCAGTCCCAAACAGTTAATTTTGTGTGTCCTGGCCGTGTCCCGGACGTGCCCCAGCTGCTTGCCGGCTGCCCACCTCCAGGCCAAGCGGCGTGAGAACTTGTAAATGAGTGTGAACGCACATCCTGCTGGATTCAAGTGAATCGCACTCCCAATCCGCACTGCCCGCTGGCAATTACGAATCGTAAATGGAACAGCTGAAAGCAGGGTTATATTTAGATTACTCATAAACCGGAGGCTTCCTCCGGCGATATGTGCAGACGGCGGAGAGCACTCCTTCCGCCAGGACACGTACGACAAATGCTCAAGACTCGCACGATAATCGATGAATCTGTCATCGATGTGATTGTGGTTACTCTTTACCCCTAATCTGTCTCCTTCTCTATCTCCTTCTCCCTCCTCTATCTCTATCTCTTGCACCTCCTGCTGGGTAAATCGTCAGCCATAAAATCTTATGAAAACTTTTCATCTTTCGCGCTCTCGTCTGCTCATCCGCTGCTTTCGGCCACTGTCTTCTGGCTGCGTTCACTTTTCTGCCATATTGTTAATTATTTTTTATCTCTCCCCATCCCCATCCGCATCTCCATTCCCATTCCTATCCCCAACGACAAACACTTAGCCATGGAGCTCAGTGTAATTTGATTGTTCCCAGCTTTGTTGTCGTGAGCTGCTGCTGTTTATGACACTGCGACGTGCCCCTCATCCGATCCTCTTACAGCCACAGCTGGCAGCACTTGATGGCCTGCTCCATGCCTGCAAGCCTCCTCCTGCTCCTCCTTCTCTCTTCATCCTAGGCTCCTTCTGAATGCCCGCAAATACAAATGAAATCATTTATGGCTGAATAGTTTCATCTAATTGAACTCAAACGCATTCCATTTGCTCAACTGTTGCGCTAACTGGACGACGATTGCTTCTGGCTTATTCAATCGAATGGCCAAAAGTTTGCAGATTCCGATTTGG
Organism: Drosophila meridionalis; assembly: GCA_035045145.1. Taxonomy (NCBI): domain Eukaryota; kingdom Metazoa; phylum Arthropoda; class Insecta; order Diptera; family Drosophilidae; genus Drosophila; species Drosophila meridionalis. The sequence continues at coordinate 690,595 of JAWNPG010000009.1, read as the reverse complement.
GCTGCCTTAAGCTCCAGGCCAATGTTTGAACTGTTTCGCATTCTGCCGAAGTGCAAGTGGAGCGAAGCAATGCAGCTGCAGCAACAATTTGCAGTGTCGTTCACAGCTGGGACATGAGACGCATTGACTGGGCGTCAGTTGTTAGCAGCGAGAGAAAGACTTGCTTCAGCTTTCCAATGGCCGTTGGCTTCAGTAACTGGCAACTGGCAACTGCCAACTGGGCACTTCAAGAGTGTCAATTTGAGTGCCTTCGCCACTGGACTCCGTCCATTCAATGGGCATTCGGTGTGCTTTGGGTGCTTTGACCCTTTCTGCCAGCTGTCGTCAACGCCGGACAGAGGAGGAATTGCTCGTTTTGCTTTGCAAAAATTCTAGATTTTGAACAAATCTAAATTGAGCTTAGGCACAGGGCGAAAATGTTAATTTGTTTCTGTTGCAAATGAAATATAAAATAAATAAATAAATATTATAAATTAAGTTATTCTTCTTACAAATACAGTAAATAGTATTATAAAAGTATTAATATAATTTAGATTTTTTCCACATTTTGCGGGCAGCGCACCACTGTGCGCCGTGGCTGTTCAATGGGCTATTTACGGCTGAGCATAATTTTGCAGCAACCATTCGAAATAAGGCTAGACAGGGAGAGAGAGAGAGAAAGAGAGCAGTAAGAGATACTGCTTTCATTGGATAGAGACATGCCATTTGTTAATTACGTTCCAGACTTTGCAGTGAGCAAAAAACAATTCCAGCTGGATGCGTCGCTTTGGCGAATCTGCTGGCAAAACCAAATCTCATGGACAATGGGCCAACAACTGGGCCAACAAATATTCCAATTAAAAATGTTTCAAGTCCCGGGCTGTGCGACTGGGCGGCGATAATCAAGCGGAAGGATGGCAAAATCTAATTGCATTTCCAGTTTATTCAGCGTTGTCCAATTTGGCCGACAACAAGCTGGCTAAGCACAGGCTACGAGGCCCAAAAGCCTTTAAACGCTTGTCAAATAGTTTTAGCGGCCGCATGCCCAAAACTTGGCTGAGTATATGAAATTGCCGTTGGGCAAACATTCTCTAGACACAACCGAAGGCAGCAGCAGGAAGGCTCTGCTGCACCTTCAGCGCACACATCCGAAACAATTTCGCTTTTGCTCCAGCCACAAACAACGCCCGCAGCCGCAGCCGCAGCCCAGTCCACAGCCACTTAGGCTCGCCTCTGAGCTGGCCGAGAGCTGGGGCAACGGCACAGGCTGTTGGCCATTGAGGTCTGATTGCAACGTGACTGTGCATTGATTGCACTTTCGGCTAGGCGCAGTTTGGGCCATAGCCAGGAGCCGGGCTAGCCGATGCTAGCTGCGCTCTCTATATACCCTGTGATGTGCGAGATAATAGAGATGTGCGAAAGAGATAAAACGAATTGTTTGGCTTATCTCAAAGTGAGCTCGAGATGCAGATATGGACAGAGATTGAGCAGGATGAAAGCAAGCATCAAGAGCAACACACTAGACACTGTAAAAATTACAGGGTATTTGCTTAGCTAAGCACATGCACAAGTCACTCTGTTGTTTGTGTTGTTCGGCTTGAAAGTTAAATGGCCAAAAGCTTTAGCGGCACGTAAATTGCTGTTTGTATTTAAATGACTGTCACCGTGTGTCTGTGTGTGTGTGTGTGTGTGTGTGTGTGTTGTGTGTTGGCGTGCTTGCTGGCAAGTAGCCAATGTTAGACGGCATATTGGAATTCCTGCTGCGAAGCCAACTGATTATAAATGCCCAACGGAAAGCGAGTGGAGCCAAGGGCGTTTGACCAAAATACTTGAAACACTTTCGAGTTCAAATATTGATTGATTTGATTAAAGGATGCTCGATAATTAAAAGCAATTCAGCATGTCGCACAGCTGCTCGAAAACTGCTTTATCAAGTGATGAGAGCAGCAACAACAATATGAATATTTGTATGGCCTGTGCATGAATAATGTCAGTCACGGCATTTTAATAAACAGAATTTATTAAAGAACATAAACAACAGATGAGCAGAGTGAAGGCAGTCAAGTTATAACTAAGTTATGCATAGGACTTAGACAGTGTGTTGGTATTTAATGCATTAACTGATGAACACAAGAGAATTGCTTAAATATCGTAAGTCAAGTTATTTTGCTCACGATATTTGTTGTATATACATATATTTGTGTCAATTATGTGACCTTCCATTTTAATTTTATAACTTTGCAAAGAATTCCCGTTGCTTGATCTCTCACAATTTGCCGGTGCAGAATGCCATTTGCTAGCTACCTGCTCTGCGTCCAATGAGAATCGTTACGATCCTTTATAAATAGCCAGCTCGCTCTTACTCAGCTAGGTGCGGGGCTGCGTTCGGCCATTGCTCTGGTTGTCTCTCCCACTCTCGCAGTGCATTGTCTGCTGGCGTTCAACAGCCGCCATATTACTTAGCAATGGCTGTCGTTGTCTGCTTCACTCATACGTATTGAGTATTGGAGTAGAGAATGCAGTAATGAGAAGCGTGCAACGAATGGGCAAACGCAAGTGGATTAATAATTTTGACAACTCTACACAAGCACTCTGCCTCACACTAATACTACTGCAAGAGTCTGAGCCAATCAGAACTAAAATTGAACGGAATTGCTTGGTTGACATTTTAGTACTGTTTCGTTGACTTTTATTCCACAAACGCATATCGTGGTTAATATACTGCTGCATTACAGTTTTCTTTTTAATTTACTAGTGTGCTTGAGCAAGCAAAACATTATCTTTGATTTATTGTTAATTGCGTGAGTGAACTCGAGCAATTTGTGCAGAAGCTGACTAAGAACCACTTGAATATCGTAAGACAGGACACTGCGCTTACGATACTAGTAGACATATATATACATATATACTTGTATATGTAATGTTTACATAGCTTGCACACAATATTCATTATATCCTAATCGAGTGCGTCGCATAAACTTTTGTTGCAATTCAGCCTGGCCAGCAGCTGCCCAAGTGTCACTTGAATATCGTAAGAAAGCCAACTAACCCATGCACACACACACACACACACACACACACACACACACACGCACAGATGATGAGAGGCAATTATGTGGAAACTCTAAGAGCAATAAACTTCAATTGATTTGGTGAGCTGTTGATGCTGCTGCTGCTGCTGTTGCTGTCATTGTGAAAAACCGCCTGGGAACAAGTTTGTCTGGCAGCTGGTTGAGCCAAAGTCAAGGACACAGCGGCCCACATGACACACACTCACTCACACATACGCACACATCTATAATTATACTTGAGCGTGTGTGATTATCTGAAGAGTTCTTTCATCAGTTTCGTTGTTGTTGTTGTTGAAGTCGTACTTAACGTTTGCTTTGGCTCTGGCTTTGCCTTTGGCCCAGCGACAGCCGTTGACGGGTTGCCGTCGCCCACATGAGCTCAACCAGACTCGACGAGGATGGGGAGAAAAACAAAAGCCTTATTTGCTTTATTTTACACTTTTATTTTTTTATATTTATTTCTGTTTGTATTTTATGTTATTTTCGGCTCTTTTGTTTGGTTGTTTTTTTACCACTCTAAATTTGTTGTTGTCAAAAAATGTATAAATAAAAGGAAAGAAAGTTTAGTTTGTAGGCTCGGCCAGTTGCCACTCGGCCAGCTCGCCAAGGCTCACTTTGTTTTACAGCATTTTTATGCGTTTCGGTCCGCAAATATTTCACACAGCCTCGACGCAGTGACGCGGAAACGGAAGCGGAAGCGCCTCCGAAAAAAAAGCAACCATCGAAGGAACCCACCCCCTCCACCCCCCATGCCGAACGCAAACACCACGCAATGGGGCAATTGCCGAGCTGCTGGAAATGGTTGCTGGAAATGCTTGATTTTGCAATGCGCCACGCCCCCGCCGCCCATTAAACCGAAATTGTCAACGTTGTGTTGGACGTTTCTTACAGCCCACTGATTTCTTTGTGGCAATGCATCAACAACAACAACAACAACAACAGCAACAACGACTTTCAACATTGGCAACGATCACTCAACCCAAACATGATATAATAGTCCTCGACTTAGTTTTCCGGCCTCGCTTTCCTTTCGGTCCGCTTCAAGCACTTTAAGCTGCTAGAACTTTGCGCCTTGTTCGCATTCAAATGGCAAATGCCTCTTCATATTTCATACAAACGTAGTTATTGAATTTTTAATAAGACCTCGCCCCCCTCAGGGGAAACCGAAAGCATTTCACATTTGCAACTGTCTGCTCGGCCTCAGGCCAATTGACCTTTTATGAAACAGCCCAAGCCACATGTCGTATACGCAATGCGTGAGCACACACACACAAATAGGCATACAGCAAGAGGCAAACATAGTTTTTGTGTATCAAAGGTAAAACGTAATTCGATGCAAATTATATCAAATGGCAAACAATAGAGGGGCAAAGGTGGAAATGTCGCATAGATAAATGTTTAATTAAATGAAAATTGTTGAAATATTAAGAAAATAATTGAATTATTTACCAAGCAAAGGCTTTGTTGAAATTTGATTTCAATGAAAAAATGTATTTTGAGCTGATCAATTTTGAATTGATAAGCCTGAATAATAAAATTGAAGTTTGACAAAATGTTGAGCATAGAAGCAGTGAGAAGAATTTAAAATAAAGGAATAAAATTGATAACGAAAAATGTAAAATAAAATACATATGTAAATATATATGTATATTTTTGCACTCTGCAAAGTTTGAATAATATGTGTTCAATTTTTGTTCTGATTGGCTCACACTCTTGCAGTAGTATTAGTGTGAGGCAGAGTGCTTGTGTAGAGTTGTCAAAATTATTAATCCACTTGCGTTTGCCTATTCGTTGCACGCTTCTCATTACTGCATTCTCTTCTCCAATACTCAATACGTGTGAGTGAAGCAGACAACGACAGCCATTGCTAAGTAATATGGCGGCTGTTGAACGCCAGCAGGTAATGCACTGCGAGAGTGGGAAAGAGACAAACAGAGCAATGGCCGAACGCAGCCCCGCACCTAGCTGAGTGAGAGTGAGCAGGCTATTTATAAAGGATCGTAACGATTCTCATTGGACGCAGAGCAGGTAGCTAGCGAATGGCATTCTGCACAGGCAAATTGTGAAAGGCCCTGCAATGGGAATTTGTGGCAAATTTACAAATTTAGAATAAAAGGTAAACAAATTGATATAGGTCCAACACACATATCATATATATATATATATATATATATATATATATACTGTCAAACATAAACACATTTCAACTTTGAAAACTTTTGGGACAAACTGTGAAATATTCATACATATGCAGATGGACGCGACTGTAGAAAAACCCAATGTTATGTGATAATTAGAACATTTCAATGGGGTAAAGTTGCCAGCAAATACTTGTATGCTGTGCAGAATGTATGTATATAATGCACGCAATGCAGTTGCCTGGTTGCAAATACATACATATATAAAATTAGTTGGCATGGCAAATACATTTCGTGCTCAAGCCGCTTTGGCCTGTGCTTTGAGTAGAGTTTTGCCATTTTGTTGAAGCTGCTAATTGAATTCTATTGCATAGTTGTCCTGTTTCTCTCTCTGTCTCTGCTTTAATTGCGCTCGGCTGAGTTAGTTTGTGGTTTAGTTAAAGCTGAAATGGAAATTCTTTGCCACTTAATTGTGCATGCGTTGCGTATACGCCCGGGGCACAGGCTGCGCCATGCGTATGTCATTTGGGCAGCTATCTGAGCGTCTTTTGATTGCGATAAGTGCCACAATTTGGTGCTCATTTCAACGTGGGCGTGCCAAGGCTGATTCTGCTCAATTTCTGTTGGGCCCATGGACAGGGCAAATGAATGGAGATAAAGCTGCTAAAGATGTCCACTTGCTGCTGACGCGGCCAGTTGAACGCTAAATAATTGGATGGCTGGATGGCTGGAAAATCGATGGCATTAAAGCGAAACAATTCAACCTTAAAGGTGACCCGACGGTTTCGGTGACCTCCTCAGGCTGTCAATAAAAGAGCTGAAACATATTTGAAAATTGTGAAATGCCATTAAATGCGTTGTATCACTAGTTGTATTTGGTCAAAGGGGATTACGCACTTAATTAATTCGTTCGAATCGGCTAGCTCGAACATTTAAGCTGTTTGCCCCGCGGCCAAATGGACGACATGTCAATACATTTTTAATATACCTGACCCGCTGTCCGCTGTCCGATGTCCACTCTCCTCTGTCCGCTGCTGTGCCCTGGGGAATATTTGCTTTGATTTCGTGTGCAGAGCTCACAAAGAACTCTCCTATTCATTATGTTTACAATTTAATAAATATTTTGTGGCAATATACGCCGCGCTCGGACTAAGGCCAGCGCCATAGCCCAGCATTCCATAGCCCAAATCAACCAACAGCCAACAGCCAACCTCCAACTGCCAGCACAAAGCGCGCCGCACGGCGAGGGCAACGCACAACGGCAAATAATTGAGGCAGCCAAATAAAATAACTGGGAGCGAGGCAGTCGGGCATTGACGACGGCGTAATACGCGCTCAGCTGCGGCTAAGCTTTGTGAATATAGAAATAATAATAAAATTAAAATTTATGCCGATTTTTAGAGCAGATTAGCTGGAAGTGTTGTTGTTGATATTATATAAATATATTTATCTGCGCTGTCTCTCTCTCTCTCTCTCTCTCTCTCTCTCTGACTCTAAAGATCAGTTGGACGAGATATTGATCTATGAATGAGCTCCTGCGATCTCTCTCTCTCTCTCTCCCCCCCTCTCTCTCTCTCTCTCTCTCTCTCTCTCCCTCTCTCTCTCTCTCCCTCTCTCTCTCTCACACACACACACTGTCTGTCTTTCTTCCTCTTTCTCCCTCTCTCTCTCTCTCTCTCTCTCTCTCAATCTCTCTCTCTTTCTCTCAGTCTCTCTCTCTCTCTCTGTTTCTCTCTATCTCTCTCTCTCTCTCCCCCTCTCTCTCTGTCTCTCTCTCGCTCTCTCTCTCCCTCTCTCTCTCACACACACTCACACTGTCTGTCTTTCTTCCTCTCTCTCCCTCTCACTCTCACTCTCTCTTTCATTCTCTCTCTCTCTCTCACTCCCTCTCGCTCACTCTCTCTCTCTCTCTCTCTCTCTCTCTCTCTTCCTTTCAAAGTTAGCACCGTTTCAGTTCTACTCTGCAATTCGCGAACAATCCGAATTAATTATTAACAGAAGTTAACCTTGGACACATAATCGATAAGTGTCACACATACGGCGATTTTCAATTAAAAGTTATATATAGCATACCTCTCGCCTTATTTTGCTTGATAAATTGAGAATCTTTGTCCGCCATGGAATGCTTAATTGAGTTCTGGGAAATTTTAACAATTTTTATATGAAATTTTATTTTTTTTGTAAATTTATTATACTTAATTTTTACATTCACTTAAGCCTTTGGAATATATTTATTATTTACAGGGATTAGCTAATTGCTTTTCTATTATTTTATCTAATTAAATACTTACAAGTAAAAGTGTGGGATGAAAACCTTGATTTATACAGAACATTTTTAATTGAACGGTTAATCTACTTAAAGTATTTATTTATTTATATAAATAATTCAATTTGTAAATTAATTTCAAAAAATTTTAAGCTTATGCTGAATAAATGGAAAATGGTGGGGAATAGTCAGAGCTGCTCGAAGAACCTCATAAAAGAGATACAGGAAAATGCATATCTTTCATTAACAAGAACTTATCTTTATTGAAATGGAGTGCTCCTCGCACGGAACCAAAGTGGAGTCTCTTCTAAGGATAATCGTAAATTGAAGATTCAGACTAGTACAACAATTTACAAATCTCTCGCTTAACAAGCATATAGAACATACGCTCAACCAATATGCCTCACATCACGCGCCGAGCGAGTGTTAGGCAAAAAAATTGTCGGAGAGCAAAGACAAGAAAATCTGGCTGACGGAATGTTTATTGCTTTGTTTGTTTAACCATCAGCAAATCAGTTGAGCTCTCGTTTCATTAGGTTTTTAATTGAATCGAATTGAATTGAATTGAATTGAGTTGATTCGAATTCAATTGAATCGAATTGAATTGCAGCTGCCGTTGCCCTCGGCCAGCGAGACGAGACGACATTTAATTCCTTTATGAATTGGATTAGCAAGCCTAATCAAATACATTTAGTGCCAGGTGAACAAGTCCTTCTGGCCATCATTTCTGGCCACTTAACTTATGTTTGCCAACTAGTTTCGTCAACTTGAATTAGCCAAAATTTGCTTGCATTATTCATTTGTGTATTCAAGACTTTTCCCATTTTGAATAAATAACCAATAAGTGAGCTAAGACTTTGCTCTAGTTAAAAGTGCTTGATTAGAGCTTGCCCTAAGCGGCATGTACTCAAGCATGAACTCACACACACACAGACACACACACATACACACACATACAAACACATACACCCACCCACAAACACACACAAATACTGTGCATCTGCATACAAAATCCATTTTAATAGGATTATTGAATAATTTCTGTTTTTCCTAAATGCAATTTTCCGAGTACGTTTTTACCTCTCAAATGTGTTTATAAGCCAAAGCACGAGTTTCTAGTTTGAAACCCCACCAAGAGCTCACGCGGCAAGTGTATCCGACTAGAAGATACCCTCACTTGCTTTTTTTTGGTATACAGAGTGGAATTGGAAAAGATTTGCATGAAATTCTTCTGGTATGCATACGTATAAAAGGATGTATAGGGCTAGTAAGAGATATCAGTAGATTGTGATCAAGGAATTGTAAGCTTTAAGGAAGGTTGTATACACAAAAATAGAAGTGATGCGGATCAAGAATATCCTTACTATAAGGATAGACTAAAGGGCGAAAAAGGCTATCTCTTTCTTCAGTCAATCCTTACAGTTGGGATATTCTTGATCCGAAGAAGAAAGCCATTGATCTTTTTCTATTCCTAGAGTTAGGAGTTTGACTATAAAGTTCCATATCCTAAGGTCGGAAGGACGGACGACAAAGCGATTAATATTGATATAAAATATCTCAACTCTAAGGTCACACGAAAGGTCGGATTCTGGTAAAGAATTAATATAATTTAAGAAAGCACGAACGACTATTTAATTTCAGCTTTGATTCTGTTGAAGAATATCCTAACTTGAACGGACGGAAGAAGTCCTAACATCGGACGGAAAGATGCAAAAACGATTCATTCTGTTCAAGAATATCCGAACTTGAAGGACGGACGGATTCGGATCAAGTAATCCTATAAAATAAGGAAGGTCAAAAAAGGTAGTTAAAATCGGCTTTGATTCTGATCAGGAACATTCCAACTTAAAGGAAAGATGGAAGGAATTTCTACCTTCTGAATTGAATATTTATACTCTCAGGACAGACGGAGGTATGAAAAAGTTTAGTACGTTGCGGCTATTGAAAGACAAAAGATCAACCCAGGCTAGTTAATTTCGGCTTTGATTCTGATTAGGAATACTAAGAGAGAAGAACAAAGAAGGCTTTTGATTCTGATCAAGAATATTCCAACTTAAAGGAAAGCTGGAAGGAATTTCTACCTACTGATTCTAACCAAGAATTTTCACACCACAAGGACGGATGGAAAAAGAAAATATGGTTAGTAAGATGTGTCTATCGATTCTGATCAGCAGCTTCGACGCTTTTAACACGAACTTTCCATTTTCACTTATGGTCAGGGTATAACAAAGCCTGACTAGGATTATGAATGAAGAAGAGTTTGGTGAAAAAACCTAATTAATAATGTAATTGAATTCATAACTTGTGTTTGCACGAGTAAATTTCCACAAATTAGAGTTCGCAGTGGACAGAAAGTTTTTCTGCTGCCATGATTAAAGTATAAGTTCTCGTTAAGGCTTTAGCCGGCAGCGAGGCAGGTGTTGAGATTGGAGAGTGGCGAGTGAAAAACTCACATTTAGCTGAAGCCAACTCGCTTCACCATCAATGAGGGCCTGAAGGAAATGCAAAGTTGTGCGAAAAGGTTGTTTTATTGCAATGGAACGGAAACTTCAAAGGCGAGACCCGGTTAACTAAACACGCTTCATGGCCCGGCTATTGTTGCAAGCCATAAATCGAATCGAGGCAGCGAAGCATAAAAATACTCACCTATGTATATCTATCTGGCTTTAAGACCCGCTCCCTATCCGAACTAGACTCGGCTGTCACTCGACGCAGAAGGCCAAACGAATGCCGGTTATAAATTTCATGCGAACTTAATTAGATGAGCGGCAAGAGTCGGCTCTTTGCCCTTGGGTCCCAACGGGGGCGGAGGGTGGAGAAATTGTGGCTGTCATTTGCTTTTGGCATGTGGAGCATCTGGCATTTGGCAGCACGTGTGTGGGGCCGCCAGCGTAGGCGACGCGGGAGTTACGCCAAAGTTTAGCCAGGGCATACAAATATGCCAGTTTGATTTTAATAAAAACGAGCAACAACTGCTCCAGCAGCAGCAGCGGTGCCAGCAGCGGCGTCAGCATTACGCCCGAGCTTAAGCGGAATCAAATGTACACATCGGGAGTCAAGTGTTGGCCCGAGTTAACCTTGCCCCACATCCTTGCCCTCTTCGGGCGGGGGCAATTATGCCGAAATTACAAACTTGTTATCTCATTTATGGCGTCAGCTGTGTGTATTTTTGATTTCCTGCTATGATTTTTCAAGACATCCCAGCTCCGGCCCAGGCCAGACCGAGTCCCAACTGGCGCGTAGGCGTATGCGTGTTTCCACAATTTTTAATTAAAAATTCGTCGGGCAAGACGCTTAGCTGAAACTACTTATATTAGATACATCCTATACATACTTAATAACTGAACAATATCAATAATGGGCGCAACACGTGTCGCAAATGTCGAACCATTCCGTCGCCAAAGCGCGCTAATGCGCGCCAGTTCCAGCTCTGATGAATCGATGCGTATCTATTACTATCCACATTTGTCCTCGCAAATGTTGTCAGACAATCACAGCTAATGGAGTGCGGCACGTGACGACACTTGGGTTGAAAGGCCGGCAGTTAAAGGGTTCCGAAACGAGGCGAAAAAATTAAGGAAGTCGCAGAAAATGTCATAGAAGGAGGATAGGGAAACGTATTTGTGCTTTACACTGCACAACTTTGGAAACTACAGGGTATTTTTCGATATAGTAGATATACTATACAAAGAGATATTAAACCAGCAGAATATATTCCAAATTTAAAGCCTCCAGCTTCAAAAGCATTGAAATAGTTAGCATTCATACGAACGGATAGACAAACGGATAGTAGATCAAATCCGATATACTCCTTTCATTGACTCATGAATGAGTCTAAAATGAAAAATTCTTCGGAATTGCTTACAAATAATATGTAATATATTATCTCCCACTTTAATTTTATAGCTGTGACGTCGAATAACTGCTTAAATTCTGAATATATTGTATGAATTAAGTTGAGTAGCTGAGATCAAAGGAATGTCTGTTCGCAGTGAAATCTACTTCTATTCCACGTGAATCTCTCTGAATCCACACAATTTGCAATTTCAATTTGCTACGCAACAATTAAAATATACAAAATTAACATATTCGATTTTAAATAGTTCAAATCATTTGTGCGTTAGCGAATCACACAGCTCATTTTAATTGCTCTTATTATTATATGCCCTGGAACTGATTTGTGCAGAGTGAAAGGGTATACTGTGTTTGCGCAAATGTGAGTGTTAGGCTGAGATTGTGTGGCGACTCCCTAAAGTATGCAATTATATTATCTATGTATGCATATAAATATGCTTTGGAGCTGTTGTTTTCTTTCAAAAATCAGTTTTCGTATAGCAAAAAAAAAAAAAAGAAAAGATCGGATCCTAGTATAGATACCCAGAATAGATCCCTAGGACAGAGCTCTAAAATAGATCCATTCGTCAGATCTTTACGATAAATCTCTAAGATATATCCTTAGGATCCCTAGAATTTATTCCTAGTAAACCTCTAGGATAGATCCTTATAGTATATCTCTAAGATAAATCTCTACTAAAGATCTATAGGATAAATCTCTAGTATATATCTCTATCATAGATCCCTGGGATAGATCTCTAAGATTGATCCCTTGATAGATCAAGAGAATACATCCCTGGAATAGATGCCTTAAATAGACTTCTAATATATTTTATTTAATACTGACTTCTTTACAATTTGAATTTTGGTAAGCGTCTAAGAAACTTCTATTATATATTATGCATAATAAGTAGAGTATTTACTACTACTACTACTACAGTAGATAGATACCCATTTAAACACCCACAATGATGTCCTGAGAACTATATCGAAAGCTTCCATCTAGCCCCGCACTTATCTAATGACTTGCCATAACTGCGGGTATTTGCTAGTCGAGCACTCCTCATTGGCGCGCACATTGGCTTACCTGTTTTAATATCACGCTTCCGCAATTGATGTTCGGCCAATTTACGCGCTCAAATGCCAAAATAGCTAATGATGCTATGAATAATGAAACGATATCGTTACCGGTTGCAGGCGGCACCATTTGACAGTATTTTATCGTTTGATTTATCCGCGGATTATAGAATATAAGCTATAATCTCATTGATTTTTTTTGTTTGGATCAAATAATGGAAATGAATGCAATTGAAAGGGGTCTAGAATGGGTTAGATTGACGAGGATAGCTATATACTGTTGCTGTTGATCAGGAATACATATAAATATATATATAGAATTGCCTTTGCCTCTCGCTTTTAAATATATATTTGGACTCAATGAATTGGATGCTGCTCTCAATAACTGGCAAAGATAAGATATAGCTTTTTTTCCTCTTTTGTACAGTTAGAGATATTTGTGTGTATATATGTTTTCGCAGCATCTCAACTGTAAATTCATTTCGCATCGTTTGTATCGACTGACTGCATATTTGCACACGCGAGTATTTATTTACGCTTTGCCGTGCAATTTTTTCCAATCAGCCGTGAGGCTGGTCCGGCCGGACAGTCCGGTTTGGCTGCACTAACGGTTGCTCTTTATTTTATTTACACACGACAGACATTTGTGACCGAGGGGAGGGGCTGCGCAGATGCAATTGCATCGTTTGGCTCGCTTTATCCGGCGTGAAAGTCCAGCCGGAGGCTTTAGCTATAACTAAACTTTGAATATAAATTCAATTTCCGCTTCGCAAACACACTCACACACACATGCACACACACACACATACACCTATGTCTATTTGTTTGTTGACTCTGAAATTGCTTTTAGCCTGGCCAACAACTCTTAAACGTTTTTAAGCCCCGTCCGACTCAGTCTGAAGCCTTAATGCAATGCGGTCAAAAAGATGCTTGTGCTAGAAGGCGCCAACAGAAGTCAATGGAATCCCCAGCCACGTTCAATGACACGCTCTGACAGCCACTGGGTGGTGCGATGACACCGCATAACGTCGTGGATTACTGCCACTGCGATAACAATTAACAGCTGGCCGAGGGTCAAGGCACCCGTGAAAGTCACTCGAGCGGAATGAAGGGTCCGCCAGCCCTAAGCCACGCCCCCTACTTGTCAAGTGTTGCAAAGTCCGAGGCGAAGCCCTGAAACAACTCTCTCGCTGCCCCAGGCACATTCGGAGCAGTTGCCATTGCAGCTCCACTGCAATTGGACACAATGTGGCCCAAATCTCGAGGCTTCAATTGAATCAGCCAGAAGCAATCGTCGTCCAGTTAGCGCAACAGTTGAGCAAATGGAATGCGTTTGAGTTCAATTAGATGAAACTATTCAGCCATAAATGATTTCATTTGTATTTGCGGGCATTCAGAGGGAGCCTAGGCTAAGAAGAGGAGGAGGATTGCAGGCATGGAGCAGGCCTTCAAGTGCTGCCAGCTGTGGCTGTAAGAGGATCGGATGAGGGGCACGTCGCAGTGTCATAAACAGCAGCAGCTCACGACAACAAAGCTGGGAACAATCAAATTACACTGAGCTCCATGGCTAAGTGTTTGTCGTTGGGAATAGGAATGGGAATGGAGATGCGGATGGGGATGGGGAGAGATAAAAAATAATTAACAATATGGCACAAAAGTGAAAGCAGCCAGAAGACAGTGGCCGAAAGCAGCGGATGAGCAGACGACAGCGCGAAAGATGAAAAGTTTTCATAAGATTTTATGGCTGAAGCTGGAGGTGCAAGAGAGAGAGAGAGAGAGAGAAGGAGACAGAGAAGGAGAGAGAGACAGATTAGGGGTAAAGAGTAACCATAATCACATCGATGATAGATTCATCGATTATCGTGCGAGTCTTGAGTATTTGTCGTACGTGTACTGGCGGAAGGAGTGCTCTCCACCGTCTGCACATATCGCCGGAGGACGCCTCCGGTTTATGAGTAATCTAAATATAACCCTGCTTTCAGCTGTTCCACTTACGATTCGTAATTGCCAGCGGGCAGTGCGGATTGGGAGTGCGATTCACTTGAATCCAGCAGGATGTGCGTTCACACTCATTTGCGAGTTCTCACGCTTGTTGGGGACATGACCAGGAACTGTTTATGGCTCAAGGCAGCTGCTCTCTGCTCAAGTAGTGGAGTTTGAATTAACCTTGATTAACGGCTGCCAATCGATAACTAAATCGAAGCACAGCCTGTTCAGCCTCTGCACACTATACACTCCATCCAAAATATCTCCTTGGGCTTTAAGTCCTTTGGCTCTTTAATTGGCGCGCGAAAGGAATCGAAAGTCAGCCGCAGTCGGAAGTGCGGCAAACGAGTTCGGGCTGGCGTCGCTCTGCGTGCCTGGAATACATACGTGACCTTGATTGGCGGCTTAGATTCGGTTCACACCGCAGGCACTGAGTGAGAGCACTCTACACCTATTGAGTGGCCCAGCTAAAGGATAAACGTGGGCTCAAACCACAAAAGAGCATCGCACCAAGGAGTGCCCTTGCCGGGGCTCGGGGTATTGCACTTATTTAAAGGAGAATTTCGCAGGTTTTTTTTTGGTTTTGTTTTGGTTATTCACAATAGGCGCAAAGGGTTCCCGGGCTAACATAACATTTGATGACGGCTGTGGCTGAGGCCGCACGGGGCGTATGATCAATGTAATGGGCTTCCAGCTGCTGCTGTTGTTGGTGGTGGTGGTGGCATCGATATGGCCGCTGGCAATTTGCATGAGGAACAGATGTCGCCAGCCAGCTCGAATGACGGGGTCCATCAAAACTCAATTACTCGGACGTCGACGGGCGAGTTGTCCTGGCCTGGCCTGGGTTTTTACTTAAGCGCAAAGTTTATTAAATTTTTGGCCGTTCTGTGCCCATAACAACGGGCACGCCAACTGCGACACCTGGCTGGCCAAATTGTCAACAAAAGTTGCAGTTGACAAGGCGACAAAAAAGCGCAAAGTGGAAAGCATTTGCCAAAAAAAAGAGAAAAAAATATTTAGAAAAAAAAAAAAACGAAGCAAACAAAACAACAACAACAAAAAAAAAACAAATTGTGGCCAGAGTCGTTTGTCAAAAGAGAACAACAAAAATAGTAAGTGAGAGCGAGAGGGAGACGGAGAGCGAGTGCGAAAATAAATAACATTGCCAAATTGCTTTGCTCCACTTGGCCATGGCCAAGAGCTCTCGGCCCGTTGCAAACTGCGCAACAGGCTCCTGCCACCGCTTGACCATATTCAAATAATGTTTTTCTTGCAAACGCTGCTCACTGAAAGTGCGTGGAACAGCGGCTGTGATGGCCACACACATGGCTGACAAAAAAAAAAGACGAAATTGAAGTACTTAAAGTTTCAGAGAGCAAAACACTTTAAGGGCTAGAAGGAGCGATAAATGGCTAAGGAATCTCACACAATCCATTTTTTGGTATGGATAAACAATTAAGTGGCGGAATACTTATTTGAGGAAGAGTATGATCCTAACTGTGGCTTGATGACAGCTATATCTTGGTTTGATCTGTCGAACAAGTAGGCAGAGTTCTTTTCTTTGTTCGTGGCCCTAGACTTATATGTAAAATATATACTTGACTTTAATCGTTTGGTTGGAAACAAGTTTTTACTAAAAAAAAGTAAAAAACACATAGACATATTGCACTGAGGTTTGTATGTAGACTTGATTCCATTGGATTCTTTGCCTTGAGCCAAGGTAATCTATGCTGAACTGACAGCCCTTCGCCTTGTATGGACATTTCTTATCAATAAGAATATTGTCCTTAAAAATCACTATTCGCTTATTTCCTTCAAAAACATTTTAGATTTCACTACCCAAATTCCCCTCTCTCATATCATATCTCACAAGTCTTAATCTCCCAATACTTTTCCATGTTCGATCTAAACATTTGAATACCTGAACTACGCCAATATCAACTTGTCTCTTTTAGTCTCATGCATTCACATTTAATATGCCAGCAGAAAGTTACTGAATTTAATAAAAATATACAAAAAAAGAAAAAACAATGTTCGACTTGTTTATGCAAATTTACCTTTGTCTTGGTCGTTTTTATTGAATTTCATTTCAGATTACATTTGATTGTGTCAGCGGAGAAAAACTATTTATTTGTTTTTTCTTGCAGATGCAATTTTTTATATTCGTATATTTTGTATGCATTATTAACTAAAGGCAAATAAATTGTGATGGAAATAAACAAATATATGAAAATATATTAATTAAATATAAAATATACATATAGCACAACACAAACCGTAGGCGAAAAAAGCGTATAAATAAACATGGCTTGATTAATGCAAGGTTGCTAGGTATAAGGTGTACGAGCAGCAAAAAGCATTGTTGTGTATTCTATTGTTGCTCCCTTTTTTGGGGTGGCAAATATTATGTACGCATTTTTTGCAGGAAAACTTTCGGGTCGTTCGAGGTGGGGCAAATTGTGGTTTGTTGTGGTTACTGCGGGAGCCGCTTATAGTATTTTTTTTGTTTTTGTTTTTGTATTTTTGATAAACTAACTAGTTATGCAATTATTTTTGAAATTCTTTTCATTTTGTGCCATAATGTTTGCACAAAATTTTAATTTAGTTACATCATGAATTTTAACCCCATCGAATTTATTTTTTGTTGGGCAGGTTTGGTATTATTTTTCTTTTTCTGGAAAAACTTTATGAACAATTTCAAATATTCGAATATTTGATTTGAGTTTTTGTCACAGCAACAACATTGAAAGCCAATAGCAAACTTAGAGCTTAGAGCGACTAGGGAATACTCTGTAAGACGAAACTCACCGGGAAATGATGAAGAAGTTATGGCCAATCGCAAAGATTTGATCGCATTTCTTTGTGTTCCCTATGAAAGTATTTGTCGCTTAGCTTCAATTTCCAATTTACAATCTGAAAGAACTCGAGTGCCAAAAAGTCATCAAATCAATTGCTGCAGCTCCAGTTGCAGAAACTGCTGCTGCTGCTGTTGATGTAACTGGCATTGTTGGTGTTGTTGCTTGAGAGGTCTTTGTTGTCTGCAGTTGTTGAAAGTATGCTTTGTGCCTGTTCAGCTGTCTGCTGCTGTGAGTGAGCACAGCCGGCGGCAGTCGCTTTGTTTGGTGGACGTCAGCAGCTGCAATTTGATTTAGCTGCCAAATAGCCAAACAGGCAGTTAGTCAGGCAAGCGAAGGGTTTAAGCGTTTGCCTGAACACTCCGGACGAGCAGCCCGCCGGACGGCAGCTTAAGCAGCTTAAAGCTAATGCAGCTGCCGTTTGCAAAACGGCGACAAGTGCATAAAATAAATGGCGACATCTACGGAAATGTAAACGGCGCAACAGCAGAGGCAACAGCAGCAGCAACGGCAACGGCAACGGCAATTGCAACAAGGCAACAATGCGCCACGAAGGACAAAGGATGCGTTTGAGGACGCAAGGCAAGTGTCTGCAGTCTGCTGTGCGGCGCCAAGTAAAGCTGTTGTCGTGTAAAGCTGTTTCTCAGCTTCTCATCCGCCACGGCTCACTCCTAGGCTCTTGAGTTACAATCACAGCAGGCTATCCGTTTTAAATGGTTAAGGACCTTGCCGTGGCAGCGCACTGCCTGTGCCTGACGGCCTTGCCAAACTGTTTATCTATCCGTTGTTGACATCATAATGAACTTGTAAGATAAACTACTTTTGACAACCCTGTCAATGACAATGACAATGACAATGACAATGACAATGACAATGACAATGACAATGACAATGACAATGACAATGACAATGACAATGACAATGACAATGACAATGACAATGACAATGACAATGACAATGACAATGACAATGACAATGACAATGACAATGACAATGACAATGACAATGACAATGACAATGACAATGACAATGACAATGACAATGACAATGACAATGACAATGACAATGACAATGACAATGACAATGACAATGACAATGACAATGACAATGACAATGACAATGACAATGACAATGACAATGACAATGACAATGACAATGACAATGACAATGACAATGACAATGACAATGACAATGACAATGACAATGACAATGACAATGACAATGACAATGACAATGACAATGACAATGACAATGACAATGACAATGACAATGACAATGACAATGACAATGACAATGACAATGACAATGACAATGACAATGACAATGACAATGACAATGACAATGACAATGACAATGACAATGACAATGACAATGACAATGACAATGACAATGACAATGACAATGACAATGACAATGACAATGACAATGACAATGACAATGACAATGACAATGACAATGACAATGACAATGACAATGACAATGACAATGACAATGACAATGACAATGACAATGACAATGACAATGACAATGACAATGACAATGACAATGACAATGACAATGACAATTACAATGACAATGACAATGACAATGACAATGACAATGACAATGACAATGACAATGACAATGACAATGACAATGACAATGACAATGACAATGACAATGACAATGACAATGACAATGACAATGACAATGACAATGACAATGACAATGACAATGACAATGACAATGACAATGATTATGACAATGGGTATCGATCAAATTGAAACTCAACTCAACTGTATTCAATCTTCTTGTCCTTCTCTGCTGTGGGTCCTGCGAGAGTATCCTCTTGTTGATTGTGCGCGCCCGTTGATTGGGTTAAGAAAAAGTTTTTAAATTAAAATTAAATGAGCGTGTGTTATGATTCATGTAAAGTTTTTTAATTACACGCTGGCAGCTCGTGGAGCTGCACGATGCGAGTTGCAAGTATATTAAAACCAATTAGAAAAACTTCCACGGGCAGTGAGTGCGACTGTGTGCAGTTAAGTTGAAGAGCTCGGAAGGATTGCGCGCGAATAATGAATGTCCGAGGAACTAACATATGTTGCAATCGATGCTCACACGGGAGGCCAATTAGACCAGTTCAATGATTTGCTAACGAATTCCTGTAATTGAAATTACCACTAATTGGGGTAAACTTAATTCAAACTTACATTTTAGCATCAGCTAATGAACGGTCTTAACTGAATTAAATATGATTTAAATACGAAACAGACTCAATTAGCAGCATATGGTTAGCCAGTTGATTCCGTTGGCGGTCGAATGCATTTCCAATTTGAAATTTATCAATTGATTATTATTATTATTATTATTGCTCTGCCCGAAATGCTAATCCACGCTGTCATTCAGCTCGCCTGAATTAGCTCAGCAGCTGTTATCGAATTATTGAATAATGCCCAATATATGCCGAAATGCGTCGCAACCGCACTGGCAATTGTTTTAAGCGAGCTCACATCGGTTTAAAGACATAGTATTAAATATTTAATGTAGCCGTTTCATAGAGTGCCAACAGCTAAGGACAACAATCGATTGTGCTGAAAGTTGAATTTATTGCAGCTGTTTCCCTCGATGGTCGGGAAAACGGCGCAATAAATCTTTTTTATCGCAACAGCTTCAAAATCATTTCGAAAATATGTGAAAATTAGTGTTACATGAGTTTCGCTTCGTCTGTTTCTTTTGTTTTTCTAACTTATAAATCAATAAAGTGTACAAAAACTTATGGACTTTAATCTATGAGCCCTAAGTGGATTCTAACCCAAATGTAGTTTGTTGCTAATGAAAACCGTGCGCAATTGCTGCATAAGCAATTTCACTTCAAATTGATTGAGGTCTAAGGTTGTTGGGCCAACAAGCCATAAAAGACATTAATTACTTTTGCATGCGAGAACTGTCAACGGCATTGGCAATCGACTGGCAAATTATTGGCAGGCCGCCGCCTGCCGCCGCCTGCCGCACTCCAGCTGTTAGCCACGACGATTAGTTGGCCTGCTACGCTTGCCGGCTCAACTAACCAAGTCGGACACCCGCTGAGCACATTTGTTCGACCAGAAAAAGCTGCTGAGACTCGAAATTCAGTTCTGCCAGTAAAATAATTACATAACTACTTCGATTAGAGCCTTGAAGTAATTTATGTATGTACGTTATCAGGAATATCTATAAATTCTAGTTTTGACTGGTGGAAATAGGTTTCGTCGTTTCTCCCAAAAGTGCGAATTTTTTAATAAAAAAATATAATTTAAAATTGATATACAACAAGTTAAATGTTTTAATCCCGGTTTGACACAATACATTTCACTAAAATGCTCAGGTCAGGTCAGGCCCTGGACGCACTACATAAAGATCCACTATGTACCGACGACAGCCTCCTCATCATATGTTGGAGATTTGTGCATGTATATATATGTATATATATATATATATGTTTATGGATATATAGACCATTCCTCAACTGACATATCCAGATGCTTCTTCAAAGTTATTTACGCAATTACGTAATCCATTCCTTAAGTAAAGTGCGTGAATGGTATGGAATTTTAAAGACGCAGTTAGCAAATTGGGCCACCGCCTGGAGAAATAGGAGAGAATAAATGTGAAATTAAACAGGAATGTATTTGATGGGCAAAAATATTTGCGTTAGCCGAGGTCAGACTTAATAAATTGTGTGCGAGGCAAGTAAAGATTAAATGGTCTATGTAATACACACTTCATTGAGCCCCCTGGCAGCTCCGAGGCACCGAGTCTGTGGCAGGCATTTGCCTGCTCCATGGCTCGCTACTCTAATTTCAATTTAAGTCCGCCCGGGGGGTAACTGGACAGCAAAAACTACTCAATCGCTTGGCTCTTTGCACCTTTTCTTATGCAGTTGCTTTCGCATAAAGCTGGTTATGACTTTGACTGGCTAAACAGTCTGAGTTGGTCACCCCCCCCCCCCTCTCTCTCTCTCTCTCTCTCTCTCTCTCTCGGGTTAACCTGGCTTGATATTACTTTCCAGCTACCTAGTTTTATAGAGTTGTCGCTCGAACTACTTTTTTGCTTAAGTGAAATGATTTTCCTGCCGGTTCCATGTAGATGCTATGTAAATATTTAAGGTCCTTTTTGTTTCCATTTTTTGCTTTCTTTTTTTTTCTCAGACAATGAGAAAACTATGAGACTTGCGTGCTTTTTTCCTATTCTACTGACAGTGCAAATAATGCGAGTGCCCTGAAGCGTGTAAATGATGGCACAGACACGGACACGGACACGGACCGAAACTGAGACCGGGACTAAGACCGGGCATGGGACGTTCAACTTGCTGATGATGCATTGCTGTTGTGCTATTGTCACAGTTCGTACCCACCAGACCCTTGCTCCTCCATTGTCGAAAAACTTTCAATTGCCAAATCGATTGTGTGGTATTTGATAGATATTCAAATATTGTCAGCCACAAATGCAAAGTACATACCGGAATAAATGTAGACTGGATTGCGTCAATCGTCGGGAGGGTTACAAATTTACAAAATAAAACTAAATGTAAAATTTTGATAATATATGCCAAATATTTTAAAATTTCAATAGACTGTTATGTGACTTGGAGTCAGATCAAGGTGACTTTTCCTGGTTTTTTATCTTACGTAGAGTTTCTTCCACTTCTAATACAGATTGCAGTTCGGCATCTGATGTTATGTGAACTGTAGAGATTTTGGGATGGCGTGCATGGGCCAGAGCGAGGAGGGTTGCTCGGGGCTGCAACAGCTCGTAGACCATCTCGGCCAACAGTTTGAAGAGCTTCTGGGCGTGCAGTGTGGTCATAACCGTTTTGATGAAATCGGTTATTGATTTCGGCATTATGGTTAGCTGCAGGGCATTATCAACGTAGCGTATGTTCTCTTTGACGCTCGGAAATAGCTCGGAAAATATATTGAGCTGCTTGCAGAGCAGCCCCACCGACAGAACGAACTCATTTAGATCATCGAACATGTAGCACTCGAGGCGACACCGTGGATCGATAGTTGGTGATTCGGACCAGTAGGTCTCCGGTCTGACAAACATCTTGATCTCCAGCAGCTCGGCCATTCGAAAGAAACGCATAAGCTGTCGGTTCTGTGGTATGGGTCGTGCATTGATCTTGGACACCAGCTTGCCCAAGTTCTCGAAGGCCTGCTTGGCCGTCATGCGCGTCAGCTTCTTCTCCAGGTGCTGGTGGGCCCGTTTCGAAAAGTTTTTCGGTACCCTTATCGGCTGCACAATCCGTTCGAATTCCGACGATTTGGCATTCACAATTGACTGCGATGTTTCGAATTTAAGAGTGGAGGTCTCTTTGGGCAGGTCAATTTTTCCCTCGGACTCGCGCAGTGGATGGGCGTTCCACAAAACCTTAACGCCATCGGTCAGCTCAAGAGATGGCTTCTTATGCAGCACATTCTTTTGGATTTTCGGTGGCTTAGGCTCTGGCTGTCGGCGTTTCGAGTTGGGACTTAAAAGGCCCATCCATAGGCGTTCACGTTGAGGTGTCTTCCCCTTAGGAGCTTCAGGCGAAGGATATCGGTTGCCGGAGGTCGGCCTAGCCATACCATACTCTGGTATTGGTTTCTCGGCTATTTTTCTTGAGCCTGGCGGTACTGAACCGTCTCTATTGAGCTGTTCACCCTGTCTACAGGTGTAACCGTACCGTCCATACCCGTCATCTATCTTGCTCGTCGTCGTCTGAGTGTCTTGGTTATCGAACGCATTTTGTTGCTGTTCCATGCCGACTCTCTGACTTTCATTTCGACCAGTCGAGCCATACGATGAGACGAAGCTCGTTGTCGCCGAGACGGAGCTCTCTTTGTCGTGATCACCATTCAGGTGTGTCCATGCATCCCCAGCGGGTGAGCCATAATTGCGATCGGCAACGAACTCTTTCGATATGCTCGCATTAGGCGTTTGAAATGTAATATCGCCACTATCAATCGAAATATTCGAATGCCGGCATGTAACTACTGGCGCTTTGCTCCTGGAACTGAAACTATCGGACGTGCTCAGCGTGTCATGAGACGGTTCGCCTAGAACGATGGAACTATTCCTTTTCACGGATTTGCATGTCGAATTGCTGCTGCCCTGGGATATATTCGAGCGTGCCGTCGTCAAATTCCTTAGCCTTGGATCGAAATCCTCCCCGGGTTTCGTTTTGGCATTTCTGGTATCATTGAGCTCTGCTGAAATCCTACGATGCGACGATAGACCTGAAAAGGTGCGATTTTGAAATAAGTGCCTATGATTGAAGTGGCTAGTCTCGTTAGGACCGAGCGAATGACACCGGCTATCTTTAGTGAATTTCCTCTTCGGATTGCCAAATTCTTCGCTACTCATTACGGAGTTTGAGCAGCTACATTTAACTGGCTGCCCTCGCATTTTCGGAACACTGAATAGACTGCTGCACTTGCCCACATACGCCCATTGGAGCTGTTCGCTTTTTGGCGCTGCGTTGTCTTTGAATTTCGGTAAAGCCGGACGGTCTTTCTTTACGGTACTCCTTTCGACGGTACCGCCCGAGTAGCACTGGAATTCTTCATAACCACAACCCCTTCCCGAGTTATTGGATGCCATCCAACTGGCATTTGTTTCCGAGTGGGTACGCATGATTTGATCTTGGCCATTGCGATTTCGACCGTCCACGGTGAGCTGCAGCTGAGTACGAGCTCTTGCCGACTTCAGCAGCATTGCGTTACTCCTATCCACCTGTCCGGAATGTGGGGAGTTCATCTCGATGTGCGTACTTGACTGGCCCATTGAACTGCCCTTCCTAAGCTGCAGTTCTGTAGCAGCTTTAATAAACGCCTTCGAATCTCGGTTGCCATAATTGGGCTTGTCCGTCGCGTCAGCCAAATGCCACTGGTTTGCGGGCGAATTCCGGGCTGTGCCATTATACTGCGCTGGGGAACTGTAACGCTGCTTCTGCAGGACTTTTGTATTGGGAATTGGCTCAAATTGGTCCGGAGGAGTTCGTCGAGGTGATTTCTTCTTCTTGAGGACTGGACGCTGTTTGCGGGGCTTGTACTGGCGATAGGTCAGCGACACATCACTTCCGGCATAGTGCACTTTGGTGGACCTCGCAGGCCTGCTCTTCAGTACGTCGAAGATACGATTCCTAATCTCGGTCTTTTTGAACGCATCCTCCAGCTGAATGTAGTTCGAACAGTAGATGATCGAATAGTTATCTGGCCTCTGGGTATACACAATTAGATTTTTTTCATCGGTGGTCAAGGTCGTGACGGCTAGATGCCGCTCTAGGTCAATTGCATAACCATGCACCATATGCCTCTCAGAGACTTCCTCTGTGGGCGTTATCACAAGCAGTAGTTTCTCCAGATTCCCAATGCCGAACAGTTTGGTCATTACGCTATCGGCATTCGGTTCTGATTTGCTACAATATCTTAGTTGCGGACGTACAAAACGCTTGGTAACCTCAAATGGACGAACTCTGATTACTCTAGTGACATAGCGACCGGGAAACGTCACGGTGTCAATTTTGTCGAGTATAGCTGTATCAGACGATATTAGTTTAGCGCTACATCCAGCCGCTGATGCTTCGCTGTAGATCATTCCCAAAATTTCCTCAACTTCTGGTTGACCTTTCGTGTGAGTTTTTCGTCGGCTATCCGCCTTGCCAGGCTTTACACGTTTACCTTCATTAACCATTATCTTTTTTTTCAAACCAAAAATAAAAAAAAAAAATAAATAATTAACAAAAAGATAGTGTTGTGTGTATTTTGGTATATAGCCGAAAGGAAATTCGAAAAATTTTGGAAAGTTCAAATTCGTCCGACTCGAGTCAGTAACAAGCTAAAATGTGAAACTGAAACAATTCGGTTCACCATCTAACCATCTTGGTGACATCAAAATCTTGGATTGCTTTATATTGAATATTGTATTTTTTTCTTTTTCTCTTTTTTTTTTTGTACAGACTTAATTCGGTTGACAGCACATCAGAACTACAGACATACAGTAAAAACTTCGGTCTAAAAAGTACGTCTCTATGCGATTAATAGTATTTGCTTTGGTTGGATCGATTGCTGCTGAACTATCGCATTGCGTAACCCTCGCTAAGCCTATCGATTGGAGTTCCGTTGACAGTTTAGTTGACCGTGTTTCAGGCATGCGGACGTAGTCATAGAGTCTATAGTTATTTGTTTGGGTTTTGTTGTTAGCTGCTGCTAGATGGAGGCACGTCGCCTGGAGCGACAGCGTCGGGATTCGGCCAAGAGCAGTGCCATCGAAAAGCTGCCGTCCACACAGGACGAGGAGTTCCACTTGCGGCTGATTGATCTGTACGGCAAGTATCCGTGCCTGTGGAAGACCTCGATTAGCGACTACGAAAATGCCGAGCTGAAGCGCCAGGCCTGGCAGGAGATCAGCAACCAGCTGGGCGCCCACATGTCCCCCTCGTTTGTGCGTAGTCGGATCAGCAGCATGCGCTACCGCCTGAACGTCTACAAGCTGCAGATGATCGAGTACAAGATGAGCCCGGCCAGCGGCAAGCAGCCGGAGAAACTCTACTATATCGACAGGTTTGGCTTTCTCGACGAGGCCAGCAGCTCGCAGCAGCCAAACGAACAGGAGCCGGCGGTCGCCGAGCAGGCGCCGGACAAGAAGAAGCTGAAGGGCCAGAAGTCCAGCATTGCGAACATATTCAAGCAGCGCATGCAGCAGCAGCAGCAACACCAGCGGCAGACAGACCGACTGCCGAGCGTGCTGCAGCGGCTCAGCCAGAGCGAGCGGCCCAGTGGCGGCGTCAAGGAGCCGCCCGGCAGCACCCTGGACGACTATTCCGACTTCAGCATCGCCAGTGTTGTCCGGCATCGCGGGCCAACTCCGTCGCCGATGACGAAGAACCGATTGAGTGAGCTGCGCAAGCAGTCGGTTGGCGATCAGCTGCACGGCGCAACTGCCAAGCCGGGCCAACTGGTTCCGGCTCCAAATCCGGACATTGACAATATGCTCAAGAAGCGCATGCATCGGCTGGGCATGGCCGAGATGGGCAAGGAGTCGCCCGCCGACAGTGTCGACAGCTTTCCCGACTACCGCAGCTCCATCATCAATATACCCAGCGTGGTCAAGAAGCGTATGCGCCAACAGCTCCAGATCGGCATCTCGCGCGGCTGGGATGAGGAGAAGAGCAACAGCAATAAGCCGGACTCCCAAGTGAGCGGTTCGCCCTCTTCGGCGCCCCTGCGCGCCATGCCCGGCGACTCCGTCTCGAAGACCAAAGTGAGCAAACAGTTGCGCCCGGTGAAGCCGGCTCCGGGCTCCGATGTTCTGTCCGAGGAGGAGGACTTCTATCGCCTGCATTGGTCACTGCGTCAGCAGCAGCGCTCCCGTCGCACCGGCGGCAATGCGTACAATCGAGACAGTCTGCCGCAGTCCGTGCCGCCGCTTCTGCTCGGACACTGCACCACTTCCAGCAGCAACATGGAGAGCGTGCACGAACCCCCGCTATAGACATGCAATGACTACAACACACCACACTCGATACATCACACACCATGCACCACACCATCTTCACCATTAATTTTAAATTTGTCGCTATGATTACCAGTACCAATCGTTCCAGAAAGCTCAACTGACATTCACATAATGTTCTCCCACACAATTCGATTTTACACACAAAACAAATTCGTTTAGACAAGCAATTAATACGAAATAAACATAGGGATCACTAAGCCACGGTATATAATTAAGTATGCATAGTTTTATTGGGGCTACGTGCATATAAGTCGGATTAAACTGAATGAACTGGTCTGCTGAATGCTAAGCTTCTTTTTTTGATTTCAGCGATAAGAAGAATTGCTGAATTCGCCTCAATATTAGAGGCGAACTGTAGAACGAAAGTAGACGAACTGACGAACGAAGAACAAACCCATGAAGTGCCAGCTAGACGGATAAACAGCAAGATGGACGGATGAACGGACAGTAAGACAAACGTAAGAACGGACAGACTAGTAGAAGAACTGAACGACGGATAACAAGAAAGACGGACGGGCACTAGGACGGGTATCATAGTCGGACGGATGCATGAAGAGAAAGCTAGGCAAATAAACAGCAAAACGAACTGAAAGACGGACGGACAGAAAGATGAACTGCACAGGACGCACAGGAAGACGAACTAAAGAGCAAAAGACTGATATCAAGTCGGACGCACGAACAATACCATGGTCGGACAAATAGACGAACGCATAAAGAGCAAGCTAGATGTATGTAGAACACGACAGACAAACAGACAGACAGTCAAATGGAGCGGCAGTAAACCATCGTTAGGGACACTGCATAAAACGAATATACTCTTTCACTTTCCGATTGAGTATAAGAAGGGTGAGAAAATCTCATTTACATTGCCATCTATTGAACTGGTCAACAGATTCCCATAAATCTATGATTTCTAACCATACACATAATTGGCGCTTCGAACAGCATTTAATTTGAAGTACTTTGATTAACTGGCAAGGTGCGAACCGTTTGGGTTTGAGTGAATGCGAAGCATTTCCTGCCATTCGGTGACTCTAATAAATTTTGGGGCCATTGGCGATTGTTTGTCGAACTCTTTAAACAGGCTCAAATTTTTGGGCTACCGAAATTCTTTTCCTTTATTTTATTATTGTTTTTTTTTTTTTTTTATTTTTTGCTTGCTATACAATGTAATTTGGTCTTCCCCCTTTTGCGCTGGCGCCACCTTTGCTTCAATATCCTCCGTCACGCTCTGGCGCCGACTGCCATTTGCTGTCTTTGTTGCACGCATAAATTGGCAAAATTTTAATTTTCCACTAGATTTGCGTGGATTTTTGGCTCGTGTTTTGTTTGCTCTGTGCCCTTTTCAGTTTCGCTTTGATTTTGAGTGTGGGTGGAATCAGATGCTCTCTCTGTCTCTCTCTCTCTATTTGTTGTTCTCGTGTGTCTGCTATTTTTGCTCCTTATGCATTGTGTTGCAAGCTCCGCTTGAATCCGCTTCGTTATCAACTTCCTTCTTGGCCAAGTGGCTTTACTGCGTCATGCTGAATATTCATGAGTGCTTCAGTGTGAACGTCTGCTGGGAATCGCTGGCCAAACGAGCTGCCATTGTTCCGGTCGCACCGCAAGTTGATCGAACCAAATGCCATTATATCGTCTTGTGTTTATTTGCATTTGATGCTTGCTGGAATTCCTTGCCTCTGTTTGGCTTATTGCACTCGAGCTGCGAGGGCGAGAGAACGTACACAAATTTGTATCTTATTCGTAATTTAAGCTGGCGACGTGCTCACTTCTCGATCTGATTAATTCCAATGCGCTGCCAAATGAAATGGAAAGACTTCAGGCTGACGGCTTCGCTGGCTGGAGGACTCGCTGGCTGCTCTCAACTCGGTCATGATTTATGAATGAGATAAAAAGTCTCAATGGCAAAACTTTTGTAGCCTTCTTCCTGTTCCCTGCTGCCGTCGTTTCTCGAATTATTTTTAGCACAGACCAAGAGGAGTGGGGTGGTGTATGGGTGGCAGGTTGAGGCGCTATAAATTACAGTTGGCGCTGGAAAATGATGCCGCGTGTCGGCCACGCAGCCAAATGTTAAATGGGCTCATTAGAAGCTGGCAAAATCAAATCCAATTGCCAACGAGCGATGCCAGTTGCGAATGCGGCGCCATGTGGAGCCCGAGAGCTCAGCGGATTTGGATGCCGAGCTGCGATGTGAGGGCTTGACCATCGAGAAGATTTTAGATAATTATCCCACTGATGAATTTGAATGCCAGTCAATGGGTAGTACGAGGTGTGCATGCGGCTAACACAATGGTTGGTAGTAGTATTAAAGTAGTAGTAGTAGACGTAGTAGTAGTATTAGTAAAAGTAGTAGAAGTAGTATCAGTGGTAGTAGAAGTAGTTGTAGTGTAGTAGTAGTAGGTTAAGGAGTAGAAATGTAGTAGTAGTAGAAGTAGTTCTAGTGTAGTAGTAGTAAAAGTAGTTCTAGTGTAGTAGTAGTAAAAGTAGTTCTAGTGTAGTAGTAGTAGTTTTAGTAGTAGAAATAGTAGTAGTAGTAGTGCAGTAATAGTAGTAGTAGTAATAATAGTATTAGTTATTGCTATTGGGATTAGTATATGTATTTTGTCGCTGCCGATCGCACACCCTCAGTTGCGGTCCATCACACGGAGCTGCTCCTCGACGCACTCGCGACAGGCCTCATCCAACTCGGTGGCCTGGATGTACTTCTGGACGCCGTTGAATTCCTTTTTGAGCGCTGCGAAGGAGCTGGAGTAGAGCATTTTGTCCTTGATCTTGGCCTGCATGGGACACCAGAGCATGAGGAAGAGCTTCTCCTTCAGGCAGGTGGACGAGGCACCCTGGCACTGGTGATGATAGGCATAGTCGTAGACCGCATAGCGGCACTCCTGCGGTCCGCCCCTGCGCAAATCGTTCAGGAAGTCATCGTAGCTGGCATTGCGACGTCCGACCACCTCCACGCCTATCTCGCGCTCCTGCTTGATGGCGAAGACGACATAGCGATGCTGCTTCTGCTTGCGTATTTCCTCAAATAGGGTCTTGCACTGAGCGGAAACTTCGATGCCGGACGCCATCCTTGTATGTTCTGTTGCTGCACGGATAACTGGAGCGCGTCAAAAAAAAAATAATAAAGCTCGCGCTCTGCACGCTACGCTCTACTCACCCGTTTCGAATGTACTGAAGAAATGTGTTTTGCTTTATTTGAAATTTGTTTGGTTACTCAAAGTTCCATGAAATTTCGATTGCTAGCTTCGATTCCATTGCTACCGGGAATGACAGTGACGGCAAGCCGGCCACAGCCAGCTGTGTGATTCGAGAGGCCTGCTTTGTGAGCTCGCCACAAAAATTCCAGCTAAGAAAATATGACTAAAGGCGAGTAGCATAAAGAGACATGCATTTATTTACTTAGCAAATTTAATGGGCACTGTGTTGCACCAATACTGTATACCCTGTATATTTGGCATATATGTGATGGGCATATTAGCTGAGTAAAGTGTGTAGAGTATGAGAGCTTTACAGTGAAAGAGGTATGAGGGAAGGTAAGCATAAGTATATCTTATATCAGGCTGACACATTATTTCAGTGACAGTATTTTGTAGTTGGGTATATCTGCTTAAAGGTCTTCTGATAATCCATTTCAATATCGGATATATTTCAGCAATATTACGCATAATTCCTGAGTTCATTCTAAAGACTATGAGAACTTTATAGTGAAAGAGGAAAGAGGAAGATATGTGGAGTTCTCCTCTATCATTTTCACACATTATCACAGTGACAGTATTTTCTAGCTGGATATATCCAGTTAAAGATCTTACTATAAATCATTCTACAACAGATTTCTTCAGCAATATTAGTGATTCAGTTAGTAAATGCATACTTTCCTTATTCCAATTAAAGGAGGACTCAACTGAAAATTGTCCCAACTCATACTGACACTTGATCAGAATACAGAGTATTTTCTAGTTGAGCATATACAACTAAAGCACCTATGTATATATTCGTAACTCAATTGGAAACAGTAACAACATTAGTACATCCAATTCTCCCGAATCGAGCTATTGACTAAATTGATTCGAGTAAATTGTGCAGCAGCGGGAAATGTGTGAACAGACAAGTGCTAAAACCATACGCCCATGGCTGTGACTAGGATGTCGAGTTGAGTAACGCCGGCTGAAAGCGCCCAAAACAATTGTCGGCAATAAAATGCTTCATTTGGCCAAAAGCAGCTTGCAACAACAGCTGCAGCTCCATGTTGACGCAGCCAATTGTTTTGTCGCCCACATACGGGCGGGGACATGCATGCATGCGTGCGTGCATGTCAAGCATGTCGTGCCTGTGTGCATGCACACTTGTACATGTGGGCGTCGAGTGGCGGTGACAAGTAAACAAAAGAGGGGTAAGCTCTCCCCTAGGCGGCTTGGCATCTGAGCTTTAAGAGCGGACGCCGTTTACATGCAAGTTTCGGCCAAGATATCCCGTGGCAAGTAAGTGCAGACACTGGCAAATACGATAGCTGGCAAATGTCTGAGAACTTGGCCAGGGCCAGGCAGTATCCGGCAACTGGAAGACAAACATCTGCAGCAGCTGTTTGATTGGCTTCTGCAAGAAAATATCTATTCCAAACAAACTTCGGGTCTGCACTGGATACTGCAATGTAATGCAATATTCAATTAAAACTCTTCCCTAGCACCTGCATTAGGTAATCGTACGTGTGTATGCTTATACCCTGTCATGAAGAGAAATGAGTATATTGGTGTTGTGCATTGTTCGCCTGTCGATCTGACCTTAATTCTTGTTATTTAAAATGCTAGAGACTTGAAATTTTGAATATATACACATTGATAGCCCAAGATCTAAGAGATATGTCGGGTATACCTGAACCCGTTGGAGGCATGGTAAACCGACAAAAATTTTAGTTCTATAAACTTGTTCTAAGCTTCTTGAATGAACTCACAGTTGACCTACTCTATGGAAAACACAAAACTATTTTTTACGCCATTCTGGGGGTATGGCATATAAAAAATATAAAAATACCACATTTTTGAAGCGCAACCCCAGAATTTTACAGTTACATTAATATAGAATCTTTCTAAGCATTGAATAACAATTATAGATTCACGTTCTTTGGGGGTGTGGCTGATGGGAGTAGACTGTATCTTCTACAGTTTAAGAGCTAGTATCCCAATATTTAACGACAAAGTTAATGTTGTTATAATGATTTACCGAAAGTTATAGAAATATACCAATTAGACCCATCGCATATCGGAAAAATCTAATTCTTGCAATATTTTAGTGCTGACAGCATTTTGAGTCCGAATAAGTACTCTGAAGTCGGTAACGCCCGATTGCAACGCTTCTACTTATTTCATTTTTCGATTATTTTATTCGTTCGAAGTCCAAAAGCGGCTGTTGAAGCTCAAATCCTCAGCAAAAGCTATACAAATGCATCATTACATATATATATCTAAGACGAGCACGTGGCATTGGATGTGCATCACAGGTAACTACTGTACGTATACATATTACGCATACGCACTGTTGCACACAGTTGACAAATTGTAAATAAAAATGTCCATTTGCAGTGCAAAAGCAACGTCTGGTAATCAGATATTGTCTTATGCCATAATTGCTTCCTGTTGCCTGGATTTTTATGTGTTTGGTTTTTTCTACTTCTGTATTTATTGTATTTTGTCTTTGATTTACAATGTCAATTAAGGTAAGCAGCAATGAATTATTTCCGCTGCAGTTACTTGTTATCCTGTTGAAATTCAATATGTTTGTCTTTCTCATGCATATTTAAGCAAATTCTATGCTTGCTTTTTCCCTGCTGTTGTTGCTGTTGTTGTTTGGTTGTAATCAACATGCGTGGCTCATACACGCTCCACGCTCCATATGCCATTAACAGCCACACCAATTTGCTGGCAGTACCAGTGCGAAATTTGAGCTGCTCCGTGGGCGGAACGGAACAACCATGTGTATGTGGGCCGTAAATTAAATACAAAGTTAAGTAAAATACACTTGAGGCAACGGAGCGCGCGCGAGCCGACACCGAAAGCAGAATGAAAAGTCAAATGACAAAATGATTCGTTACACCGATTTGTTCGACTCGCTGATGCGCTGCAAAGGATGAATAAAATATAAAAAAAAAATATTGAAATATATATGTATATAATATTAATAATATATAATATAATACAAAATTATTATATAATTAATATAAAATATATTTAAAAAAAAAAAATTAGAAAAATTTAAAAAAAAAATATTTTTATATTTTTTAATTTTCAGCATATATATATATATATATATATATATATATATATATATATATATTTTATCAAATGTCATATATTTTAATATATAGCAAACAAATATATATTCTATTCTTAAAACTTTTAAAGAGACTTTTCTGTAATTAGTTAAGATATTATATAGATAATGAAGTTTAGGTTAGATAAAGTGTTCAAATTTTTTTCTGATCAGTAATATATTTTAATCAAGTTTCATATATTTTAATTTTCACTCAAAAAATATATATTTCTTATCTATTTTTGTAAACGCCTAAAAGCATCAATGCGAATAATCATAAATTTTAAGCCTAGAAAATATGCTACATATATTTTTAAGCTCAATAAACTTTGTTTAAAATTACAATATTTTTATATCAAATTTCATTTATTTTATTTTCTATTTCTAACACATTTTATTTATATAAAAATTTCTTTTGATCTATGCGAAACATTTGGGCGGAAATGGAAGTTCGTCTCTGCTTTTGCCATAGATTTTAATGATAGCAAAACATTTTTATGGCTACAGGGTAAACAATATGAACAATGACAAAGAAAGGAGATAACATGATGAAATAGTTGAGGGCATAGGCAAAGTAATGCCCTGGAAACCCAAAAAGAATATATACAATAGATTCGATTTTTTATTAATTTTTTCAATTTATTCTATAAAGATTCAGTTTGAGTCTAAGATTTGCGCTCAAAACTAAACCAATGCTTGTACTCTTAGCATGTATAACAATTCTCTTTACAGGGCATCTGTCTGTCTGTCATTCAGGGCAGACAACACGAACAAGTTATGGGCATTAAAGACCGCGAGCTGCTAAGCCGCCCTGCGGCCAATGTTCGGGGGAGATTTCGTTTTTATTACGCGTAAATGAAAGACATTTGTTGTTGCTGTTGGAATTCGTGTAGGCTGTGCGCGCGGGTGGTGGGTGGTGGGCATTCAGAGTCGGTAATGAGGCCAGATTGGGGGCCCCAGTGCGCCGCCTGCAGTGAAAACTGCGCGCGATTTAAATCGCAATTGCGTCGCCGAGTCGACTCAGGCCGTCGATAGACTGGACTGCGGTTGCTGCTCGAATCTTAAATGCTTGTGATTAACAAGTAATCGAAACATCCATAAGCAGGACAAACAGACGGACAGACAGACGGATGGACGGTCGGACGGACGCGTGTTCGCGTCTTGTTTTCTGTTTGCTGAATTTTCAATTAATTATACTGGCATTATTATTCATGCGCCTTGATGCTAATGAACCCAGGCCACCCGGCACGGGCCGTCGCGACGGCTGCCTTTAAGGTCAAAGTTCAGCCGGCAGTTTAATTGATTTGAGACATTTGTTTTAAACAAAAGCAAATAACAAACACAATAACAAAACAATATAAATGCTATTTGCTTTTGGGCATCAATTTAATTTGCTTTTCTCTGTGTGTGTGTGTGTGCGTGTGTGTGTGTGTGTGTGTGGTTGCTAACACACACTTGAATGGGCAAACAGGACTTGAAATTAGTTTTTGTAATTAAATTCAAATAATTGCAAATTGTGCAGTCGTCCGTGAGTGAATGGACGCAATTGTATGAAAGTGCCCAATTGCCAATTTAGTGAGCACCTTTATGGTTAGTTAGTCAGAGTCAGAGTCAGGCACAGCTCGCTAAGCAGAGAGAAATCAATGGAAATCCATCTCTCGTTCGTCATTCATCTGTTCGACTTTTCCCCACCGGGTCACCGTGTCCACCTTGACACCTTGGGCCATGCCCGAGTGCAACATTTTATAAATGTCATCGGGCTTGTCATTGTCATTGTCATTGGCATTGTCCATTGCCCATTGTCATTGGCCATTGTCGATGTGCAGCTGCAGCCGTTGAAATGGTTGCTGTGCCCGGAGCAGCTTGTAAAGCTCACGCCTTGTAACTGTAATACCCCAACCCCCAACGAACCCCCTCCAGCGGCAGACAAAGGCAAATAGAAAGCGAGTCTAACGATAGTTTTTCTTTGGCTGCCGTGAAAAGTCTGAGCGACGACTAAGTCGTTGAAAACTTTGTGCGACACCAAAACACAAAAAATACAAAAAAAAAGAGAGAGCAAAAGTTTGCCGTAAAAGTTGAGCTCCTGGCAAATGACACCTGGGCAGGTGCCTGGGCAGGGATTGCAATGAAAAGCAAAGTAAGAATTACAATGGTCGGGCATGCCTGACTGCGAGCTGCCCAGCTGCCCAGCTGCCCTTATTATAGTAGGCCAAAGTTCCACTATATTTTCGCGGAAGTTTGGCTCATGGGCAGCGCAAACGAGTTGGAATTAATTCGAATGGATTCATTCATTCATTCATTCATTCATTAACCCGCGTTAATGTGCTCGGCCGTCTGTTGCATACGCTTGCCTGGTATTAATATGCCCCATTAAGCCATTTGCCATGCATTTGGAGCATAAAAAATGTCTCAAAGAGTAGAGTTTGCAATGGGCTGGAATACACAATGCACATACACAAGCACACGCACACGCACACGCACACACACGCACACACTCGCACATCTGTGTAGTCGTGCATGTAATGGGTGCAATGGTGCCATAGTGCAGGTAAATTTACTTACTTGTTGCCACTTTACAACACTTTCCAACGGTTATTTGTTGTCAGTGTTGCCATCTCTGTCACAGCCACTGACAATTCTCCCTCTCTCTATCTCTCTCTCTGTCTTTCTCTATCTCTGGCAGCCATTGTCTCTGTGGTAAGATGGTAATTAATGCCTGCGGTGTTCGGCTTGCCGTGAGAAAATGCTTTATACCAACAACAACAGCTGCAACAACAACTACAACAACAACAACAACAACTGTAACAACAGCATTTTAAGTGAATTGCAAATGGCTGCAGGAGTCCATAATGAAGCTGTGCAAATATATTAAAAATAGTTAAAAGCAAACGGCTCGACTCGAATGGGATAATATTTAAGTGAACAGATTGATCTGAGTGAGGAGTTGAGCGAATAATAGTGATGTATGACTTAAGAGAGAAAGTGACATAAAAAGAGAGAGAGAGAGAGAGAGAGAGAGAGAAAGAGACGGAAAGAGGCGCAGAAACGGCAAAAGAAGGTAAGAGAGAGTAAGTGAGAGAAAGATATATATATAGGAAGTGGGAAAGTAGACAGAGGGAGAAAAAGAGAAAATGCATAGAAATATAGGAAGAAAAGAAAAGACAGAATGAAAAGAAGATAAGATTATGTGAGAGAAAGATAGTAAAAGAGTGTAATAGAGAGACAGAGAGAGAGAGAAAAAACAAATATTGAGACAAAAATTTGAAAAATACACAATGGAAAAATAGGGTGAGATTGGGAGAGAACGAGGCAGAGTGATACAGAAAGAATAAGATTAGAAGTAGAATGAGAGTGATAGGAGAAGAGAGTAAGATATAGTGAGAGAGATAAAAGAAGAGATAGAGAGATTATAATTTGAATTCGTTTTTAAGGCGTAGTTCGTTTGAGCAAGAGACTTCATCTGTACCTTCAAAGTTAATTAATAGAGCAGAAAGAAGAAGAGCTGAAAAAGAGTTATGGTACTGAAGAGGAGATGTTAGTTTGCAAATGTATGCAGCCGAGGCAGCAGAAAATACTCTGATTGGTCACTAACTGATAGAGAGTTCAGCTTACGTTAACTTAACAGTTGAGCTCGACTTCGAGTGGAAATCTCGCTGCCCTATAAAAAGGCAGCTGAAGATCAGAGCAGCAGCAGCAGCAGAAAGTGCTCTGATTGGTCGCCTAGTGATCGAGTGTGAAGACTGACTCGCAAAGCGGCTGAGCTTGACTTGAGTGGAGCTGTCGCTGTCGCTGTCGCTGCCCTATATAAAGGCAGCTGAAGATCAGAAGAGCTGCTTCTTGCAGCACCAGAAGCAGCAGCAGCAGAAAGTGCTCTGATTGGTCGCCTAGTGATCGAGTGTGAAGACTAACTCAGAAAGAGGCTCAAGAGTTGAGCTTGACTGGAGTGGAGCTGTCGCTGCCCTATGTAAAGGCAGCTGAAGATCAGAAGAGCTGCTTCTTGCAGCACCAGAAGCAACAGCAGCAGAAAGTGCTCTGATTGGTCGCCTAGTGATCGAGTGTGAAGACTGACTCGCAAAGCGGCTGAGCTTGACTTGAGTGGAGCTGTCGCTGTCGCTGTCGCTGCCCTATGTAAAGGCAGCTGAAGATCAGAAGAGCTGCTTCTTGCAGCACCAGAAGCAGCAGCAGCAGAAAGTGCTCTGATTGGTCGCCTAGTGATCGAGTGTGAAGACTAACTCAGAAAGAGGCTCAAGAGTTGAGCTTGACTGGAGTGGAGCTGTCGCTGCCCTATGTAAAGGCAGCTGAAGATCAGAAGAGCTGCTTCTTGCAGCACCAGAAGCAGCAGCAGCAGAAAGTGCTCTGATTGGTCGCCTAATGATCGAGTGTGAAGACTAACTCAGAAAGAGGCTCAAGAGTTGAGCTTGACTTGAGTGGAGCTGTCGCTGTCGCTGTCCTATATAAAATCAAACCTGCTGCAGCGCAGCTTCAGTCGCATTCTTCATCTCTTGGTGGTCAGTCGTCCAGTGCAGCGCGGTGCTTCTCCTCTTCCTCTGTCTGTTGGTAAGTATTAAAATAGCTAAGTATGTTAAGCGACAATGTAAAAGTTATACTTATAAGTTATAATTTAATGTAAATATAATATATTGTAAATTTAAACATTATTAATTATTTATAACGATCATTTAGCAAATGCAAAGTAACTTTTGATGTGTACAAATATCAAGAACATCCCAAGTCTGGGAAATATTAATCAGGCTGAAATAGAACAGGAGCCAGTTTATCTCGGCATAAGATAAGCATATATAAGTCAAGCCAAAAATTGACTTCGCGCAGCCCGCAACAATTTAACATTCACAATACTTTATGAGCAGCCCTCGTACCTGCAGAGACACCATATAATTCACCTACAACAATATGCTTCACATTAATTCATTCTCTTGCGAATCTTACTCCACATTCGATTCGTTTCCCCACATGAATCCTGATTGTTCGCATTTGAGCAGCCTGCGAGGCTTCAGCGTTGACACAATTTAAAATGCCGTAATTAATTATTGTTAAGCCGTGCTTAAGCTGCGCCACTCAAACTTTGATAAATTAATGCCGTTTAATTGCATTCACCTGGGCAAATTTGATATTACAGATCAAAGTGAATAAATTATGAGCGCTGCTCATGATTTATCCAAAGTAATTGGCAGCGCATGTCGAAGGAAGTGATGGGGGCGGTGGGTGTGTGAGCGGTGGGTGGTGGGTTGTGGGTTGTGGGTCTGTGGGCTGTGGGTCTGTGGGCTGAGCTTATAAACGCCTAAGGCGCGATGCGAAAAATGCGTGATAAATTTCGATTTTCACTTGCGTGACACACACGCAATTTCATCAGCCAGCACCTGGCAGGTGCTATCTGCCATCAGCCATCTACCATCAGCCATCTACCGTCTGCCGTCTGCCATTTGCCGTCTACTGTCTGCCGTCTGCCATCTGAGCCACGCCCCTTTGTCGACTTTCCTTTGTGTGTGTCAAAGCGGCTTCCGTTTCCGTGCCACATAAACGTAAATGTAATCGAAACAATGCCAACAACAATGCCGGGGCGATGATCACTGCACATTCCGTGACATCGAGGATGGCTCGATGGG
This sequence comes from Drosophila meridionalis, assembly GCA_035045145.1. Taxonomy (NCBI): domain Eukaryota; kingdom Metazoa; phylum Arthropoda; class Insecta; order Diptera; family Drosophilidae; genus Drosophila; species Drosophila meridionalis. The sequence goes on along the minus strand of JAWNPG010000009.1, from coordinate 651,940 downwards.
GCTAATGAATGGCGCACGCACTTGGCCGGAGCTTTAACTCCGGCTGCAGCAATGCGTATACGTGATTTTGTAGTGGAAGCCCGGCAGAGATGACTTAAAGCAGACATATAACCATCGGAATATATCCAACTCGCCTCCGCATTGCTATCGATACCAACTAATAATAATTATTTCGGCTAGCAATCACCCCCTCTCTACCACCCTCCCTCCCTATTGAAACTACAGTTATTAAATATCTGGCCATCCTATTTACATGCTGTGCAAACACAGCTCCACAACCAGTTTATAGCAAATATTGTGAATCACCTCTCCACCCACAATTCATCTGTTTATATTTGTGGCAAACAATGTGCCACGCGGATTCGACGCTCTCGCAGCACGCATTAGCTGATTGCGCTGGGCAGTCGTCGAGGTAATCCGGCTCGGAATGCATTTCATTTGAAATGAATTGAAAAGCAACTCTCTTTGTGTTTGCTTCGCAGCTAACTGAAGTTCAATTAATTTTAAATGTTAGGGGAAAAAACTTGATTAAGTCGAGAATGAAAGAGTCGATTTTAATGAAGGATTCTGTTTGATTACTCTCTACTCAGGGAGCTGACTTCTCCTCTGTCAAGTCTGTGATTAGTCTTAAGTTAAAGAAGATTTCACTATATATATACATTATTGAAACATTGGAAACAGCTGTATATATCAAACTATCTCACTTCAAGCTCTTTCTCTCTCTCTTCGAACTATCTCCCTTCAAACTATCGAACTGTCTCTCTTAAAACTATCTCTCTTCGAAGTATCCCTCATCGAACAAACTCCCTTTAAACTATCTCTCTTCAAACTATCCCTCATCAAAATATCTCTCTACCTCTACCTATTGACACTTCTGCCACATTTCATCCACTTGGTCTAATCGGATTTCTTACCTCACCTAATAATCGTCTACTTAATCAGCTAAGTCCTCGGATCACACGCTTAATTAATGTAAACTGAAATCGCGAGCTGCTTTGACAAAGTAAAGCCGACAAGAGCTGTCAAATCGATACGGCAATTATGGTTGGAGCTATAAGCGAGCCAGGCAGCAACAACCATAGCGCTTAGAGAGCTTGTAATTGTAGATATTAACCGGGTATAGATTATAGTATATCGCACATATCATTTTGTGTATCATATAACATGAATCGGCTATTGTATATGTGTATATGTATAAATCGTGTATCTGGTATAGTGTTTCGTTTATAGTAGTTTTTGTTTAGAGAATATCGTATATCGTATATGGAACTTGTTATATCATTTAAAGTGTATTAAATATTGTATATTAGATATCGGATAGTTTATATCGCAAATCGTATTATGTATATGGTATATCGTAAATTGTATATCCTATATCATATACCGTAAATAGTATTTCATATATCGTAAATTGTATATCCTATATCGTATATCGTATATGGTATGTCACATATTTTATATCTATGTAGCACTTCCCATATCGAATGTCGTATATTCCATATATGGAAATATTATAAATCATATATTGTATATTGTATATCCTATACATATTGTGTATCGTATATGGCATATAACATATACATATATCGTAACCCGTAAATCGTGCAAATTGTATAATAAATTTTGTCTTTAATAAGATTTACTTAAATCTGTGCGTAACTCTTATTTAATTCCATTTCAAATCCGCCTCCACAATTTTAAAGCACAAAGCGACATTAGAACATTTAAATTTGCATAGAGAAATGTGGAAAAGGTGTCTGACATTCTTGACAGGTCATTTGCTTCAGGTAATGCTCGCCATAACGTAACGCATAAATGACGAAATGGAAGTGTTAAATGCATACACATATAAAACAAATTAATACTTCATTATCTGCTTATAAACACTGAGCACTTATACTCTCACAGCAATCAGCATTTATATGTATATATGTATGTATGTACGTATATGTATGTATATACATATATACATATATGTATATATATATATGAACCTGAGTATATTATTCGTTGACTATAGACTACTTCCCTTTCATTAACATATATATTGCGCAATAAGCTGAGGAAAAGCTGAGAAGAAAAATATGCTATAGTTAAAGAATGATAGATAGCAAGATATCCTATACTATTGATTGACAAGCCAGGAATTGGGGAAAAAAAACTGATTGAACAAGAGGACGCTGGGGTAGACGGATAAGCATAAAATGACTCAGCTGGTATAATTTATGGCATCTGCCACGCCTTCTACAGTCCGTTGTATATATTTTACAAAAACCAATATACCCCAACTGTTCTTTTTTACAGGGCTCACCTATATACACATATATAGAAACACATTAGACACAGTGAATATCAATATGTATTGAATGGCCTCACCAGGATGTCTATTGGTCTCCGCCTTGATCACACCCCTTTTGAACAGTTTTCTAGTTACAGGGTATGAACAGAATTCGGTGCTACTCGTTGGCCCGAGTCTTTTGTAACAGCTAATCAAAATTTTACGGCTTTTGTGCAATTAAAGTCGCAGCATTGAGGACGCCACAGACGCACAAACAGACCGTGCTACAGTGTCTGCCATTTGTATTCATGGCACTCACACACTCAGCTCGAATGTAGTATGTGTGAGTGAGTGTGCGAGTGTGTGTGTGCATAGTATAAGTGCCTGTCAGTTATTTGTGTGATTATTATGACTATTACCTTCAAGTGGTTGCACCACGGAAGACCTTTAAAGCCGCATGGGAATTAAATTGTTGAATAAATGTTAGAAATGATAAGAGTATGAATGGCTCTCTAGTTGAGTGAGAACTAATTGTAGTTTATTTACATAGTAGGTGATATAGTAGGGTATACAGGGCGTACAGGATATATAGAATATGCAGGGTCTGCAGGGGATGCAGAATATACAAAATATAGAAGGTGTTCAGGGGATGCAGGACATAAAGAATGTAAAGGATATACAGGATATACAGGGTATACAAAATATACAAGGTATACACAATATACAGAGTATACAGGGTATACATAAAATAATATGCATAATATAATGTACTCATAGTATAGAGGGTATACAGGGTATACAGGATATACAGGGTATACACGGTATACAAGGTATACAGGGTATACAGGATATACAGAGTATACAGGGAATACAGAGTATATAGGCAATGCAGGGTATCCAGCGTAAACAGGGTATATAGGGTATACAAGGTACACAGAAGTATGCAGAGTAAACAGGGTACATACAATCGAAATTTCTGATTATCCTCTTTTAGAGTCCGCTTTTATGAGTGAGGTTTCTTCCTGTCCTTGCTCCTTGATGTTTCCGTCAGCCAATGACAATGACAACACATCAACAAAGAGAAAGCTGTCTCTACCTTTCTTGTAAGGGGAATATTTGATGAGAGCCCCGACTCGGCGCGCTGTCAACTCATTTGTCTCGTCTAGACTCTGTTTATTGCGATTGGCTTTGCAGCTTCATCAATTTGCCAAACTTTTCGCAACAGGAGACTTGGCCTGGCTTAAAGCCCGGCCCACACATCCATTCTCAACTAATTAAAAGTTCGTTTCAGATACCGAAATCGAAGGCAATGTTCATATGGATGGATACATACGTACGTATGTATATTATTTTTTAATCTAGTGAACCATAAAGCCAATAACTGTCTACTGGCTGTGCCTGGGCTGGTTGAAGGGTGCGGCATGTGGCATGTGGCGATTGGCACATGCACGTACATCCTGCTGTCAGCCGGAATGCTAATGTCCTTCGCGACTGCTTTGAGGCCACAGAGCGCTCAGTTCCCCAAGCCCAGCAGCTCAGCAGCTCGGCAAGTCGGCAGCTCGGTAGCCAACGACGTGTCTCCCAACTTTCGACATCGCGCACGCATTTTGCATATTTGCACATCATTTCGGACTCCACAAAGGGTCTGTCCTTGGTCCTTGACGCTGAGGAAATTGCAGTGCGTGTTTAATTTATGGCTGCGAATCAGCGTTCAAACTTCAACTGTAATTAGTTGTGACGGGCAGCAGCAGCAGCAGCAGCAGCAGCCACACTCACATCTTCATCCATTACGCTCAGCAGTTACCGCATGCCGCATGCCATGTCGCTGGCCCTCGTCACTCGGAAATTTGAGGTGTGCATGTCACCGACCCATTGTCATGCAATTAACCAGACAATTAATCAAGCCGGCGCGCTCTTAAAGCCAAGCGAATTTCATTTTTCGCCAATTAAACCTGGCCCAGAGAGAGAGAGAGCTCAACAGTTGGCCAGAGCGAGCTCGGACTCACATGTTATTAAAAACATAATTTCTTGCCTTTCCCCATTGACGGCGAGCGGAATCTATGTCTTGGCAAATTCAGTCTGACGTCTTCTGATCTGCAATCATTAATCATCCTGCAAGCCGTCTCTATCGAGAGAATTAATCAAATCACGAGTTGGCGCTCAGTGAGAGTGCACGACTAGAAGATATCCTGCAACTGGCATGATCCAAGTCATTCCGATCTATAGCTAGTTCAAGTGGGGTTAGAACTTCATTTAGTTGATTGAAAAATAATTTTGGCACATTTTTTGCCTTTGTTCTTATAGCGCCCCAAGGGTTAGAATTCATCATACGTTGACAGCAATCGGAAAGGGGGAACAACCGTTGCTGATTTCATTCGTGTGTCTCGCAAAATTGGTCAATGGCCCCGCTGAACCGAACAATGTGAGTTACCTCCCCGGAGTTTCCGCCAGGCAACGTATAAAGGATAAAAGAATTCCTGGAAAAGATGTTGCCCATGAGTTTGGCATTCTTTTTATTAAAAATAAAAAAGAAGAAGAAAAACAACAAGGAAATACAACGGAGCAAGCCAAAAATCCACACACAAATCTAGTGGAAAATAAAAATTACGCCAATTTATGCGTGCGACAGGGAGAGGGAGAGAGTGGGAGAGGGAGAGTGGGAGAGGGAGAGTGGGAGTCCGTGATAGACACAAAGAAGAATGTATTGACTGCCAAAGGAGCCGACACAGCTCTGCATGGAGGCAACAAATTTACGACTTTTGAATGCCTCAAAAAGGATTTGTATACAGCGCCAACTTCAAACTTCACATCGACAGCAGCTGCAGCCCAAAGGACGACAATCCTTTATGCTGTTCGCAGATTATATAAGGCCCATCGTTGACACACTGAAAGGCATTGTGCATGCCATTGGCTTGCTAAGTGTTTCATAAGATATTGATTACAGCAAAGATATATGTATATAGATAATGGAAAAAAAATGTTATGTACAATATATATACATATGTATAGATATGTGTGTGTGCCTATGCCTTGGCTTGCTCTTTAAAGCTGCTGGACCTGTTCAGCTTCTACTATATAACATTACATATATATATATATATATGTATATACTATATACATATATATTTGTCAAACTTTGCCTGAAAAGCAAATTCCTAAAAACAACTTTTGCTGCCATTCGCACTCGAACGTGTTTACCAGACAAAACAAAATAAATAAATAAAATATATATAAATAAATAAATAAATGTTCGTTGCAAGTTGAGCACGTGCCCCATCACAAAGCTGCCCCGCCCCCCTCCCCCCCTTCCCTGCGGCGCCTGCCTTGACAGCCATTAATGCTATTTAATTATGCCCGTTGTGCGACGCTAATGAAATTTTATTCATTTTCCGTGAAAGTTTTTCCACCGAAAATGGCATTCATAATCGCCAGCAGTGACAACGCCTGGCTGGGCCCGCACCTGCAGCTGCACGTCTGCGATTAGCCAGTCATCCGCATAGGGGAAACACAATCTCAGCCTTGCTCCACACACATAGTTCGATTTCTATCACAGCTTCTGGCTTGGCTTCGCTGGATGTGAAGAAAGTTTTACTCCATTCCAGCAGGAGTAGCTTTATAGCAGTTCTAATGATGCTGTTGGTAGAGAGTGATGGAACTGCTCATCAGAGGACTGCAATGTCACTTGAGTCAGTTCTCGAATGGGCAGAGAACTGAGAGCATTCGATTGCATATTGCAAAATGAGTTTAAGGTATAGTTATACGGGTATCAAAGACGGAAGTTCTTAAACTGATGTAAGACTTGGTTCGTCTTCGGATTTGATAATTAACAATAATCGATTATATAAAATATATACATTTAAAATACCAATTTCTTTAATATCTCTAAATATCATGTATTCGTTTTTCCTATATTCTCAGGTCTTAAATTTGTCATCGTCTTTAACTGAAATTGCGACTCAGTTGTTAATGCGCAGCGTAAATTTTAGCACAAAGTCAGCTGTCAACATGGCACAGTCGAAAGTACTCCTGCTCCCTCTCTCTCTTTCTCTCTCTTCAGCACTCCCTCTCTCTTTCTCTCTCTTTTCCACAGTGTTGAAAATATGGAAGCCGTAGCCAAGCAGCATTGACGAAGACCCAGAAAATTCAATGCGACGCCAGCATTCGAAGCGCAATAGCCGGAATAATAGCGTTCACATTGAGCTGAGCTAATCAAATTGCAATAAAGTGTTATTCATATATAATGGCATGCATTTAGCTCCAAAATAAACTCTAACACAGAGTAAATTATTCAATGAATTTAGATTGACTATAATATATTTTGCTATTGCTCTTAAGTGGTCAGCCTGCTTGAAGTAAACTAAAGTAAACTTTTTCACTCCTTTAACTAGTGTATAACAAATTGTTCTCTCTATATGACCTATTTAACAGTTCGATCCAGTGAAACCTAGTTCAATTGGCACCAACTTAACACCTGTATACCCAGTTAAGCACCTGCAGGGGGCATATTAACTGCCATATAGCCGAAACGATCAACTGAAGATTTACACCACATATTCTTATATACCCTTCGATGTATTTTTGATAAAACCCCCTTTTTTAGTACCGAACTATAGCTGCAGCACTTTACGATTCTGTTTTCATCCGCTTTGATGGCCGTGGACCACATAAAAGTCCAAACTGTGGCATTCAAACAGTTGACAATTTGTAGCCAACATAAATGTTGTATAAAGTGTGGCTAGTGCCTGCCGCTCCGGCTGCTTCCGTAGTCTGGAAATAAACGCTTCCTGCTCGCCGGCGACTAGATCCAAAGTGCTGGCAATAAAAACCGCTTGAACTTTACACACATAGTGTATATATATATATCCATATATATATATTTATATATTATTTTTTCTCTCCTTTTTATACCCTAAACCCATTGAAAATTAAATTCCGGGGTATACTGTTTTTGTAAAAATGTATGTAACAGACAGCAGGAGGCATAGCAGACCCCATTTTATCAGTACGATGAACAAAGTCCGTGTGAACACCCAAATCTCGTAAACTACAAAAGCATGTGATTTGAAATTTTACATGTATACTTGAGTAGACCTTACCCAATTTTGTGTTTATCATAGTGTCGATAACTCAACCCATTTCTATTATAACGTTAATAATCGATTATTTGATTTCGTTTTTTTTTACGTGGCTTGTACCCCGTTAGAGCTAGAGACTTCAAATTTTCTATGTACGGTCGTATAATGAAAACAGACATTTTGCAATTTATAGATTTTAGATACCACGCCCCCTTTGCCCCGAATTTGCAAAAAACACATTTGAAATACTTGAAAATTGTGCTTTGGCAAATAGGTATGAATATCATATATTAGTTCTGCTAGTTAATGAAAATAGTGTATCTACAAGAAAAGTATTTCAACAAATAAATTGCCATAGTAAAGCCCATTATACAGCCCGAGCGCCATCGCTGCGTCAACTGCGCAGTTAGCAGAGTGTGTACTGTTTATATGTATGAGTAAAAGAAGTGTAAAGTGATTGAAATTCAGTTCCTCACAGAATGCAGGGTATCTCCTAGTCGATCAATCTCGACTAGCGCTAGTTCTACTTGTTACCAGTTTATGTGCCATTTGGCCTGACTCCCTGACACTCGGCACTGCCCTGCACTGCGTTGCTATTATTTTGTTGACATGTGGGCGAAATGGTGCTGAAGCTAGTGGCTTGGCTTGGCTGGAGCCGCGAGTGTAATGCGAGAGCGAAGGTGGCGTGCTGCATTGACGCAACAGCTGGATATTAATATGTCTGCCACAGGCTGCAGCTAGAGCGACGCGACTCAACGCGACGGGGAGCCAATCAGCATACAACACTGGCGGCTGACAAATTATCACCCACACAAAAGTGCGTCGCCATGAAGCTGCTCAAGAGGTGGGCGTGCCAGACTACTTTGTTTCCGGTATTAGAGCGCAAGTGTTTCCACGAGCCGACAAGCGGCTGATGACTGCCATTCAACGGGTTTGGCACGTGCCACAGCCGGCATCAGATTTCTGTTCTCTGCCCGATTAGTCAGAGAGGTACTAATAGGTGCTTGATCAAGTATCTAAAGTAGTAGTAGCACTTTCACCTGCCATTGCAGGGTATCTATATATCATTTAGGGCACGACTACCCGCCTTGTAACTATGTTTAGCCCAGACACTTGAGCTGCATTGCTTCTGTTGCTATTTCCATCTTTATTATCAAGATACCTGAGCGACTGAGTGGGTGTTTGAGTGTGTTTGCTAGAGCGCCTTGTGAGTGTTGGCCACTTGGCAGACTTTGGTATTTGCATACCCTGAACTCATTGGAAATGCCAGTTCAGGGTATATTGGTTTTGTGGAGGTGTATGTTATAGGTGGAAGCAGACAGAAAAATGAAATATATGATTGATCAGGATCAAGTCCGACTATATTTCTGACCGTAATCTCGTTCATCCATCAATCCGAACGTATCCGTATCCGTTTTTTCCGTTCCTTTACCCATCCTTCCGCCCGTCCATCCTTCCTTTACACCTTTCGTTTGATCTTCCGTCCATATTTTCGCTCTTCCGTCCGTCTTTTAGTATGTTCACCGTTCTTTCCAGCGGGTTTTCCTTCCATCGTTCCATTTGTCCATCTGTTCAATCTTCCGTCCATCCTTCTTACTGTCCGTCCGTATATATGAACACAGAGATTAGGCATAGCTAAGTTTTTCGTATGATTGCACAATTCAGAGTATCTGCTAGTCAGTCTCTATAAGACCACTCAAACTTGTTTGATCAGTCTTGCTACCACAATGCTCCTTTCCCTCTCTCCCTCTCTATCTCTCTCTATCTATATCTCTCTGACGTCTGTGGGCGTTAGGCGTAAGGCGGTTGCTTGGTTGCGCACATTACCTGAAGCTGAATAATGTAGAACAATATCATTGCTATGCGTGCTCATCCGTACGCAGCAAAAGCAACACCAGACAGGGATAGTGCATAATGTTTGTATACCCTGAACCCATTGGAAATGGGAAAACAAGGTATAACGATTTTGTGATTGTGTATGTAACAAGCAGAAGGGGGAGTGAGAGGTCTCCCATAAAGTATATATATTCTCTATCATGGAAAAAAAAAATGAATCGATATAGTCTTGTCTATCCATTCGTCCTCTGTCCATCCGTATCTCGTAGACCACAAAGCTAGAAACTAGATATTTTATATGTATACTCGATAATACTTAATATATTATTTCGATAACTCATCCCATTTCTTTTGTATCGATAATAATCGATACTTTGACTTCGTTTTTTAAGCGCAGCTTGCGCACCATTAAAGCTAGAAATATGAAATTTGTCATATTGGTTTGTTTAATGAATACAGAAAGTTTGCAATATTTTAATTTTGGATACCTCCATTCCTTCACCCCAACGGATTCAAGGTATCTCCTAGTCGAGCAGTCTCGACTAAAGCTTTCTTATTTGTTTCTTTTCTTTTTCGGCTGCAATTTTGGATACACTGATACGCTTATGCTGCATGCCAGTCGACTGAAGCTACTAAGCAACAGTATCAATTTGAATTGCAAAAACAGACAAACACATACGCAGCAGACAAAGCCACAAATCAACGGAAACCCTCATCATCATAAGCTGCGGGGGTGTGTCAGCCGTTCGCATGGTATGTGGCAGATGTCAGAGCAAAAAGCGCGAACAATATGTCGATAATACACTTTAGCTGAGAGTATATGCATTATAGAGATGAGTAAATAACCTAGATACATATGTGTTCTATGGGCATCATATTGAAATTAATTTTCTTTCTATTGCAGATACTAGTGAGTTAGATCTCTTCTTCTACTATAACTCGAGTACTCGACATTTCTGTTAGGGTATAGAGTCTGCTTAATTTCCATATCTCCTTCTGCCCTGCCTGGTACATTTTGAATTGGCAGTTTTATTTTCTATCCGAAGCTTAAATATTTAATATGTATTTTTTTCCTTCTCCCTCTCGCTTTTTCTCTCAAATTCTTTCTCTTCTCTCTCAATTTGAAGCCATTGAAACCGTATTCGCACATGGTCGGAGCTACAGGGATATAAATTCAAATATGCTGGGTCCTTGAACTGTTTGTTTTTTGTTTTCTTGGGCATTTTGTAGGTCTCCTATTGCGAGTCGCCGAACTTGGTGCCAGACACAAGTCAGACATGTGGGCAGGTTCAAGAAAACCGCCGGCTGGACCAACGCAACCACAGTGCAAATGTCTGTGAAACTTTTGCGAGTGTTTAATTGAAACTCGTAATTGTTGCCCCAGCGAGGAGTGTAAACAAATGTGTCCACCGTATCTATTCTTAGCTGAGCGGTTTTAGGGGATATCTCTCGGGACGGGTGGGCAGCTCATTTAAGACACATTATCAAAATCAACAATTGCCAGAGGCAGATGAAAAATGCGTTTATTAACTTTGCGCCATGTTTGCCCATGTATTTCGATGCAAACATATTTGCTCTAGGAGCAGTACCACTGCCTCTACCAGCACCGTCTCTACCACACAACCTCTCATCGCTGTGCAAACATGTTTGCAGCGGGAACTGCAAAAGATTTCAAGAACTGAGGCTTGTTGACACAGATTCCCTGGAACGCCACGCACATCCAGGTCAATGTACAGCCCTGTCCGAAGGTAGGGCTCCCAGGTACGGGGCTGACTAGAGATTTGACCGAGCTGCACCACATTATGTGTATTAGCAAATAAACCGTGAACTTCTGACCACGGCAGCTGCACAACGAGCATAAATTCACAGTTGGGACACTTTTCTGCATGCGCCGCCGTTGCATCAACGTTTACCGTATGTTATGCCTGAAGTGCACTATAGTGCTCTAAAATAAATTCATACACTTTCCAGACCATGTGGCATACACACACATACACATATATACACAAAATACACACTCGAAGCTCTCAGGTAGCTTGAGTCTCTAGTTAGTGTACAATGCGAATATACTCCCACGCCCACACATACACCCACGAGCGCACACACACATACGAACACAAACGCATGCTTACCTGTATGTGTAAAATATAAACAAGTAAAAGTGCTTAGGATGGCAATGATCGACTAGAAAATACCTTCACTTTTAATTATAAGCATGCAATCATGGAAACAAGGTATTGTGTTGAGATTTATCAAGTATATAGATCCATAAATATCCTTATATACCCATAAATATCCATATATATCCTTATATATCCATATAAATCCTTATATATCCTTAAATATCCATATATATCCTTACACATATCCTTATGTATCCAATATCTTTATATCTTTATATATGTTTATACATATATCTATATATATCTCTTTATATATACTCTTCGTTAATCTCCTTTAATTTCACTCCTCAGACTTATACAGTTTGACCTATAGACTGCACGCCAATATGCCCACTTTTGAACACCGTCACCCTTTGGCTTTCCGTTAAAAGGAAAACATAAATATATGTATATGCTCACATATATTACATTGAATCGCTAAACGTTACGCACAGCCCCCAAATGTATACTTCAGAAAAAGTGCAAAAGGATTTGCCGGTACTCCAATTAAAAGCTAACAAACAAAATGCGATTTCTTACCCACAGTTTTGGGGTCATATTTGCCAGTCGTGTTTATGAAGGATTTCCTTTATACGACGAACTTTCCTCATCCAACAAACACGCATATTAGGTCAAACAAGAAGAAGGAAAGAAGAAGACGAACAAACTGTTGGTTCTAGCTTGCATAATGTGTTTTAATCTACATTTAGTTTGGCTCGTTTGTAGTGGAAAACTATATATGGAATACCAGATGCATCCACCCATCCAGATTAGCTGTCTACACAGTTAGGCAACTCGCAAATGGGGCTTACAGCTTAATGCTCTTAGAGCTTACCCAGTTTCCGAGTAGTGTAAAAATAAGCAGGAGTGCTATAGTTGGCAGTGCTCGACTAGCAGATACCCTAATCTATGCTTATATTTACTGATTATATCATTATGTATCATTAGAACATTAGAACAAATGTGTGCCTAGATCTAACTATATTATATATATTCATTATCTGCACAAACATACAAACAAGATTAAATCGACTCAGCTCGGCATCGTCTATTATCTTGATCGAAAACATATCTACAGATGTATGGACGGACCGATTAATAGACGGACGGATGGATGGATAGTTGAGGGGGTAGATGGATAGATGGAGGAGTAGATGGATGCTCAGATGGTTGGACAAATGGACGGATAGATAGAGGACGGACAGACGGATTAATTGACGGACAGTTGAAGAGACAGATGGACAGACCGACGGATGGTTAGATAAATGTATGGATGGATGGTGTAAATAGGCAGGCGGACGGATGGAGGGATTTTTGCCATTTTGCCTTAGCATTATAATGATTTGCTAGAGCTAAGAGAAGGTTCAGACGCTATCATCTTAAAGACCTATATAAAAGGAAGTACGAAGAAGACCTTCCTATAAAAGGAAGCACAAAAAAATCTGTAAATTTTTAAGTAAATAAAAAAAAGTAGAAAATATCCATCTTCAACTCACGTCTTGAACATATCGTCGTTCGACCCAGTTTTTCCTCTGGTACATCCTCATTATTTTTTACAGCTAATGAAAGGAAAAGTGAAAAGTGAAAAGCGTTCTCCCTGCTGCCAGAGAGCCAAAGATTGTTAATTAATTTTACATTCCGCGTAGTCGCGTCATATGCAGATGGCTTCAGTAAATTCGCGGCTCACGGCTCAAGTGTCACATGCGCCCGTCCAGGCTCTCTTTGAGCTGCTCCTAGCTGGCATCTCTGGGGAGCTGGCGTGTGCCCCGCCACAAACTGACGCGTGCGACAGCCACAGCCACAGCCGCAGTATCTGCCACTGCCACATCCACTGCTGCTGCTGCTGCTACTTATATGCCTCGACTTTGGCTCTGGTTGCGGGTCGTCGGAAGCCCCATAAGCTGATTACAGATTTAATTACATGCGTTCAATTATGCCGGCAGCGGCAGACGCTCAATTGACCACGCCACGTCCTGGCCTGAGACTCGGTGACGCCCTGGCTCGAGTCCACTGCAATCAGCATCAAGATGCTGCAATCGTCTGCTGGGATCCTTGTGCAACGCCCAATGCGAGCTCTGTCTGAGCGCTGGGCATTAACTGGATAATCTCCTTAGCAGACAGTCGACGAGGCCAAGCGTATTGACCAATATGTCTAAATGGCACAGAGCTAAATATTCTTTATTTAAATCAATTTCTTATTTGGCCATGTGTTAAAGGCAAATTGACAAATTGTATATGCAATTACATATGTATGTATGTATGTACAATAAGAAAAACACTATAGTAAACTATCGATAGTTAACTATAATGCAATCGATAGGTAACTACAATGCATTCGATATTTAGCTATAATTTAATTAACATAAAAAGAGAAATATTATTCTGCAGTACGAAACGAACAGTAGCTGCATATTTGTGTAGATCATTGGAGCCTCAGAGTCTCTCATGTGTGCCATTTATATTGCCAACCATTCTAATTTAATACTCATTAAACATAACGAGTCTGTCTGAGGGGCCAATGAAAATATAATGACCCTAGCTAGACATCTCTCTTTCACTCAGCCGCAGCGGCCGCTACGCTCAGCCACAGCTATGTTTGCTTTACTCACACTCTCAGAGTGCAACGTCAGCAACAACCAGTGCTAAAAGCTCCAAAAGGTTACGCAAAGATCTGTTAAGTAACTCTTCATGGTATTTAACAGCCCCTGTGACGTCACATTGTCGGCTATTTCATATCAAGATCAACACGCGCGCAACATTTCCCGAAAAAGTGACGTCACATTTCTGCTAAGCATAGCCAAATCTCACTCAATCACAGCTTGACAATATTGAGTGACTTTTAGCAGTAAAAGCTAAATATTATTTAATAGAATAAGTCAATTTCTGATTTGGTCATGTGTTAAAAGCATAAACAATTTGAGCGTAAATTGCCAAATTGTATATTTTTAATGCATTTTACGATTCAGTTAGTTAGAAAAGCAATGAAAATTAGCATAAGAGATATTAGAACTAAGGGCTGACGATGTTAGGAGAGGGGGAAGGTTGCCTGCTTTGTGCATGAGGTCAGTTGCTGTTAATGTGATTAGCGTTAAAATTAAAACGCTTTGGCTTTTAGTGTGGCAAGCGCCAACAGCGTGCAACAGTGGGCTGGCCGTGAATGCCCCAAAGGGCTGCCCCTCAACAACAGCAACAGCAACAACAACAATTTACAATAATGACTCTGTTAGAGCTACGAAGACGGTCAGAGAGAGAGAGGGGTGAGAGAGAGAGAGGGCAGCTGTAGCTCGACTGTAACCAATTCCAGTTGAGTAATTGAAATGGGTAAATGGGCTGCGGCGCCAGCTCTGCGGCTTATTGGTTTAGTTCGGTCGGGTCCGAGCGCTGGTTCTGGGCAGGCAAAGGTGCCGCCGTCGGCGGTGTAATTAATTTGCCGCCCAGACTGATGCACAAAAGTCAAACGCTCATTAATTAAAAATGGATTTAGCGTGACCTAAGCCATCATATCGGCCAGCCACTCCGTGAGGGTCGGAGTGGAGTTGGTGGGGAGACTTCGCGACAATGTGATTTACGTGCAAATCAACGGATGCAGCTGCAATCAAAGGGCAACTGTCTGGCCATATACCATCCATACATCATTGGATAGGGGGAGCTACCCTAGCTGTGCTCCAACATTGACCCGTTTAAAAATAAATTGAGTTTCCTTCACTTAATTGAACCTTTGACCTGACCTTTGTGCACCCCCAGCGGCCAATCATAGACAATCGAGCGACCTTCGACTCGTCAAGAAATTAAACCGGAAATTACAAAAATATTGTTGCCCTCATTATACATTTAAAGGTGCTTAAAGCCTCCTCACAGAGTTGCTCTTTCGATAAGCCTTTCCATATGTATGTGTGTGTGTATGAGTGTGCTTGTGTGTGTTTGTGTTTGTGTGTGTTTATACCCCTTTAAAAATGACATGGGCTGACAGACTTTAAGCGCCTCAAGAAACCGCAAAAAACTTTACAATGGACTGGAAACACATAAAAAAAAAACTGCAAATAAAAAAAAGGACGGGCATTAGCAAAAGGCGCCAAATGAGCAGCAGCAGCAGCAGCAGCTGAGGCAGCAGCAGCAACAGTGGCAACGCTGGCGACACATGGCAACACGGCAGCCATGAGCCGGCAATGGCCACACACACAAATCCCCAAAAACCAAAACCCGAAAACCCAAAGCCGACGGCCGCACGTCCCATGCACCACGCCCCCCACCACACGGCACTCGCAAACCCAAAATATCCCAAGCGCAACTCCAACTCCGTTTGTGAATGTTGTTTATCATAAAATGGCGCCTTAAAATATTTAAGTTTACTTTTGTTGCTTTTCGCTGTTGCATATGCGCTGTTGTTGTTGTTATTTTTTATTGTTGTTGGCAGTGTTGTTGTTTCTCGCTGCGCTGTTTAAACATTGATAAGGCAGCGCCATCTGCGAAATGGCTGCAGGAAACGAGGCGTCCTCAAGTGGCCCGCCGGGTGTGCGGTTGGTCACTGTTTTATTTCACATTTTATGTGCGTAAGTTCAGACATTAATTTCGCAAACGAGCCTCAACCCCTGTCCCTGTCCCTGTCCCCGACCCAACTAATATTGTATTAAGATCCCAACCTAAAAGATTACATTTCTGATCTCTCACATAATCATCACGGGGCAAGAGGCAACAAAAAAACGCAAGTTAAGCTGTTATTTGTGTATTTATTTAGAATTTAGATTCAGTCGAAACATTCTGTTGCCTACCTATTGGGGCAAATATAATTGTAGCAGAAATTCACTCACATAAAATGTGCATTTGTATATATTTATGTAAGTACGTACATGTAGATTAATAAGTATTAGAGGCGAAGCACTAGAACTAACTATCGATAATTAAGTATAATGCCATCGATATGCAACTATAATGCCATCGATATGTTACTATAATGCAATCGATATTTATTAATAAATTATTAGAGCCCTCTCCCTGAGATCGTCTGCCATTCGAATTTAATATTCGATGCTCAGCCCCATCACTAAGTCAACTGCAATTGTAGGATGTCAATAACAAACATATATGCCTTAATATAGACATACCGCCACTGCCTTTGCCACAATCTACTCAACCAAACGGGCCAAAATCTTTCGTTACAAATTTGTGTTCTCTGTGAGGCAAAAAGTTTGGACAAGTGAGACAGGGTATTTAATCTTTGCCAGTCCGTAGATAATTGTACTTGTTCGTGCTTACTTTTATTATTTATCTCTCCCGTCTTTCTTATTGTTTCAGTTTTTTGTTTTTGCCGACTTCTCCATTTTGCTTGACGTCTCACCTATGTATTTGCCGAGCCACCTGCTTGGGAGTGTTTCATTTTGCTGCTCTGCTGTTGTTTGTGTTCGCCGTGCAGCAGACAAGTTTATTTTTAGCCCATTTGCCGCGCATTGTGCGCCCGCTCAGCAAACAAACAAAATCCATGCAGGTGACGTTCCGCCATGCGGAAGTGACTTGGAAATTATGTGGCGCAGCAGAAATGTGCTGGCGCGTGTGTGTAAGCCGTTGTCTGGCCACACACACACTCACGCTCACGCATACACACTCACGCACGCACACTCACGCACGCACACTCACGCACACACACTCCCGCCACTACTCACGCATACACACTCACGCACACACACTCACGCCACTACTCACGCACACACACACACTCACGTACACACACTCACGTCACTACTCACTCACTCACTCACACACACACACCTGCATAAGTTGATGCAGTAATACAAACAACTATGGGAAATGCTCGAGACGCGGATATTGAAATGCACTTTGGCAGAGGTAAACATTTTAGCGTTCCGCCGGCAGCGCGCTGCACTAATCCGCTTAGGACGCGCAGCTCAAAACATTTTACATCTCATCATGCCGATCAGCCCCGTCGCGCTGGCAATCCAATTTCCTGAGCGCTGCTCGGGCAACAATCAGAACTCACCTGTTAGCTGTTGCCTTGTGGATGTTACCTGTTACACACTGTTACACTGTTGCACGGTTGTCCCATCGAAATTGGATCGAGATCAGGTGCGGACGACATCGAAGAGCTCATTGAATACAGTTAGTCGAATCTTTAAGGCGATTGCCAAAGGCAGCCGAACAGCGGCTTAGACTGGAGCTGAATGTAATTCTGGGCAAAGGCATTTAACCCGGATTTAGGCACATATACATATGTATGTGGTACTTAGTAGCATATACCCTGTAAATGGAGTTGCTGGCGAGGGGGTATACTTTATATATGATAATTAAGGAAAATTAGCTTAGAGAACCTAAACAGTTAGGCAAATCTTTAAGATGAAAAATTTGTATTTCGGATATGCTTAGTAGTGTATACCCTGTAAATTCGGTTTATAAAAAAGAGTTATGCTTTATATATGATAAAATAAAAAAGTTTAGCTTGAAGTAGCTAATAAGTTAGTCCAATCTTAAAGGCGATTACTCAGGCATGTAACCCTGACCTAGACAAAAATATGTATACCCTGTAAAAAGGAGTTATGCATTATATATGATAAAAATAAGGAAGATTAGCTCGCATTGTTAACAGTCAACAGTTAAATCTTTGAGGGGATTACCAAATACAAAGGAATTTAGACACACATATATATATATATATACATATATTACTTAGTAGTATATACCCTGTAAATTGGTGTTTCTATAAAATAGATATAGTTCATATATAAATTATAATTAAAGAAAGTTAACATAATCTTAGATGATGAATGTACTTTTGATAATGGATGTATGTACCCTGTAAATTGTGTTTCTAGATAATTATAGTAGATATTTGATAAAGGAGGAAAGTTAACTCAGATTGGCTACATCAAAAACTATCCAACTACATAGCATTCATATTAAGATGTCTCTATAGTCGGGCATACTTCGTTGCAGTTCTCGCCAGGGTATGCCATTGGCAGTGTCTATAGCCTTTGCCGTTTGATCTGTGACAGAGCGTGGGCGGCTAGTCGGCTTGTGTAATTTGGCTTGAAATGCGGTTACGTCTGTGTGACATGGCCAATTTGAAGTATATGGGAATAAAGTCGCGCTCATCCGAGCAGGCACTAGCTATCCTAATGGGATTCCCTGCGGAATATGAATGTCGCCACGGCTGGCAGTCATTGTCTGCCGTTGTAATTAATTCCGTTGCTGTGTGGGTGGGCATGGAGCTCTATGTGTGTGTGTGTGCAGTTGGAGCCACAAATGTGGAGTGGCGAAGAGGGGCAGCGGTAGAGTTGCGCTTGTCCGCAACTTTTGGGCACGTGGTGCCAATGTCGTTTCGCATTTCGATTCCACGGGGCATCGGGTCTAGGCGCCGCTGTCACTTTCGCTCACCTGATTTGGCGTCGAGCCGTAAATGATGTCACAGCAATCAATCAAAATTAAAATCAAGCCGCAAACTCAACGCCACTCGTCAAATGTCCCAAATGCTGATTTGCCGCTGCCCCAACCAGCGGGATATACACATTATTATCATTCAGAGCATTTTGGGTCACAAATAAATATCAATCAACTGGAGCCGGCGAGCAGGAGTTGCTAAATGCGATTGGGAAATATGACATTTGAAGAGCTGTAACTAAAGTTGAATGGAATCATTAGTTATCTTGGTTTGTTAAACAATGCGAAGGTGAAATTGTTTTTAGCTGATCGTGCTAAAAGTTATTTTTATTATAAAAAACTAATTTAGGGCTGACAATGGACACTAGTTAAAGCGATAGATCGATGCAGCTTATGCGATTTTGATATATCGTCTCACATAACCGATAGCTGAAATAACACTTGTCAGTTAGCTGATTCAGCTTATTTATTTTGAAATATATTTTGGATAAGTAATTTACTATTTATTTATAATAGACTTGAAAATAAACAAAAATAAAAATTTTTCCATAAGCCGTCGAACTGTTCAGTCGATCGATGGCACCCTCAATAGTATCGATAGTTAAAGCATGCGATACATAGCGGCAATATCGATAGCTTTGCAGCTCTGCCCAATTGGTATCGTATTCGAATAGCTTAACATGCCTGTTGCCTTTACTTACAGTTTATTTACCTAAATCCAACATTTGCTGAAAATTTTTTTTTAAATTCGTAATTGTCTGCAGAGTCGAGGACTCTGTTTTCAACCCAAAATGTTTTTAATTTTGTTTTAAATAAATATAAATTCAAAACTTACAAAAGATTGGTGCAATTATGTTTTTTTTTTATTTTTAATATGATTTATCAACTGCACTGCTATTTTTGCGAACACAGCTGTATATAATATATATATTATTAAAGTATTGTTTTTAGCTCGCTTGAGACTGTTGGATTGCCAGTCATTGCAGATTATGGATGCCCGGTTAGCATGGTCGACGGTGCTTTGATTGATTCGCTGGCCACGCGAACTTTGTCTACGCTTCTCTCCCATTTTGATGAGCTGTCATTTATCAGGTGGCACTTAAATGGGCCTTTGGCCCGCATTTCGGCCAGGTGATAAAATATACCACTCTGGGCACACACTTGGCATTTACTCTCTTGCCGCATAAATTGCATACTTTTTCAATTTCAAGTTGGCTGAATTTATGACATTCGCTCGCCGAGACAATGCGCAGCGCGTGCGAGTTGAACCCAACCTGAGCTAATGGCAACAAATCTGAGGCATTTGCTTCTGCGGTATTGGCTTGGGCGGCTGGAGGCGCCCGGTTTGATTTATTTGGACAAGATGTCACACACGTAGTAATTTTTCTCGAAATTATGGACAAAAAATGCAAATGGTCACCGTCAGAGCATAAACATTTCATACCACACAGCGGCCAACAACAGGGCGTATGCATAACCTCAATTTAAAGAGCCGACAGCAAAACCAAAGCAAACAAGTGCGAGAGAGACAGAGTGAGAGTGAGAGAGAATGCGTGTGTGAGTGTCCAACTGGCAGATAGCCTGTAGAGTTAGCTAAGTATATAGGTGGAGAACTATCGATAGTTAACCATCGATTTTCGACGATTGTTTTTTTAACCATCGATAGTGTTGATAGTGCCATCAACACTATTGATAGGTGCGACATTATCGATAGTGCCATCGATAGTGTAGCGCGACAAACAAATTTATAAATTAAAAAAAATATATAAGCCGGAGACTCGACGTTTACCTTAAATTCGACACATTCTAGATATTATCAAATATTTATGTATAATACATTTAACATGCTCATTTTTAAAATGCGATCCATGTGTGTATATTTTTCCTTCCTTTCTTTAAATTGCTTATGTAGAACAAGAGCGGAGCATTTTTTTTTTACCGATGTGAGACGTCCACAATCGAAAGTGTCTGCTACTATCGACTGTGGCTCGATAGTTGCCCAACCATCGATAGTGTCGATAGTGCCATCGATTGTTCTCCACCTCTAGTTAGCCATTCACATGTCAACGTGCCGCTCAGCGCTTGCTCTTTGGCTCGTTCGAGTTTTTGTAATTAAATAAATATTTAATTGAGTGAGAAGTGAAATGTGTCTTTTGGTTAGAGCGCATAATATATTGTTTAGTTGCTGCGCGATTTACAGGGTATCTGCATAGAGCATGTACACATGCGTGGGTGTGCGTGTGCGTGAGTGTGTGTGGGGTGAGCTCGTATTTGCTCTGACCAAAAAAAAAACGTGCGATGCCTGTCAAATGCGCATTGGAGTCAGCATCGGGCTATGCTCCGAACACGGCCTACCGTGCGCGTGGGCGTGGCCAATGGACTTCGATGCACAAATATTAAATATGTCTGAGAGAGAGAGAAAGAGAGAGAGAGAGAGAGACAGACAGAGAGAGAGAGAGAGCAATCGACCAACAATGTGGCAACAGCCGCCCGAAAGCCTCAAAATTAATAAAGAGCCGAGACCATTTGGCAAATGTGAAATGTTTTCTTCAATCAAAAATCGTTTTTTATGCCAAATGAAATGATGAGCAACAGCGGAGCATACGCTATAAACTGGAGAAGTGGACGACGCGGTTCCTTTTGGTTGTCAACAGGCATCGAGCCTGGCCCGAAAAGCTCATTAAATTTCTGGCTGAGCGAACTGAGGCGAAATTCATTATTTCCACACAATGCTGATCATTTATGTTTTAATTGGCGAATGCCTTTCAGCTAGCTAATTATACACAAATGAAATCGATTACAGCGAGCGGGGAGTGCACGACTAGCAGACTACCCGGAATGTGGCACGGAGTAGGAGAGTAAGAGAGATAGAGAGAGAGGGAGAGAGATACACCTATTTATATAAACATATAATATAGTTCGACTTGTGTTTATTAGCGGGGAGCGCACGACTAACAGATACCCGGAATGCGGCACATAGTACGAGAGACAGAGACAGAGACAGAGAGAGATACACCTATTTATACAGACACATAATATAGTTCGACTTGTGTTTATTAACCTAATAACTGTGAATTTTGCTAGTGCGCAGCCAGCGAAGCGTGTAATGAGTGGACTTAATAGAATGCTGAGCATTTCCAACTCAGTTCGTGCTGAGGACGCCGCTTGAGGAGTTCCGCCGAAAAAAACCTTTATTCGCAAACGAACCCCAAGTCAACAGCCGACGCTTAATGAACTTAACTAAGTGAGCGGTCAGAACAGGGTTGGGCCGTAGTCGTACCCGTATACGGGCAAATTCTGGCTTTGTCTTAGACACGGATTCTCAATTTCTTTATTGCCGTTGAGCTGACTCGATTTATGTATTTAGCGCATTTGCCGCTGGGCGCAAAAAAAAAAAGAAAAGAAATGGAGGGTACGAATTTACCACTGCACTTTGTAGCACAATTTGGGACTGGAACAATAATAATAAAAGGTCGTAAACTGTGTTGCCAGCAGCCTCAAACAAAGAAAAGAAGTGCCACAAACAAAATCACAGTGCAAACTCGCATAAAAGTTACTCGGACCAAATTTGCACTGTAACAAAAAAAAAAAGAAGAAGAATAAGACTGAATATTCTTTCAAGTCAATAAACTAAGGCACAGCCAAAAGCCCAGACAGCGACTGCGACGAAGGTGATTCGAGGCGTAAACGAGCTGCGTCGAGACGGCGCTATAAATTCGCGCTCGACGCGAGAGTTCGAATCCCGTTGAGCTAAACCGTTTAACCGTCCTCGAACGCTGGCTCCTCGCTGCTCACCTGTTGGCCGTACAAATGGAATGCCTAATGACTTTATGGCCATTATGATAGCAATGCGCGCTGCATAGTTCTTAAGTAGCTCGAGTGCTGCTCCGAATTCTTCGGCGCCACATCAAACATTAACAGCTCTCCATTTGCCAGACCTTCAAGTGCGCTTAAAATTTATTCCATTATCCTCAGCTGGACGCGCAGCAGGAGATAATTTAATATCCATTTGCGGAAGCTTCAGTCTGCGGCGCCCTCCTGACCCTGATGCGGGCTAAAGCATTTGCGATTATAATCCGATTGCATGTGGAAAGGGTGTGTCTACCTCTCCTTCTCCCTTTCCCCCTCATCACCCCCTCTCTCTTTGGTCTCACACACACTCGAATGCTGACCACAAAGCATTCTGTTTACTCTGCACTTTCACTCGCATAAATCCCGCCGGATGCGAAGTTGAATTAAAGCCGAGTTAATAGTTTTATCATTGACTCTGAATTGTTAAAGCAGCTGCAATAGCTGTGTATTAAAGTTCATTGATAGATTTGGATGGGTATAGTATTTTCAGAGAAATACGACTTGTTTTCGTAATATACGGTTTGTGTTTTGACAAGAACTCGTTGGGAATAACTCGTAATCTATCAAAAGGCAAGTATTTGTATGTGCTGCATATACTTGCTCACGAAGTGAAAAGGCCATATAGGTTTTGCGCAATATCTATCCGTTCGTTTTCCCGTAGGTCCGTTCATTGATTCCCCAGCTTGTTTATGTCGTCCGTCTATCCATCTATTCGCCTGTCCATTCATTCGTCTATCCATTCGTCCATTTGCTCATCTTTCCATCCGTTCGCCTATCCGTCCTAATGTCCGTCATATGTCCTTTCGACCATTTCGCTATCCGTCCGTTAATTTATCTGAACGTCCATCCACCAATTTATCCGTCCGTCCGTCCATGCATCCGTAGTTCAGCCATCCGTCTATTCTCCTATCCGTCCGTCCATCCATCCATTTATCCATTCGCCAATCTGCCCATCCTTCCATCAATCCGTCTATCCATCCTTCTATCCGTAAGTACATCTATTCATCTATTCTTTTGTCTATCAGTTTATCCTTCTATCCGTTAATCCGTCAATCCATCCATTCATTTCTCTATCCGTAAGTACATCCATCCATCCGTCCGTCCATTTATTCATCTATCCATTTGTATATCAGATCATTCTTCCCTTCATTCGTTCATTCCTCTATCCGTAAGTATATCCATCCGTCTGTCCATTTCTCTATCCGTCCATATCCATTCATCCGTCCGTAAATCCATCCCTCTGTCCATCCCTTAATCTATTTATCCGTTTAGATATATCTCTAATGTTTGGGTGTATGGCATAACACATAATTGGGGGCGTGACAAATCTGAAAACAAACCCTATATCTTCATAGTGTTAGAGCTTAAAAACTAGATTGTTACTACAGAGTCTGCAAGTCTTGAGGAAACTCTTTGTGTACCTTGAGCGAGTATTTCAGCCGCTTGCAGTTATATATATATATATATATATAACTGTATCAAGTCGAAGTCAAGACGCAGTCAAGGTAAATGTCAATCACAAATTTTCAGGAAATTCCTATTTAAACAAGAAGAGCTCTGTTTTCGTAAGCGGATTATTTGAAATGTTCCGAGCTCGACTTTGGCGTGAATTTCTCAAGTGAAATTCAAATTCAAATTTAAATGTTGATGTTCGCATGAAATATGGACGACATTTAGATAGAATTTCGGCAACTTAATTTGAAATGTGCGAAACGCTTGTTTATCGGCCGATCTCCATGCCATTAGGCGATGTGAAATGGACTCGAGGGCGAGCATTAAAAATGACGAATTCCCGCAGTTGTTTGGGACTGATCGACTCGGAAATACCCTAAGCAGAAGTGTGATTAATGCCCGATTTAATCAAATGTTTGCGCTTCAATTGCTGTGAAATATGTTCGAATAAATATTGGTTGAGTCCTCAGCTCCGAGTGATCCGTGGTGAGATGCCAGAGATGACGAGCGGAGGCCGCAGTCAAAGAGCAACAAATGCAAATACAATAATTAAAACGAGAGCCGAAAGTGAATAAACAAATGGAGTGCGCAATCAAATGGGTCAAGTCCAGTTGCCGTAGCGTAGCCGGAATTTCGGCCGGATTTGGCCAAGTTTAATTAATGCAACGGCATTATTTATGGGCCCGGACAGGCTCGGCCTTTTAAGGCCCTGCCAAAAGTTTAATTGAATTAGTCACTTACCCGCCGCGATGCAAACAACAAACAGAGAAAACGAAGAAAAGTAAAACTGAAACAGAAACAACAAACCAATAAACATAAACTTTTTGCCCGTGTCCGAGGTAACTTGCCGGAGTTTAGCCTAGGAACGGATGCCTGGCCCCAGATGATGTGCGAAATGTTGAGCCTCGTTTTTTTTTTTTTTTTTTTGCGGTTTAAAGTTGGCGCTTGATTTATGACTGCCCCTCCCCGGCCTCCAGGCCCCAGAGCAGCTCACTCCGGATGGCAGGGCGGAAAACATGACGGAGAGTCTGGCAAAGCAAAGCGACGCTTAAATAATGAGCAAAAGGTGTAAACAAGTGGAAGCCGTCTCCGGTGCGCTAATTAACTTGACAAATGTGCTGTCCTTTTCAGCGGCAGTCAGTGATTATAATAATGTCATTGCACGTCGCTCGTTCCTCCTCGTTCCTCGCCCCTCGCCCCACGCCCCTCGCTCGTCCTGCTCCGGCAAGGACAATGCGCCCAATTCGGGCGCATGCAAATTTTGTCAACTCACTTAGTTATGTAAATGCCGGCTGATTGCCAAATATTGCTGCAATTAATCATTTAATTAATTCCGCAGGCTGTACAAATATCTGCACGCTGATATAAGGAGACTCCAAAGGGAAAAAATTTCAATATTCATGCGATGTGAACAGATTTTCGCCGTACTTACGGCAGAAATTATGCAGGAGCTGAGCGCTGACTGTGCTGAGTATCTTCTAGTCGATCATTGTACATTTCTCTATATAATCTTCAATCTTAATCTTAATCTTCAAGTAATCTTAGCTGTTTAATGCATCAAAGAATTCAAATCTTAACAGCGTACTAAATCGTGGCTTAACCGATAGACACTTAACATAAAGACTTCATACACTATCGATAGCTGCTTAACATAATGAGTATAAATGATATCGATAGATACTTAACATAAATACTTAAGTTACTATCGATTATTATTTATTATTTACTATGTTGTTTTGATTTAGCTTTTTTGTTGTCTTTTTCAAGCTAAATATAGCTTTTTATATGCCGTTAAAATGGCAGCACTGCTTAAAATTAATAAGAAAGTGCCTTAAGTCAATTGAACTTTCGAGTTTCAAAGTCGATTAGTTCTATTAGCAACAAAAATAAGACCAGCCCTTAGATGGTAACTGAATCTGAACAAGAATGAACGCAACAAACATAGGGTTAGGGAAAGAATAAGCGCAAAAGGCTGTGACTAACACATCCCAAGCTCAAAGCAACATTTGATAGACTTAATATCTTGAAGTCAAGACCCGCTCCATTAGGCCTGGAGTGTGGTGAGCATCTTTATCATTCAGCAATCCGTAATATTAAATAAATTTGTCTATCCAATGACACGATGTTGGTCGCGCGAATGGCAACAAGTCCTCCGGCAACATGTTGCCAAGCCGTGGTCATGTTGCCGGGCCGTGGTGAGTTTGGCGCTGGTTGGCGCCACTGTTGGTAAAATGGGGACTCGAAGAACTGTTGGCATTGCTCCGCATTCAGTGCACGACGGAGTCTTCGAGACGGCGGCACACGGCGCGGCAACCGCTAATACACCAGTTGGTCCTGTGTCTGTCCATCGGCCTGGCAATCGCTTGCTGCTGCTCAGCTCAGCAGCTTCTTTTTTTTCGAGTGAGAGTTACGAGTGGCCCAGTGGCACAGCCTCACGATTGGCCCCAACTACAACTATCGGCAGCTGCTGTCTGCGCTCGCGCCGCTGGCCACGAGCGCTGCACTGCAGCTCAATGCCAGCTATGCCGCCGAGGAGATCTACGGCGCCACTGGCAGCAGCAGCAGCAGCAGCAGCGGCAGCGGCGACGGCGGCTTCAACGGCAGCGATCTCTACATCTACAGCAATGAGCTGCTGGAGCCAGACTCGACGCTCGCAACACTATCCTCAGTTGGAGCGGGATCACTGGCCACGCTAAGCGCCAGCGACAGCGACAGCTATGGATCGGCCAATGCATCGGCAACGGTGCTGCCCACGACAACGCTGCTGCCGGCCAATCGGAGCGTCTCGCGCGTCAGCGCCGATGTGCCCATCTGGGTGATACCCTGCTACAGCATCATTCTGCTCTGCGCTGTCGTTGGCAATCTGCTGGTGGTGCTCACCCTGGTGCAGAATCGCCGCATGCGCACCATCACCAATGTCTTTCTGCTCAATCTGGCCATCTCGGACATCCTGCTGGGCGTGCTCTGTATGCCCGTCACGCTCGTGGGCACGCTGCTGCGCAACTTCATCTTTGGCGAGTTCCTCTGCAAGCTCATCCAGTTCTCGCAAGGTAAGACTTGCTCCTTGGCTCCTATCTGCAAGATGTGTTTATATAGTATATATGTGTATATATATTTATATGGTTTTATTATGCCAATCGAGTGATGGCAGCTACTTGAATTGTAAATGTGAGTGTGGAACATGGAAGTGCACCCATTGTGTCTGTAGCTAATGTGTGAATGTGCATGAGTGTGTGTGTGTGTGTGTGTGACTGTATGTGTGTGTTTTTGCTGCAAGCTTCATAAAAACTCAGCGTACTCAGCGGACGACTGCAGTCTCTAATTTATGAGATGACCCACATCGAGCAGCTACGTAAATAGAGCGAGTTAGCCTCTGTATGTGTGTGTGTGTGTGTGTAGATATGTTACCCTCTCTCTATGTATGTATGTGTGACTCGAGCGTTTAACGTCTGGCTATTCCCAATGCTTGTGGCCTCAATATTATGATTGCAGCAGGTGTTTGCCAGTTGCCTGCTGCCTGCTGCCTGCCGCCGCCGGCCTCACCCGATGACACTCCAAATGAGCTGGGTTCAAATATTTGCTGGCGCGTCCTCCACATGAAATGAAATGGGTTAATGTCCAAGCTTATCTAAATGCGCAAAGGTGACATGTTTCTATGAAATTACCTGTCCAACTTAACAATTGTATTGAAGCATAAATATATAAATACATATGTATATGTGCATAAATCTGTGCTCTGAGTCAGTTTGATGTGGGTGTTGTCTTAGCTTTAAAATTAGCCCCTGCAGATAATGCACACTCATATTTTAATATTTGCTGAGCACAAATTTAATGCAATTTCATTATTGATATGAATTTCGTATTCAAGTTGTGCGCCATAAATTGCTGACATAAATCAGCAAAATATACTAGAAACTTGTCTGTTGTTCATGCGCAGCTATAAATTCTGTATTTAGTTTAAGTTCTTGAGCAAATAATAGGTCTTTTAAAGTTTAAACGCATTTAATACACTACGAGCTGTTAGAACCAGGGATGGAACTATCAAAAGTGCATTAATTTTGGCAATAGATCGATAGATTTTGTGTGATGTTGATATATCGGCTCAGCCGATAGTTGAGGCAGTGTAAGCTGCTTGATCTGAAAGTGTACTTTTGGCAATGAATTAAATTTTTAATTAATTAAAAAGAATTCAATTGTCATATTTATTATGCTAAAAAATACATATGCCTATTTAGTTTCAAAGCTTATCTTAAGTTCAATAGCTGCCTTATATACATAAAAAAAAAGTTATAATAACGAACAACAATAACAGTTTTCCACACGCTGTTAAGTCGATCGATGGCGTCAACTATATTATCGATAGTTGACACCATCGCATGGACCCAGTATCGATGACAGTGCCGCTCTTCGCTCAGTCTCATTGGAAACAGATTTTAATCTTAATTTATGTGCAAGTTAAAGTCTATTTAAGCATCTACGCTACGCATTTTTATTCGAATTGATTTCCTTTTTTTTATGGCCGGGCTTTTATAGACATGGCCCAAGCATTATTTATGTACAATGAATACATTTATGTGAGTGCGCCAAAGGCAGCGTGTCGTCATAATTTGAAATAAGTGCCGCTTGGTGCGCCGCAAAGTATGCCACAGTTATTACCGATGGCAAATACCCTTCGAATGCAAAGACTTCCGCCCTAGCAACCTTTGATCAGGACTTTGCGTATTGGCAGCAAACAAATTTCCATGAGATTAGCCATCTGCTATTAAATTCAATTTATGTTAGCCGCAAACAGACACCAGAGTCTCGCGCTAGAACGAAAAACTTTGTGAACTGATAAATTGTTATCTTTAGATCCTGTTTACATGCAGAGCACCGAGCACATCAATGACAACTTGTTTGTTATTCAGCGCATAAGCTCCTGGCAGCTAGCGAGTCATCGAGCCGGCAAAACTCCTGCTGGCGAGTCATCGTGGCTAAGCTATCCCGGTGGCCGCAACAAAAGCTCTAAAGTTTAAGTAAAGAGAGAGGGAGACAGGTAAGGCACACAGAGATGAGCATATTTTG
The DNA here is from genome assembly GCA_035045145.1 of Drosophila meridionalis. NCBI lineage: Eukaryota > Metazoa > Arthropoda > Insecta > Diptera > Drosophilidae > Drosophila > Drosophila meridionalis. Next base: position 622,835 of record JAWNPG010000009.1, on the reverse strand, counting down.
TGCGGAAATTACCGGTTATGGTGCAGCACTTTCTCGAGTAGTTATAAGTCTTGGCACTCAAATGGGTTGGCTAACGCGTTTCGGGGCCCTTTTGTTGGCTGGAAATGAAGTGGCTGTGACCCAGCAGAAGTCGATCATCAGTTTTGGTTACCTAACCCCGAACCCAAACTGCCAAACTGAGTTGGCTGAGAGCGTTGCCAATTTGTTGCACGTTAACAGGAGCTTAGAGAATTTGTTCTGGCACCTGTCACAAATGCTTATCAATTGATTAAGTTGATTCCGCCTGGGTGAAAGGACTCTCAGCCGTCGAAGGGTTGGCGAAAAGTTGACTGTTCGATGTTAGTTAAGCGAGCTGCATATTCTCGCCGCAGTTGGCTTATAAGCAAAGTCCAAATCAAATTAAGTATTAACGGGTTTTTTTCATCATCTTGGCCCACTGTGGAATTCACACATACATATTTGGGCCACATAAATTGAAGTGCCCTCAAGTACAGGCACACAGACTCAAATACAGATAAAGATACAGATACAGATAGAGATAGGCATACAGATACAGATACAGATGTAGTCACAGCAGGCAAAGCCTCGGGCCGGGTCCAGAGCCAAGGCGAAACGCTAAGCCCGTAACAATGACTCTTAGATAATACGAGCCAAATCCTTATTTTCAATGCGAATTAGGCAAGTCTTAGTCTAACGTGAGTGCTGCCAGATTCTCAGATGTGAAATTGTGGCACTGGGCGAATGTGCAAATGCCTCTGTTTATAGCAGAAGAGACCGTGTCTGAGTGTGTGTGCGCGTGTGTGTGTGCGAGTGTTCTTTAAAAATACTTTAGCATTCCCCCAACAATTTGTATGTATATGTGTCTGCCTCAATTGCTGCACGATGGGCTAAGCCCACAGTGTGTATCCGCATAACTATATGCATATGTATGTAAATTGTATTATTAAAGTCGCTGAGGTAGAAGAATAGACATGTCATGGAAGCCAGCTAGAAACAATAGAAAATAAGATTGGCGCCATGGATATTCACTGGCTTCAAATGGGATTAGGCCAAAAATAGTACGCACACAACTCACTGACTTTATTCATTGCTACAATTTGCATTAAATTTGATTTTGCTTAAGATTGTCATTGTCATGGTCGTTGTCATTGTCATGTCATTGTCATTGTCATTGTCATTATCATTGTCATTGTCATTATCATTGTCATTATCATTGTCATTGTCATTGTCATTGTCATTGTCGTTGTCATTGTCATTGTCATTGTCATTGTCATTGTCATTGTCATTGTCATTTTCATTGTCATTGTCATTGTCATTGTCATTGTCATTGTCATTGTCATTGTCATTGTCATTGTCATTGTCATTGTCATTGTCATTGTCATTGTCATTGTCATTGTCATTGTCATTGTCATTGTCATTGTCATTGTCATTGTCATTGTCATTGTCATTGTCATTGTCACTGTCATTGTCATTGTCAGGCACACTTATCTCTATATATATATCTCAAGTTATTTATTTTAATTTCAATTAAAACGAAATTCGACTTTGGGCGCTGTCAAACGTGGGCAGCGCTGCAGGTTTTTGGGGCTCTGCTGCTGCTGGCATTTGCAGTTTTATGACTTGTTTCCGTTTCCGGATCCGCTACCACCATTGCCGCTGCTGCTGTTGATGATGATGTTTATAATGTTGTTTACTTAGCTGGTTCAAGTTTGTATTCGGATGACTGACTGTTGATATTGCTGTTGGTACGTGCATGTTTATTTCAGGCATTCATTTTTCAGCACGACACCCACATGAGTAACTTATTAAGGGCATAATAACAATGCCGAGTACCAGGAACACCCAAGGCAGACATCACTCCAGCACTCCAGCACTCCAGCGTTCCAGCTCCCACCAGCCCCACAGCCGCACATTGAAATGCCGTCATATGGCAATTTGTTAGCCAAACACGCCTTTCGCCTTTTGGCTTGCGCCTGCTGAGCTGCTGAGCTGCTGGCTGAGATTGGTCCACATCTGTTGCACGGCATCCAGTTGCACTGGCTCGTAAATTTATAAATGTCAACGTTGTTTGCTGCTCGGCCCATCAGGCCAATTTATGGGCATCATTATGTCAAGGTGCATTCGTTGCACTCGCCACACCAAATCGCACCGATGCCAAGTCAGAGACCTTCAGACAAAGACTGTCCACGCTGCCCGTTCCCCGTTCCCCCCGATGCTCCTCAACTAACTCGTGTCAGCCAGCTGATTTATATGCGAAGCCCTGGGTATCCGGTTATTGCCACCATTGACAGGCGAAATTCAATTTGTTAGTCAATTTTCAATAATTCTCTCGAGCAGTGCTCTAGGACTCGACTCGAAATCAAATCTCCAATATTACGAATTTCGACACCTGTCAATCCAGCCCAACCCCAACGTCTGCACTCGCCCCACTCCGTTCCCCATATTTTATGCTCTCAAGGCGAAAATTGCCAGACGCTACCCGCTGCGCTTGTCAAGCCAACGCCTTCGCTATATCCACGGTCCCGACGCTGAGCAAATTAAGGATTAATTGATTTTTTTTTTATATCTTAAGCTCTATTTGGGGTATTCTCTCATTGCTGCAGGTCATTAAAAAATCACTTTAATTAGGGAATACACAGTCTGGGAATTCGCAATTAAGTCAAAGAATTATGCCTATATTAAAATATTTTTATAGCTATATATATATTTTTATACATTCCCATTCTCATCTAAATTCAAAATTTGTAAATAATAAGTTTTTTTTTTTCATTAACAACTGTTTACCCAAGCAGAGCGACTTTGTCTCGGGATATCCTTTGTGTCTCAGGTCACATCATGAATGAATACGAATATGAATATGAATATATCTATGACTATGAATAGACACTCACCAATAACTAGACTGGAACTCATTTAAAGCAGACGAAGAGCTCTACACAGGTTTTTTTTTTTATTTTTTTTTTTTTTATTTATCATTGCAACAAGAGTTGTGTGGATGAGGCTTGCATTCATTTGTATTTGGCCAACGTGAGTTTTTCAGCGCGTTTCTTAACGTTTGCTTTGAGTTAACCAAGCGAAAACATTAAATACGCTCACCACACGGTTCCACTGCACTGCACAGTCCTTCGGTTCCCAGGAACCCGCGCTCCGTCTGCGGCAACATCAAATGGAAATATTTTTATCCTTATGTGTACTCGATAACAGAACTGTTAACTGGCTTTAGCAAAAAAAAAAAAAGGAAAAAAATATGTAAAAAAAAATCATCTCCGCATTAAGGCCTCTGAATCGATTTTAAATTCGCATAAATAGCTTAAAGATTTCGTAAATTTTTATGCAAAATTTTTGCTTTCAATAAATAAATAGAACATTTTCATAATTTTCTATTAAATTTCACACTTGAACTAAAAAGCAGCAATAAAACCATTTACCATTTACCATCAAATAGCTGCAGATGCTTTCCCAACAATAAAAGACCAAAAATCGTATTATTTTATGCAAATTGTGGCTATAAAAATGTATATTTCGGTTAACAAAATGGGAGTATGAAACTCTACTGCATTAACATATAAAAATATGGATATATGTACATATACATATATGTATATAATACATTTATATATATACATATATACCTACTAAATATAATACACATATTTGGGAAACTTATCGAGATATACATACCAACAACCTCTGTCAGCAGGCATATGAAATATGGCAAACTAAAAAAATTTATGAAATGAAATTTAATTTATTAATCAAAATAATATTGAATATAAAATTGAAATATGTCTATAAATGCCTATTAATTTTGTCTTCAATATCTTTTCATTGTCATTAACATATTCATTATCATTGTCATTGTCATTGTAATTGTCATTGTCATTGTCATTGTCGTTGTCATTGTCATTGTCATTGTCATTGTCATTGTCATTGTCATTGTCATTGTCATTGTCATTGTCATTGTCATTGTCATTGGCATTGTCATTGTCATTGTCATTGTCATTGTCATTGTCATTGTCATTGTCATTGTCATTGTCATTGTCATTGTCATTGTCATTGTCATTGTCATTGTCATTGTCATTGTCATTGTCATTGTCATTGTCATTGTCATTGTCATTGTCATTGTCATTGTCATTGTCATTGTCATTGTCATTGTCATTGTCATTGTCATTGTCATTGTCATTGTCATTGTCATTGTCATTGTCATTGTCATTGTCATTGTCATTGTCATTGTCATTGTCATTGTCATTGTCATTGTCATTGTCATTGTCATTGTCATTGTCATTGTCATTGTCATTGTCATTGTCATTGTCATTGTCATTGTCATTGTCATTGTCATTGTCATTGTCATTGTCATTGTCATTGTCATTGTCATTGTCATTGTCATTGTCATTGTCATTGTCATTGTCATTGTCATTGTCATTGTCATTGTCATTGTCATTGTCATTGTCATTGTCATTGTCATTGTCATTGTCATTGTCATTGTCATTGTCATTGTCATTGTCATTGTCATTGTCATTGTCATTGTCATTGTCATTGTCATTGTCATTGTCATTGTCATTGTCATTGTCATTGTCATTGTCATTGTCATTGTCATTGTCATTGTCATTGTCATTGTCATTGTCATTGTCATTGTCATTGTCATTGTCATTGTCATTGTCATTGTCATTGTCATTGTCATTGTCATTGTCATTGTCATTGTCATTGTCATTGTCATTGTCATTGTCATTGTCATTGTCATTGTCATTGTCATTGTCATTGTCATTGTCATTGTCATTGATATATAAATTTTAAATAAGATAGTAAAATTTAATGCAAATTTTTTTATGAGAAGTTAGAACTAGTTTCCGCACTAGAGAGGATAAGATATGCTCCCTACGTACAGTATATATTATATCTATATATTTTAAGCACACGCACACACTCATACGTAGTCGCACTCACGGCAATCGCACGCTTCAGGCAATTTCAATGCTACTTTTTCACCTACAGAGATACAAATGAACATTTTCTTGTTTTTTTCTTCTTCTTCTTTTTTAATGAATGGGTGCAGATATTCAAGGCATGCAATTTATATGTTTCCCAGAAAAAGTAGACAAATTGAAACGAGAATCTAATGAGGCTTTGTCTTCCACAAGAGACGAAATAAATCAATTGTTGTCCTCAAATTAAATTCATTTTCTAAATGCCGAAAGAGCGGGCGAATGTCAAATTCATAAATTCAATTCAATTATTAAGACTAATAAATAATTAAAAGGCTGACATGAATGAGATATGTATATACAATATATACATACATATCTGTATGTGAGCCAAATTAAATTAATATTTGTTTTGCTCAGCCAACTAAAATTGTGTGTTTGGCTTCAGTTCAGATAATAAGCCATTCAAGAGTTCAGCTAGTTTCTTTTTGCTTAGCAGACGACAGTCTAGTTGATATCGAGGTGTGACAAATATGCTGAGGGAATATACTAGATGCCTCAAGACGAATTCATTTAGCACAATGGCGGCAGGTGGCGCAGACGACGAAAGTCAGCATTTGTGCCAGATGTGTGGTCATGTGTGTGTCTGTGCGTGTATTTGCCATATGTCACAAGAGCATACAAATGAGCAGCGATTCTTAAAGCAGAAAGCAAAGCAAGGCAAAGAAAAGAAAAATACATATACATATATACACATACATACACATACATACATATACATACATGTCTCAAGGCATCTTAAGGCAATTTAAACTTTTACAAGTCTCTGATTTGGTTTCTGCTTGGCTGTCTTATCAGACAGCGCCCTGGTATACTACAAGCCATATATAACATAATGTGGCAACTGCGTCGCCTTTAAGCTGATATGATGATGGGAGTGGAGCAGCTCATGGTTTTGGCCAACAACAACTCGTCCGTCCACTTTGGCACTTAATTTGTTTTCCCATTTGCCGAGCGCCAGCCAAGTTTTGTGCGAATCATTGTTAAAGTTTTTGGCCAACGGGCGAGCCATTCAGTGTCATGACAACAACAATTACGCAGCTGGTTTAAATATATTGGCTGGTTACGCCCAGACGCCCTAACGCCCCCCCCTCGACGGTGTCTCAACCAAATTGTGCGCTCGAACAGGCCGAATGAAAAGTTGCCTCGAAACGAATTCAATGCGATACCCGGAATCATTCAACTTCTCTTTGAATACCAAACTCACAACAAACTAAGTATTATGCGGCACGTAACGCCCGGCCGGAACCTGTCCAAGTCCTCGCATTGGCCAATCCATTGATAAATGGTTTACTGTTTACTTTTGTGTTTGCCCAGCGCAAATAGAGCCAAGTGTTTGCCATGCCATATGCACCACATCCTCTACATCCTCTACATCCTCCACATCCTCCAATTCTATGTCCACATGTAGTTGCCTCAATCTGATTTAGGCATGCATTTGGTCGATAGAGTGCCAGATAATTGCAGTTGACCCCGAGTGCCTGGCGCAGATATCAATTGGCAATTCATTCACAAATTGATTTCATTTCATAGCAGTTTGTTTCTGAGGTCAATGTGGGCAGTGCTCGACTAGCTGATACCCGGAAGTCGGCCAAAAAGGCTTACCAATATCGATTTTAATTCAGCATTCAATTATTAGTTATCGATAAAAATATTTATGCATATTCTGCATTTTAAGTCTGTCTGGAAGTCTGCAAAGAAAGCTAAACTATAGTTTTAAAGGTCTTCAAGTTGAGCTCCCTAATATTGATTTTCATTGAACATTCAAAAATTAGTTATCGATAAACATTTTTATGCATATTTTACGTGTTAATGAGTCCAGAAATCTGTAAAAGAGACGAGGCCAGGCGGCATTAGTCGCTCTCTTTTTAGGTTCAGATTACTACAAAATTGAGTTATCGATAAACGAGTTTATATATTTTTCGCATTTTAAGTCTCTTTAGAAGTCTGCAAAGCAGGCTAGCTAACGCATCTTAGTAGCTCTAGCACTAAGGGTGTTCAAGTTGAGTTGCCTTATATCGATTTTTATTAAACATTAACAAACTTTTTATCGATAAACATTTTGATGAATTTTTCACATTTTAAATCTATCTGGAAGTGTGAAAAACAAGAATAGGCAGCGCCGTCTAAGTAATAAGTTTTTAAGTCTTTGAGTTCACTAATAAAAAAAAAGTTATCGATAAACAGTTTAATATATATTTAACATTTGAAGTCTCTCCCTAAATTATGTAATAAAAAGCCCATTAATTTTAAACTAACTTAAAAAGCACAAGATATGTAAATACAAGGGGTACTCCAACAAAATGAAATTCAAGTCAAATTTGATGAATGCAAACTTCAACTGGAATTTCTCCACTTTTTTTATATAACAAGCTGCCAAACGAAATGTATTTGTTTGCAATCCATCTGAATTTGCTGACAAGTGAATTGCAACTGCATTCGCATAACGTCAGACTCTGGTGATTGAGTGGAATACGCAGTTCGCCCAACTCGCTCCAGAATTTTTGTATTTTTCTGCAACATTTCGATGCTCGATTTCAATTTGATTGATTTGCCATTGATCAAATGCTTTCGCAGCAGTCGAGTCTGCACCGAGCTCGACTTCACTTTAACAATTATTTCTGCCTAATTGCTCTCAGATTCGCTGACTGGCTAAAACATCTTAATTAACGGACGTTCGATTTCAAATAGCATGTGCCGAGTCTCAGTCTCAGTCTCCGTCTCCGTCTCCGTCTCCGTCTCCGTCTGTCTTTCTATCGCTATCTCCATCTCCGACTGACAGCCGGCCTGTTGCTGGCGTGGCCAATTTGTTTGTCGCGCCTTTTCATGTTAGGCATCACGTTTTAATTTGCTGTGTTGCACAGTGTGCTTTATGGCATCATTCCGCTTGAATAACAACAGACATATAGCCAATAAAATGCCGCCTCCGGCAAATGGTGAGGCACTTGCTCCATCAGAAAGAGAAAGAGCAGAACAACCAGAAGGAAAACAAAAACAATGAAAACCAATTTCTTATATAATTTTACAATTTCGCAATTTTTGTCCGTCCGGCGGGGGGGTGGGTCACAAAAGTTGATCAGGTCCGAAATGGAAAAAAGTCAATGGAAAACGGAACAACAAACGGCCCACACGCCCACTCGCCCAGCCGCCCACACAAATTGCTTTCAGGAAGTGGCATTGACATTGATATACCCTGTACGCAATTGCCATATATATATATATATATATATATATATATAGAACTGAACGTGAGTGCGTCTATTGATATTTATGTTCGCGCTTAGTCAAGCCCCCTCTCGCACTCGCACTCTCACTCGAGGGCAATTCTCGGTAGAGGCAATTTCTGCTGATTTCTCATATATTTTACGAGGCGATGTCCGAAAGTTTTGCCTTTTGCCATTTTTTATTGTTAACTCAAATTGAAATGATTTTTATTGATAAAACGCACACAAGCGCACGGGCAACAGGATGAGCAGTCCGACTTTTGTTTACATTACACAACGAGCCCCTGGTTCCATGGAGTCCATGAAATCGCAGTTATGACGCCTTCGGACTAGTTATGGCCACCAGGCACTAAATCAAGAGCCAGGCTAACACAGCCCTGCCGAGTTGGGCCCATCGATAATGTCTATAAATAGCTGGAGTATGCATTTGACAAGCCTCACGCAGAGAGAGAGAGAGAGAGATAGAGCGGGGGAGGAAGAGAGTGTGGCAGAGAGATTCCCACATGCCCATCTCAAGCGAATTGCGATACCTTTGCTCTGTCTGACACTGCTTTAATATCACATAAAATTTCCATATTTACACCAACTCCAGCAGTTCCCTCTCTCTCACTCCCTCACTCTCCCTCTCTCTCTCTCTCTCTCTATCTCGTTTTGATTTATAGGCCTGCACTGACATCTAGATATGAGCTGACAGTTATGCTCTGACTACAAAGGGAATTCCAGATGCAAACTACTCGAGAGATTCTTGATGTCAATTGAATTCCAATTGCTTTGCATTGTTTTGAATCCTGATTTACATGTAATACTCAATATGTACTCAATATATCCATCAGTCAGAGCAGTCATACAAGCCATAAAATCAGCTGATCGAACATTAAGCTATTCATTAAAGGGAAAACAAAATAGGAAGTGTGGGCTGCGCCTATGGGCTTTACTATGGGAAACTTTTTGTTGATTATCTTTTGTTCAAAATCAAATTTTCAGAGTGTGATAATGATATCCAGATACGTGTATTTTATGAAGCCTAAGTGTCTGCTATATGAAATATGTTTATCGATTATTATAAATAACTTAAATTTCCATTTTCTATGGGTTTCAAATCATTGCTGTTCATCTTGCGTCCGAGCACCCTGCAACTAACAGAAGCGTAAGGTATATAAGTGCAATTCTTGGCACAATCTTAGCTCTATGACATCCATTTATACTCTTTTCGTTTTTATGCATTTTATATTCGCTTTTATCTTTGCATTTGGTTTTTCTTATTTCCTTTTCTTTTATTTGCTCTTTTTATCTTTTCTTTTTTTTTTCTTTTCTTTTTTTCCTATTCTTTTCATATCTTTTCTTTTCTATTCTTTTCAATTCTTTTCTGTTTTTTCTATTCTTTTCTTTTCCTCTTGTTATGAGTTACCTACTCTTCTTCACATTTTTCTACACTCTTCTCTTCCAATTTTACCTTTTCTTCTCTTTCAATTATCTTCCCATTCTCTTCAGTTCTCATTGGTTCTAGCCTCTTTTATACCCTTCTTCTATTCCCTGTTCATTCATTCCCTCTTCTCTACTCTCCATTCTTCTTCTTCCACTCATTGCTCGCCTGAAATTGACACAAGCCCAGAGTAAATGGCAACAAGACTCGTCTGTCTGGCAAATATTTCTCTTTAGGCCATCTCAAATATGTATTTATAATTTGGTTATTTACATCTGAGATAATTTTCAATTTAAATAAAATGAAAGTGCGATTGGTTAATCAAAGTATCAAAGGCTACGCCCTTTCGGACTTTCCGGTCAGAGTCGAAGGTGGGTCGATCTCGGCGTACGCCTGAATGAATTGCAGTGCAAGTTTCTGGCCTTTGAGCTCGAGCAGCAAATTGTAAATTGTAAATGCCAAAACTGACTTGAGCATACTTTACGGCGCAACTTACTCCGGGCCCGTCTTATTGACTGAACAAACTTTATTTGACTTTTGCAAAGTTCTGCTTTATTTACTTAAATGTCGGATGCACTTACAGTTCTGCCCGGATTCTGCTGCTGTTGCTGCTGCGGCTGCGGCTCAAATGTTGTTTCGGCTTTTTTGACTGCACTCTCAGGTGTTCCGCGGCCCACCTCGTTGCCCCATTCATTAGCAACACCTGTGTGCAATGCAAAAGCCTGTTGTTGTGTTGTGTGTAGTGCCACTTGCAAATGGCCTTTGACTGCTGGCAACCGCACGGAAACTGCGTAGCTTTTGGCTCACTGCAAATGCCAACTGCCGGATCGTGGTCAGAGTTGGTGAAGTTCGGGCCGTATGCATTGAAACTAGCAAATTGTGGCTTCATTTAAATTAATTAACCGCCAATTGGGCAAGGGCCCACGGTCAAGGGCAACAAATGCAAATGGAGGTGTATCCCCGTACTCGACTCCTAGCAGCCTGAACGCTTTCTCAACTTTTCCTGAACTTCACGGGCGAAAAGAAAAAACTTTTTATTAACAACTTTCGCTATTCAAAATCAACAGCAAATTGCATTAAAGTCCACTAAAAGCATAAAATATCAAGCTCTAATAGAGCGAGTTTTCCCATATATTAAACTCCGTTAGAAGTGTATTGATTGCAGTAATTGACAGGGCGAGAAACTTCCGGTAATATTCAGACAGCAAAACCATAAAATATGCAATTGACTGATGACACAGGGCAAGCGGAACTTTGGTCAATAGCACACTGGTCAACATAGGAGTAGGAACAGGCTAGCAGAAGGAAAGCTCGCAAAGTAACGAAAAGTACACAACTTAACAGAATATGGGCTAACAGACCATGGCTAACAGAAGACAACCTAACGGACTAACAGAACACAGGCTAACAGGAGACAAACACACAATGAAAACAAAAGAACATAGGGTAACTGAGCATTTCTTAACAGAATATGGGCTAATAGAAGATAGGATAATAGTAGAGTGGCTAACAGCAGACAGGTTCAACAAGGTCAACAGATAGATAACAGAACATAGGCTAACAGAATACAGACTAAGAGAACACAAGCTAGCGGCAGCAGGCTAACAAAAGAGAAACTAACAGAACACAAGCTAACAGAGGGCATGCTAACAGCAACATAAGACAGGCTAACGGAAGACAGGCTAACAGAGGACAGGCTAACAGAAGACAGGCTAACAGTAGTCTAACTGTATTCAAGCTAAAAGAACAGAATATATAAAATAATACTCGAAAAAAAGATCGCTTAAAGTGCTACAGCTATGTTTTGGAGAGCAGAAATATATGAAAGATAGATGTAGATTAACAACGATATTTTTAAAAATTGGTTTTATTAATCATTATAATTAAAAACAAGTTATATTTTGTATCTGAAATGTAAATAAAATACATTTTCTGTGCACTTTATAAGTGGTATATCCAAAAAAAAAAAGCTAAAAAAAACTAGATATGATAATAGCTTCAAATATAATTTTTGATTCGAATATAGAACTTCTGTAATAGCTTAAGCCTGTTGGCTTGTGTAGTTGGTGTTAGAATTCACTCACTCTGATATCTTAAAAAAAAATATTTCTATTCTTTGAGCTGTCGAACCCTCAGCCAAATGTTTGACCAAAAATAAATTCGTTTCAACTGTCGCAACGATAATTTGCGCAAAATCAATATACGAAACCATAAATAAGTGAGGCACCGGCCTTTGCGTTTAACCAATCATATTCGGTCGATCGTTTATGCATGAAACGGACATTTGGCCGTTCTTAGGCGAGTTAAATTAGCGGCCGCACTGGCACTGGCACTGGTACTGGTTGCGGCCAAATGACAGCGACAACGTGAAAAATTACGACTAATGGCAGCAGGAGGCGTAATCAGCAGCCATCCACATGAAATGAAATGGATCGAAATGGAATGTTCAACAGCAGCAGCAGCAGCAGCGAGTGCATGGGAGGTTTGACATGCGTGGGCGAGTGGATGAGTGGGTGAGTAGGACGAGTGGGCGTGTTGCTGGTCGGGGAGTGCAGCATGCAACACATGCGAAACTAAAAACAGCAGCACGAACAACAGCAGCGGGAGTAATGGGAATTGAGAAATGAGAAATGGCTAAGCTGCATAAGCATTACCTGCCACAGCCACAACCACAGCCGCTGCCCACACGCAACTCCATTTTAGCAATTTACAATTCAATGAGCCTGCATTCGAGCCAGAAATATCAATCCCAGTCGCCAGTGAGACACTGGCCTGCGCGCTCTCTCTCTCTCTCTCTCTCTCTGGCGCTCCACAAATAAGCCAAATTTAACAAGCAATAAACCAATTTTTATACGTAAAAGCCAATTGGAGCATATTTTCAATGTTTCACTCAAATCCCAATAGGTCAAACGAACTTTCGGGCCAATAACAAAGCTCAACATGCGACACGAACCCAACCACTTAGTATGTATTTTGGGAAAAACAAAAGACAGCCCAGAGTGAAATGGATGTCGACGATATAATGCTCTATATATATATATACATATGTTTCTATGGTTTGAAATGCAGGAATTTCGATATATGTAGATTCGATTTGCTTTCAGTATTTAAATAGTTTTCACAATTGTGGCTTTACTCTGTTCATGCATTCTACTAGTTAAAGGAAAAACTGAAACAGTTAGCTATCATATGAGTTTAGGTATTGAAAGTATTTTTTTACTATAAATCAAGACTGTAGTTCAATCAGAGAGTTCACTGTATTCACTGGATCAATACTTTTTGTAACGCGAAGCACGAACCATTTGTGCAGTGTTTTGATAATTCTTTAAACAACAAACAAGGAAGAGCGCTCTTATCGGGAGTGCACGACTAACAGATACCCGGAACTTCAGGCAGAGCTGTTATTCTGATAATTTTCCGCTTCTTTTATACAAAACTTGAATCACTCTATGAAAATTATTATCAAGTTTTCACAACATAATAGAGACATCCAGAGGAGTCTATTTGCATTTAGCAAAACAAGTCTCTGATTGTTGTATTACTTTACTCCTAGATAATGATAATGATAGATAATGACATTCAAGTGTGTCTCTGTACGAAAGAACAAGTCTCTAATACTTGAAATATGTTTATCGATTATTATCGATAGTAATAACGTTCAGAGAATGATAAGCTCGCACTACGTATTGTATACAGAAATGTACTTTTAAAATTTCAAGATCTAGGTGAAATAACTCACCTCATCGTCCTGCCACGCCTTCCGCCGCCTGTTACGTTCTTTTTCACAAAACCAATCTACCCTGCAATCGCATTGTCAATGGGTTTACGACATAAAAAAGCAAATAAAATTTAATCGAATTTGGGCTTAAGTACACTTTATATTATTTGAATGGTCCTAAGAAGCTTTCAGCTCAGATCGATGCGAAAATAGAAATAATATTATGGAAACATGTAATCAGGCTCTGAGTCTGAGCCGTGCTTAGCAAAGCGAGTTATTTAAAGTTATTTAAAGTGATTTTCGGCGAACAGCTAAACAAAAACAGAAAATTTTAAGACTTCGTGTTAATCTTCTAGAATTTAAGGCCTTCAAGTTTTGAGCACCTCCATTAAATTGCTTTAAGGCGCAGCCGACTCTGGACTCTGAGAGCGTGGGGCATAATAATATCTTTCAATTGTGCGACGTGCGCAAAATAAAAAACAATTACTTAAATTTTATTTACATTCGGAAATCTTTTGGGCCCAGTTCGTTTTGCTAGAACCTCAGGGAATGCTCTGGGAATTGGTGTATAGGCGCTGCTACCTAGATTCTAATTGGGAATGGACTGGCTCTCCCTCTCTCTCTCTCTCTCTCTCTCTCTCTCTCTCTCTCTGTTCAGTTTTCCTATATTTATCATTACCATAAAATTTGCATGTTTATTTGTGGGCGGACTCATTGAACCATGGTCAAAAGCGGCGATGCGGCGACGTAGCTAAATTTAATTTTGTTGCTTTGTTAATGAGCTTGGCTTGTTTAACAATTTCGGCCACGCTCAGCTAATGGGTTGTTGCTGAAACAGCAACAAGAACAAGAACAACAACAACACACACACACACACACACATTTCCTTTTGGAGCACGAAAAAAAAACAGTTGCGACTGCTGCAAACACCAAAGCCGCTCTCGGCGCACGGCCTTAATCCCTTGTGCCAATCCTCAAACCCAACTAGTTGCACACACACACACACACACGCACACATAGACACACTCGTGTGTCTGTGTGTCACTGTTTGCTTTCTATCTGCATGCCAGCGAATGCAAAGCGGCTTCTGGCGTAAGCAAAGCCTAATTCTGTATTTATATACACACAAACATACACACACACACACACACACCCACGTAAGCACTCACTCACATGCATATACAGTGCAGCAATAATGTCTTCGTACAGCAGCAACTTTTTGCTTTGGGAGCGAATACAAAAGTTAAATAAGCAAAGCAAGAAAATAACAGTCTTATTTTAGCATTAATTAACTCTCTTTAACATAAAAAATTGTCTATTTTGTGCTTCGCTTACAGCTAAAAAATACCTAAAGCTTTTAAGGTATTCGTACGCTAGAACTAAATGCTTTAAAAACCGCTTTGATCGGGCAATAGTTATTTTCCTTTTCTATACAAAAATTTTTTTTTGCTGTACCCACACATTTTTGATACACTGTTTATATATCTCTGTTTTGTTCTTACTTTGTGTTTTTCGATTTGGCACGTAAGTCAACAAAAACTCAGACAAAAAAAAAAAACTGCTGCTCGCTGCCCTCTGCTCTTTGACTGGTTCATCAGCAGCCGCAGCGGGAGTGGCAGCAGCGGCAGCAGGTAGTTCAAATTGAGCAGTTCCATCCAACTAGGCATTGGCAATGATGAATGTTGCATGTCTGGCCAAAAATTGGAGGTGGCTTGACTTCATTATGTGGCGGCTGGCGGCTGGCGGCTGGCGGCATGCAAATGCCGTTAGCGCCGACCGACATTCAGCCATTATCATTATCGTTGGGCGTGCTCAAATGGATCACATTTGTTATGCCCACCGGCCGGCAAAAACGTAACCAGAAACTCGCACAGCACAAACCCAAATATAGTTACAGCCGGCATAAATTAGCATGCGAAATGAGCAAAAGATGCAACTCGTGTTATTGCGTTGTTAAGTTTTCAAATTTTCAGTTGGTTGAAATTTTCTGTCATTCAAATGAACTATGAGCTGACGCTGATTGACTGACCGACCAAAAAGCTATCGATATTTCGTATTCAAATGAACTAGGATTTTCGAAGCTTAGGCACTGATGACTGACAACATCGATATTTTTGATTCAAACTATGAACTATGATTTCTGAATCAGATAAATATCGATATTTTTGCAGATTTTCTTACATCACGTCTTTGAATATTTAAGATTAAAATTTTATTCAATCTATTCAATATCTCAATTGCTCATCTTCCTGCTGCAGCCGCCTCTGTGGCCGTCTCCTCCTGGACTCTGGTGGCAATATCCTGCGAACGCTACTATGCCATTTGCCATCCGCTGCGATCTCGCACCTGGCAGACGATCAACCATGCCAACAAGATAATCGCCTTCATCTGGCTGGGCAGCTTGGTCTGCATGACGCCCATTGCGGTATTTAGTCAACTGATGCCCACCAGCCGCCCGGGTGAGTAAGCTCCTTCCATCTGTTGCTGCTCAATCGCTTAGCCATTTCCGTGTGACAGGTTTGCACAAATGTCGCGAACAGTGGCCCACCGGTTCCTTGGGCTATGAGCGCGCCTATAACATTTTCCTGGACTTGGCACTGCTCGTGCTGCCGCTGCTCGCCCTAAGCTTTGCCTATCTCTTCATCACACGCACCCTCTATGTGAGCATGCGCAACGAACGCGCCATGAACTTTGGCAGCAGCGGCCCCGACGTCGGCCTCACCACCAGCAGCAGCAGCAACAACAACAGCTGCAGCGGCAGTCGTCGCACCTACGGCAGCTCCAACTATCTGATGCGCATGCAGATGCGACAGGAGGCGCTGGCCGCTGAAAGCGCTGCTCAGCTGGACATGCTACTGCAGCAGCAGCAGCAGCAACAGCAGCAGCAACAACAATGTGGAGCAAGCCAATATTATTACGGTAAGTTGATCTCTCTGCCTGTTACAGTATATATGTATGTGTCTCTCTCTCACACACCTTTCTCACTCTCCCTCTTTCTCTGGCTGTTGAAAGTCAGCGCACGACAGCTTCAATTGCTCGACTTTGCCGCATTTTTCCGCTCGCCAGCGCTGCTGAAGTATTTCGTGTTCATTCATGCTCGCCCACCTCACGCACACCCACACGCACACGCACACGCACTCACACTTATACACTCTGGCAATTTGCATGGCAAAATCATCCAGGCGTAAAATGTGATTCAGCATCCTACTTTAGCCAGCGCACAATACTTCGGGCAGCTCTGCCCCATGGCTAACTAACCGCGTCACTCATACGCCCTGTAAGAGTGTGTGTGTGTGCGTGAGTGTGCGTGTGTGTGTGTGTGTGACGATAAATCGGCTGCCGTTGAATTCAATTTGATTTCGAGCATTTGATAAATTCAAGTGAGCCACTCAAATGGCCTTTCAGTCGGCGCGCTTTAAATGCCTTAACTATAAAACGTGCCGCACATTAAGCTCCAGCTTAACAAATATTGCCAAACTGTTTCCCAACACTACCCGTCCCTCTCTCCCCCTCTCTCTATCACTCCCCCGCTAGCTGTCAATCAATTAAGACTTAAAGCCTACTTAGGAGTGCGTCTCATAAACCTGCGAAATTTCATAGTTCGTCGGGCTCCGCTCGACTCGCTGTTCGTTGCGTCAACAGTCGCGTTAATTAGACGCCGTTTAGTTAGATGTGTGCCAATAAAGTGTAATGCGCTTAGTTCTTTTTCGGCGACCGCCGGAAAGTATGCCCCGGGAACAAAGCGACGCCCCAAATACAGTTTGGGTCGAGGTAAACAGAAATTGCATATTAGCATAAAGTTGCCCCGAGTTAATGAATTATCATAGCCGGGTGGGGGTCGGGGTGGGGCGGCCGTTAAAGGGATGCCGCTGTCAAGTTTTGAAGTCGCAGTTCCATTTCCGGTTCCGAAAGGGTCAAAGCAAATATCGTAAATTATGCTGGGGTCGAGCATTTAAACGCTCGTTAAATGCCCGGTTATCTCCTTTATCGACCCAAAAGGCCCAGCGCAAATTAGTGCGACCAGATTGCTGCTAGCTCTCCGGCGTATGGCGACACATTCTCTCACATGCCACACACACACACACACTCACACACACACACACACACACACACACACACACATTAATAGGCACACCACATGACCGCAAAGAGTACATTGAGAGAGGGACACGCTCCAATGCCGCCAGTTGATGATATATTTTATTAAATTTTTTAAAAACCTATCCAATTTACGGCCGCCACTTAACATTTTTGTGTCATAAATTTCGGACGGAAACTGGCAGCCCCAGCCACACGGAGTCCCACCCGACCCGGAGCCGTTGCCGCGAATGTTTTATTACACTCAGCGCAAGGCTTTGGCGCGCTCGTTCGCAATTTGCATAACCAAGTCTAATATAATTAGAGCCCTAAACTCGTAATATTTGCCGCTCATTAAAGCCTTGCAGCGGGTATCTAGAATTTAGCAGCTCTTCCAGCGCAGCGCAGCTCAGCTCACCGGACTGACGTTTGCCATATCTTCCGCTTGCAGTTGCCGTTCGCAACCTGCACATTCAAGAGGGTATCTCGGGCTCATCATATAAAACCCGAAGCATACTTTTTGTCGGATTTTAATTACCAGCGACGACTTAGATGCCCAAGTTTTGCATATATATTATTCATTGGCAATGGGAAAGATGATTTCTTAATGTGTCTCACAACTTTGCATGCTCGTGCGCCTAATGAACACGCTCGTCGGGCGCTACCGACTGCATGATACTTATTCACGGTCGAAATAGAGGAGACCGGAGTCCATTTTGTAGCTCCAGCTGCTAGGCATTGCAATTTATAGTGCTTTCTGATTCGTCACGTCTCTAAGAGGTCTACATATATATATATATCATATATATATATACAATATGCGTATAATTTTTTATAAATCGATAGAGTAGGTCCTTAAATTTTAATTTTCTGTCTCTAATACTTATGAAGATGCAGCTTAACCAGGTTTCTCATGCTCCATTGGTCGTAAACATATAATTTCTGGCAAATTCTTAACTTAAACTATCGTAACTCTAAAACTGTGAAGCTTAAGCTCCGGAACTTCCGAAATTCGAGAGCCTTGTCAGTATGTCGCGTCCCCAAAGAGGCGTAAACCTTTTTTTTAGGTCATTGCTAGATAAGGTCAACAGCGACTCAATCGTCGGGCTTTGAAGTTTCTAACTTTGAAACTTGAGAATAAACAAATTTAGTCAATTTACCACGCGCCATATGGGGCATGCATATATACACCATATCTTTTATCTATAGTATTTCAAATCTCTCTAGCATTTAAAGATTAACAATTCTGTTATATGGTATTTTCGTGGATTGTTACGAACCTAGTTGGCGTACTGGGAATGTCTTAAGTTGATATTCAAAATTAAAAATCTCTAGCCTTAATAGCATTCATAAGGAAAGACAGACGGACGAATGGACAGACTGACAGATAGACGGAATGACAAATAGATGACAGACTGACGGACGGGCTGACGCACGGGTTGACAGATTGACGGACGGATGGATGAACAGATTGAGCGACGGACATCGAGGCGGAAGAATGGACGGACTAACAGGTGGACAGACGGCTGGACGGACAGATAGACGGACAATCCGAGGGACGGAAGAATAAATTGAAAGATGGACAGACGCACAGGCTTAATAACGGACGGACGGATGGATGAACGACAGACAGATGGATAGACGAACTGACGGATGGGCAGACAGATGGACGGACAGGCAATAGTAGGGACTAACGGTCAAATAGACGCATGGACAGACGCACAGATTAACAGACGAACGGACAGATATTAAAAAAACGAATGGACATCAAGACGAACGGACAGTAAGAACTGTAAACGGGCGCATGGACATGAAGAGCGACGGACAGACAGTTGGACAGGCGGACATTCCGACGGACGGATGGACATCAACACGGACGGATGAGCGCACAAGGCAGATGGACAGAGGAAGACGGACATCAAGACGAGCTTTATAAAAACATTAATATATATGATGCGAACAGCATTTTTCGGGAAGTCTGTTTGCCTATTTGTAGATCTGTGTTTGTCTCCCTGTAGAGAAATATAATGCTTATCATTTGGTTATTCATCCACTTCACAACTGAATAGGCGAGCATTGAGCAGTCAATCGGGTTGAACTGAACGGAAGATGTTTGCGTGCAGCAATTAAACTGGCGAACTTTTTGCTTGACTTTTGGCAAGCGAATCGCTTGAAAAATTTAACAAGAATTTGTAGGTATCGTAAGAATTAGGTTTGGATATAATTATTGAACATATGAAAATATATAAACGTGAATATAAACGAGTGCAAATCAATAATCATCATCGGATTTCGACTCCCTGCTTGGCTCTGTAAAGTGCGCGTAGATAAAGTCATCGGCAGCAATCAAATCTGATGGATGGATAAAGATTGATGAGATTCGGCTGGACTCAATGACAGCCAACACTCACCTGAGGCATCTATGGAGATCCGCGTATTGACGGGCATCAAATCGTCGCCTCGAATCCGACGTGGACGCGCCGTTTGCTGCTCCTCGTCAGCTGCTGCAGCCAGGGCCACAAATTGATGAGCGACTGCCACACGGCGCTCGAATTCCGCCTGGCGCCGGCGATCGTTGGTGCTGCGCATGACAGTGCGGTAGATCAGGTGGAGCAGGCGGCTGCTGTATCCGTTGTCGGAGATGCGATCGTGCTCCTGGCTGGCGACCAGCAGATCGTCCGGCGACAGCAGTTGCCCTGCGTCTAACATCAAAGTCATGTAGCGCAGTGTAACCCTGTGGGCAACACTTACCCTCTACCTCTTTGTTTGTAGTAACTCTTTGCTTATCCAACTGCATCATCACCTCGTCACAGGACATCTTGATGCAAAGGCCCGCTGCAAGCAGTAAATCCTTTCGAGGTTCTATCAGTGTGTTTCGCTCTACTTACCCCAGGCGATAATCAGTAGAACGAGGAAGATCTGCAGACAGAAGCGCCAGTTGCGCATTTTTTTTTCGAAAATATATTTTAAGCAGAGAGAAAATTTGTCGAGCCTCGGGTCTGATCAAACATATTTTTGGTTTAACGAAGTTTTCGATTCGAACTTAAATTTAAAGAGACTTCACAGTCGATGCAATACGTATGCGCACCGATGTGCCAATAGTCAGCTGAAGCGTGCTGCCACCCAACTGCCTGGCTTGGGGCCATGTTCGTCCCACAGAGGACACAAGCGAATGGACCGGTGCTTGCGGCACGGCCTTTGTGCCACGGTCCGAGGTAACCGGTAAGGGGTAACCGTTAACCGTTACCCGTCGCTGTGCATCAGCGCTGCCGGCAGCAGGTGCCACGTGCCACAAACGAAAAGCTGATGCTGCAGCCACTGCTATGGCTTAACAGCTCCACGCCACGATAGTCCGAACACTTGGCTAATCAGCTAATTAAAAGCAACAAACAAGGCTCATGCTGCCGACCAACAGATGGCGCTGTAATACCCACTCAGATAACGTCCAGGTGCAGCTGTGTCCAGCTGCAGCTGATAAGCCACGCGTCAGGCGTCAGTCAAAGGTTGAATCCGCTCTTATTGGACTTTCCATTAGGCAGCCTCAATGCCATCAGCAGCAGAGCTTCGTCTCTCTGCGCATACCCTGTCTCGGCACTTGCCAAGGATGCTCTGCGGATGACAGCTGTCAGACCTTAGAGCTCACAAAAGGCACTCTCAGCTGAGGCTCGCCCTCTGTTTCCAGGGCATCTGCTGGTCGTGCACATCCCACCACATACCCAGCCACATACTTACATGTATGCAAATCTGTGTTTCCATTAGCAAACATGCGAGCTTTTGGCTTACGATTATAAACAGTTGAATCAATTCCTGTTAGCATTAAACTCGACTTCGCGAAACATTTAATCACTTATACAGCAGAACTCCTCCTGCCACTCCCCCCAGCCCAAGGGCAATGGATTCAGAAAGGCATAAATAAAGTCAGAAAGCTTTATGCTCTACACATGTACAGTTATGTGAGTGTTATGTCGGGAACAATGATTTATAGCGCTCCCTGCGTTGAGTCGCATTTAAAAACGCCTTTGTCCGACTTGCTACAGCGAAATGTAGCCCTTTGTTGACTTGCCTCTATTTGTTTTTTTTTTCGTTTCTGCTTCTCTTCTTTGGCTTTCCTTTCTTGCTCTTGCTCTGGGAGCACGAAGCATATATGGCAATACAGCTGGAAAGCCTTTGTGAATAGTATACAAATATCAGCAGGAGTTAAATGTTTACAAATATTTAGTTTATGATTTGTATAGTATTACGGAATTTCTAAGGCTCGACTTTAATGGGACTTCCGGGTGTATTGGTTGTGCGAGAGTACAAAGGAAAGCATGCTAGAACTTATAAGGAATGAACTAGGTTGATATTTCCGTCTGTCTATCCGTAAGTCAATCTATATGACCGTCCGTCTATCCGGTTGTTCGTTTATCCAGCTGTCCGTCTGTCTATCTGGCCGTTTGTCTATCCTCCGTTCGACTATCCGGCCGTTAGTCTATTCCTCCGTCTATCTATTTGGTCGTTCGTCTATCGAAACATCCACTTGTACGTAAATCTATCCGTACATTCGTCTATCTGGCCATTCGTCTATCCGTCTGTCCGTCTATCTGACCGTTCGTCTATGCCTCTGTCTATCCGACCGTTTGTTTATCCGTCCGCCTATCTTTCTGGCCATCACTCCGTCAATTCATAACATCTGTTTACTTGGCTGTCCGTCCGAACTACCGAATCTGGAGATTTGAAGCTATAACTGTATTTCCATATATTCCAGTATGCATAAGACGAATCCACCATTTTTTGTCGATAGTTCTATAAAAATCAGTAATTTGATTTGGGTTTGAGTTTTCTCCTAATCAGTAAAAATATATCTTATATTTCGAATATTGGATATCTCTATGTACTATATACTATATACTATAATTTTCAGCTTTGGCAACATTTTCATATCTTTATCATTCACATAATTTCTTGTGAAGAAATCCCATCTGTATATATATCAAGAATTCGTTTTGTTTATCTGATTAAAATCTCAAATCTTTAAATCTCAATCACTCTCGCTCGCTTTCAGCTGATGGTTATACTCATGGCGGCAGCAAACGTCGCTTGTTTGGCTCCTGCGATGGACGACGGCATCTCTATTGCATGCGCAGCGCTTCGGTCAAGTCGGTGCGGCATCAGCAGCAACATCAACAGCAGCAGCAGCAGCAGCAGCAGCAGCTCAGCGGACCCGGTGAATGCTGTGGCCGACTACAACGAATGACGACACTGCGGCAGCAGCAGCAGCAGCTCTACATGAGCTCAGCCAAGGATGGAGAGAGACGCAAGTCGTTGTCCACGCCCAGCTTGCGTATCACAGAGGCGACACTGCGCAGGTGAGTGCAACTGCAACTGGCGGCTAAGAGCTTCGGCAGCATCTGTGTAACATTTCGATACGC